>VZRH01003113.1:571522-607256 GCA_013397555.1 Urocynchramus pylzowi
ATTAAACATTTTTTAACCTAAAAAAAAAAAAAAAAAAAAAAAAAAAAAAGCCCTTTTGAGAAACCCCATCCTTGTATGGGAGACAGTGGAAAGCTGGGTCTATTATTTTAATCTATAAATACTGTATAGCCCAGCTGTGAGACTCATCCTCACATCAGTGTTCTGGTAAAGCCTCAGAGCTGTTCTCCTGCCTGTGTTACTCTGCATTTATGTTGGCTCAAACCTTCCCCTGCCCTGGCCCCCTCCCTGTGGACTGTGCTGCTTTACTAACCTCATTCTCTGATGTGTATTTTACGTTTTGCCATGTAGGTCTTTCCCAGCTTTGCAGCCCCAGGCGGGCATTCTCAGAGCAAGGTCCGCTCCGCCTCATCCGGAGCGCCTCTTTCTTTGCAGGTTTGCTGTGTGCTGTGTGCTGTGCTGTGGGGCTAGTCTAGCTGGGGTGACAGACTGTGGTGTGGATTTGTAGTTTAGCCCTGCAAATAAGATCTCATATTCAATAAAAAAGAAAAAAATGGACAGTGGTGTTTGCTCCCTTACCTTTCTGGACACATTCCTTAAATCCCCAGAGGACAGCAGGCATTTAATAGTCCTTTTTGGGATTGTCTGTGTTGTTTTGTTTTGGAAACTTAAATATTTAAATATGGAATTAATATTTATGGGGATAATATTTCACTGTGATGTCAAGCTATTTTGATCTGGATCGGTTTCAACCAAACTGTAAAAATTAGAGCTAAAATGATTAATTCAAAATGGACATTTCTTGCTTTTAGTGGCTGGATCTTATTTCCATGGCTGAGTAGCTTTATTTCACACAAATATTTGTAAAATATATCACATTTAAAGACTGTTGAGCCTGACACACCTTTGATCTTGTCTGTACGCAGACTGTGAATCTGGACAGCTTACAGCTTAGTTGAACAACCAATGCACTGCTCACAACTTAAAAGTATCAATTTCTTAAAGACACCATTCAAAATTCCTTTAAAAATACATATGTAATACCTGAGAAAGCTGGTATAGGAATGAAGTTGTGTTAATTTTGAGTTTTGGTGGGTTTTTGCCCAAAAACCCTGAGTACTACAAATGGGACCAACATCCTCTTGGTACATTAAAATTTTACTGAAAATTATCTGCAGACAGAAACAAAGTCCTGGTTTTAATTTGCACTAAAATAGGTGTATGGACTTGAGAAAAACATATACAGACTTCTCAGGTAAGTGTTTTGGTTTGTTCAGCTAAGCAGCCTTTCTTGGTGATGGCCTTGTGCAGTGCTGTTGATCTGAATTAATGAGCATGTTTTTGTTTCATTAATTACATGGAGATCTGCAAACAAGAAAGGAACTGTACATTCCCCTGCTAATTGGTATTCCTTGTTTTACAGTTCACAGCAACCCTATGGATATGCCTGGGAGGGAGCAGAATGAGGACAGAGACAGCGGCATAGCAAGATCTGGTAATGGCAGTTCCATGTGTTAACCCTGTAAACTCCAAAAATATTCATTTGTCATGGGATCTCTGCACACTGTGAAGTAGTGCTGAAATGGGATTGTTCTGGTTTGCTCTGTGACATTAATGACACCTCTCTGTACAGGTCCAGATGGTGCATGTGTTGAGGGCACCTCACAGTAACCTGACAGCAGTGTCTTTTAGTAAACAAGCTGCAAATAAGCAAAGCAGATTGAATATTGAAATGAGCTTGCAGGCATTTCTAAACAATACTTGCTGTCATCTCCTTTCCAGATCCAGGAGGCCAGGTTGGATGGGTATTAGAGAAACCTGGTCTAGTGAAAGGTGTCCCTGGCCATGGCAGGGGATGGAATGAGATGAGCTTTCAGATCCCTTCCAACCCAAATCATTCTGTGATTCTGTGTTCCTGTGATGGTAATGTTAAAACATGAATTGGCCTCAACAACACCCCCTTTCCTCACTCCGAATTCAGGATGTTAGACACTTGGGCTAGGATTGTAAGGGCTGTTAAAGGATGTGATCAACATTACTCCTTTCCACAAGGAATTTATTTCCTGATACTCAGGTTGCTGAGCAAGGTGCATCCTGTGCATTGCCTATTATGTAAATCAGCAGGACTGTCCCACCCTTGTCATGCTTGTATGGCTTGTTAATGTCATTATAAACTGGTTATTTTTATATTAGAAAGATAGATAAGCGAAAGAGAAGGCACTTGAGAAGCAACACCAGTATATCTTGAGGGACTTTGTTTAGTTGCTGGTGTTCTATTCCAAATGCTCTTTCTTCTGGAGAGGTTTTTATTCCTCTTGTTCTTGCAGCATCTCTTAGCAGTCTGCTCATCACTCCGTTTCCATCTCCGGGCTCCTCGTTCAACAAGAGCTGTGCCAGCAGCTACCAGCGGCGCTGGCGGCGCAGCCAGACCACCAGCCTGGAGAACGGCGTCTTCCCTCGATGGTGAGCTGGGGGTGGAAGGGCTGCTTGCTGCCCACACACCACTGTCAGCCTGATTCTGCTCTTGCATATGCACATCTGCTCTTGCTGATGCTTTCAGTGGGGTATTTACAGAGGTGTAAGTCAGGCTGGTCTTTCTTAGTCTCTGTGTTCCTCGTGGCATTCATTGTTTTTTCACTAACTGGAAAGCCTTCAGCAACATGGAAATCTGTAGGCTGTAGTTTTGAGGATAAGAAGCCCTAAAATTGTACTCAAAACACAAAGTCTTGGCAGGAATGGGAGAGAACTAGAATACCATATTCTGATCCTACAAACACTTTGTGTCTGGTTCCAGAGTTTTGTGATTGCAGAATCAATTAATAGTTGTTTGTAAAGAATCACAAAGGGGTTGTTATCAAAGATGATGATTTGACAACACATTCAAGCAAAAGGTATTTGTTGAAGTTAAATGTTCAAGAACTGAATCACACAGGAAACCAAGGTACAACTTTAAGCAGTGGATTACATTAACTTTCCCTTTTGTTCATGCTCCAAGGTCCATGGATGAAAGCTTCAACTTGTCAGATGACAGCTCTGGTCCAAACCCAGGAATTGTTAGGAAGAAAAAGATAGCAATTGGGGTTATTTTTTCACTCTCAAGAGATGAAGATGAAAACAACAAATTTAACGAGTTCTTTTTTTCACACTTCCCTCTTTTTGAGAGTCACATGAACAAACTGAAGAGTGCAATAGAACAGGTAAACACAATTGTCTTGGCTTCTTGCACTTGTGTATGTTCTCCCAGCCCTGTCAGATTAATTTCTAACTCCTGTTGCTAGTTACAAAAGTGGGATCAACTTGATGTTAGGTGTGGGAATTGCATCACTGCAGTTAAAACTTTGACCCCTTTTATGCCTTGAATGGTGAAAAGCACAAAAGAGGCAGAAGCTGCAAACGTGCCTCACCTGTCTTCCCTCAGATGGGAAAGTTGGCACTTGGACTGTCATCTTATCACTTAAAAAAATTATTTGCATGACCAGTTGAACAAAAGATAAAGTCAAACACATGACTTGGTTTTCCATTTTCTGTGCTTCTGTAGCTCTGTGTTACTTATCTGTTTAATGATTGTTTTCAAGGCCATGAAAATGAGTCGGAGATCAGCTGATGCCAGCCAGCGGAGTTTGGCATATAACAGAATTGTGGATGCCCTAAATGAGTTCAGGTGAGCTCTGTGTCTCCTGTCCTTTCTGTTTCTTTCTTCAAAAGCACTTGAGCCTGTTTTAGAAGGATCTTCTTAGTGCAGGATAAGTAACTTAAAATGTCTAAAGTCATCTGCAAAAGTTAGTACAGCAAAGGACTGGTGATACCAAGCCATTCTGTGTCTGAGTTTTTGGATTTTTGCAAGGGTGTGTGTCCATTAGTCCTGAGTGAACAGGACACAGCTGTTCAAGGCTTCCTGTGCTTTAGGTGATAAGGAAGCTCCCAGTGACCTCTTAAATGGTCTTTTGTGGCCTGTTGAGAGGGGGAAAAGCATTGCAAGGCCCTGTTAGGGAAATCCTCCTCTAGAGTGTATTGTCCTGATGTGTGAGCAAAGCTCATCCCTCTCTAAGCTGTGCTCTAAAGGCATTTCAGAAAAACAGCTAGGAAGGGGGAGAGCTGTCTTTTCCCACAATAAAATGCAATGCTGTAATCTCTGGCTATTGGTACCTGCAGAGCCTCTCTGTTCAACAGCTATTATACAAAATAATACAGATAAGCACATCCCTGGCATTTAGCTGTATTTTCTTTCCATAGTTGAAGCCATGGGGAGGGAGTTAAGATGAAATCCGTCTGTTTCGAGTGATTCATCTCCTCTCAGATGGGAGTGGCAGGGTGCTTCCTTTTACAACCACTGTAGAGCTACTTTTTAAAGCCATTATTGAAGACATCTCTCTGATGTTATAAAAAGAAATTTCTGACATCAGGATGTATTTTACTGAAGAGAGAAGGATCCTGAGGGCTCACTTATTTTTCCACAGTTTCACTTCTTACCTGAATGCCATGGATTACGTGGTGCTGCAGGACGAAGGCAAAGTGTATTTTAAATTTTTTTAGAAGCTCACCTCCAGGCAGTCACAAGGAAGGGCAGAGGATATGTCCTGTAGGGACAGAAGGCAGAAAACAGGGAGCACGTGGGCCTGTGGTGAGAGGTGGATGGGATAAGCTGTGCCAAGAGAGGGAGCAGAGGGAGCTCATGACTGCTGGGAGCTGCTGATCCAGCCCAGGGGCCTGAGACAAGTTCAGCAACTCGGAGCAGCCACAATGATTCCTCCACTCCCACAGCTCTGCCCTGTCTCTCCTCCCAGGTCTCTCCCTGAGCCATTCTATGCCTTCCCACCCTCTGTTAACATCAGCTCCCCAGCTGTTTTCCAAAGCTTCCCCCCAAAACATTCCCCCTCAAGATATACTCAGTGGACTTTGCCCGTTCTCCTTTGTCCTTCCAAGTTAAACAGTTCCAGAGGGCTGGGGAGGGGCACCTATCCCAAGTCAAAAAGCAGGAAAAAAACCCCTGAAAACAGAGGTCAAATGCCCTGTGCTGGCTTTTCCTCCTGGAGGAATGCTCAGCAGTGCTGAGCTGGGATGGGGTGAGGAAGCCTGAGGAAGAAAGCTCTGTCCCAGCAGACACAGGCAGATTGGCACTCACTGCACACCAGGAGCTGGGATCATTCCCATGACATGGCCATTGCATAACCAGCACTTGGAGCATGTAACCACCAGTTCTATGCAGAGGTTTCCATGGTAATATAAATATTGCTCTTTAATAGTGTAATGAAGTTAATTAAATCCAGTTTAATTTCATAGAAATGAATTTCCTGGGGCAGCAGCCTTTGGCAGTTTTGGGTTTTGCTGGGGATTTTTAAGGGATTGCATTCAGAGGTGGGCAACAGCTGGTGCCCCCAGTCTAGGCAGGGTCCTTGTGCCCCTGTGAGATGCAAGAGCATGTGTCATCCTTATTTCTGTGACATGCAAGACCCCCCTGCTTTTCAAAGCAATGCAGGATGTGTTTGGTAAGAAGAGAGAGGTATATTTAAATACCAAAGGCTGGATGCAAAGATGCTTTGGCACAGGTTCAGCAAACCCATTTAGGACACTATTATCTCTTTAGGTGTCTGCTTTCCCACTGAAGTCACGGGGAAGTCAGGAGACGAGTCCTTTGGTGAACCTGAGACTTGTGTTGATTCCTGTCCTCCTAGCAAATTGTGCTGGAGGGAAGAAGGGTGCTGACTTCAGTGGGCTGGTGATTCTAAAATGTAATGCTGTTGCTGGTTTAACTCATTGCAGTCTAGTTGTTTTAAGGAGAGTATTTTTTGTTTGTTTTTCTTTAAACCCCCCAGATTTTCAGAGGTGCTCAAGAAGCTGATGTGCACTCATCTGGTGATCAGAATAACCTCAGATCAGTGGGCATGGGGGATGTGCTGCCCTGCTGATCAGGGAAGGTAGCATGCCACCCCTGAGTCCTCGCTGCAGGGAAGGGGCTGTGGCTGTAGGTCGCTCCACTGCCTGCAAAAAGGGAGCTGGGTCAGCAGGAATTTACCTGCTGGTAGTGAAGGGGGAGAAGAGAAGGCAGCAAAACAGAGCCTTCCTTTGCTCTTTTTGTCTTATCTGGGAGAAAACAAAGCTGCCTTCTCTTGAAGGCCCAGGCTGCTTCTGTAAATGGAGGCTGTTGATAAATTTGCCATCAGTTTGGCGCCCAGCTCCCAGCCTACCTATGCATCATTAGTCACTTTACAGCAATTTTTAATTTTCTAAAGCACTGATGGGTTTAGCTATTAACACTTGACTTAGAGGCTTAGAACTCTCTGTGGATGTCAGCTGTGCAGACACATGACTTATGAAATAAGCTACTGTACTTGCATAAACATTGTGGCTCCCCCAGTCCCCGAGGCCAGCGCAGCACATTGATAACACAGATTATGCGTGTGACTAATACCTGTGTGGCACGAACGCAGGCTGGCAAGGAAACCCTGATCACAGGGCCTGGGGAAACACCTCTCTGCTCTCTGGCAGACAGATTTGATCCCATTTTCTGCCAGTAATTTTTAAGCAGCTTATGCTTCTGTGAACTGAGTTGTGCTCGGTGCCAGCGCGGGCACTGAGTTGTGGGGGAGCCCCACTCCTGCATTCCCTGCACTGGGGATTGCCTTTGTTTTGTTGTTCATTTTTAAGGAAAAATCATCTTTGTTATGAAAGAATGAGGATAGGAAACAAATGTATGTGAATTAAGCTTTATAAACCACTGATTATTTTCTTTCTTTGCCATTATGTTGTGGCTCCTAAATAGCAGAGCAGCTCTGGGGGCACAGGGCTGGGGTCAGTGTGTTTTCCTTGGGGAGGAAGGGGGCTGCAGCAGGATGCTTTCATCCACGAGGAGCTATCTGGCTTGTTTGGTTTGTACAGCACCAGGGAAAGATGTCTCGGATTGGTACTGAAAGTTGGTGCTGAAATCAGTCGTGGTTAGGGGGTGTATGTGGGTGAGCGTGAAGCAGGGAGCAGCTGTGCTGTGGTGTCTGTGGGAGCAGGGCTGCTCACCTTGGTGCCACCTGTGCCCACAGGGCAGGCAGACCCCAGAGGAATTGGGCTGGGCTTGGCTCAGGGCTTCCTTTTTGCTTGGCCAGGCTGGGCTTCACTGGCTCTCCAACCCTGTGAGATGTGAAGGTGTTTCCTGAGGGGCTCCTCTGGCCCTGTGCTCCATGCTGCTTTGCTGGGGCCAAGGTGCCTGGAAGCTCCAGGCTGGAGCTCAGCCTCCCAGAGGTGTTTCCAAATATAAACCAATTTAAATCTACTGGAACCCTCTCAAAAGAGCAGAGTCTCTCATTAACTCAGCTTTCCCTCACATGCTGGTGTGTGTGAGTGGGGAGGGAGGGGAGGGGGTGCTGCTGCAGATGGCCAAGAGGAGAGGGGCCAAGTGGGTTTTTAAGGATTGTTATTTTTAAAATCCAGTTAACTTCCCTGTAGTGTTTGAGGAGGGTTTCTTTGTGTCGGTTTTTTGTTTTGTTTTCGTTTTTGCCCTTTGCTATCTGGCAGGAGAGCTCTTCCCTGGGTGTTTGAAGAGCTGGGAAGCAGTTAATCCTTGCCCTTGGTCTGTGTGCCATTGCTGCCTTGGCTGGCGTGGAGGGTTCCCTGTACTGCAGTCACATGCCTGCTGGCCACGGGCCAGGGCAATCTGATCTGGCTCGGAGGAAACACTATCAGCTGCAGATGCAGCCAGGGTTACCAGAATAGTAAATAACGAGTCACAAGACTCAGGCTATCTTTTCAACAAAAACAAGTATTTTAATATGTTGGTTTTAGTATAGAAGTAGTTTCTTTTTTCAAAACAGCCAGGCTGCAAGAGGCTTGGCTTGGGTTAGTTTGCATAGGGTGGAGAAATAAGCTGTATTTTACGTTAAGTTGTGCTGTTTATCTTCAGCTTCTCAGGTCAGCTGTGTCTGGGGGGTGTAAGTTTTCATACTTGTTTTGAGCTTTGAAACTCCTTGAGTTTGAGATCCCTGGACTTGAGGTTTCTTCTTTTTTTGGCATCTTTAACATCTGCTCCAGTTAATGGGCTGTGAACAGAAAGCTTTCCCCTAGTAAAACCCCCCCGGTCCCAGCTTGCCCCTGCAGAGGAATGAACTCCCAGTACCCCAAGACTGTGCTGCTGGAGGCCCTCTGGTGCCCCAGAGGCAGTGCTGGTGTCCCTGGCTGTGTGCCCCACTCGTGTCTAGGCAGCAGGACTTGTGCCCAGGCCTGTCACCAGGCTGGGCTTTCCTCTCAGGATGGGACCAGCAGCACAGGGCAACATGGAGCAGTAGGTGAGGCTGCTCCAAAGTGACCCAGAGACAGCAAAGCCTCTGGGGGCTGGGGAGTGCAGAGGTAACTCAGCTGTCCCCCTCTCCAGCACGCTGACTCTTTTGTGGTGCTCTCATCATGCTTCTGGCAGTGGAGGATTTGAAGGTCTAACCTTTGAAGAAGACAGGGTTGATTTTGACTGTTGTGAGTGGAGAGAATTGATTTTGTGTTTTATGAAAATTGGTAGGAAAAGTAAGGCAGAGAATGCCACGGCCCCTTCACCTTCTTCCTTCTGGAGCAGCCCTGGTGACCTCAGCTGGGGAGCAGCTCTGGGGTCACCACCCAGCTGTGCCCAGTACCTGCAGTGACTGGGGGTGACTCCCTCCTCCAGGGGAGCACCAGGGGGGATGGGCTGTGCTGCTGCTGACTGCAGCTCTCACTTCCTGGGAGTTTCACTTCAAACACTAAACCATGGAAGATTTGGCAGCTGCTGCTCCAGCGTGTTTGCCTGCCTGGTGTGCACAGCTTTGCTTCTCAAAGTGTCTGTGAATTCTGAGACCACGATATCCAGAGAAGATATATAAGATATAATAGAAGTTCAGAAGTTTTTATATCTATAAAAAAGAAGATATAAGATCTTCATAAATCAGGGGAGGTGCTAGGGATAATGGGGTAATGTATATCTTTGCTTTTTAAAACAAAAATACTTTGCCTAGAAAAAGTAGTGCATTAGGTGGGGAGAAACCTGAATTGATCAGTCTTTTCCCATGTCCTTTTGGGTTTTTTCAGGTTTACATTTTTACTGTGCTAAAAATACAGCTTCCCATAGTGTCATAATGTAGGTTTTGTAGTTAACACTAAACTATAACTTGTTTATATTTTAGAGGTGTTTAACAATAATCTGAGGTATTTTAATCTGGTATTTTACTGCAGAGCAAATTTTTCATCACACTTCACTGTCCTCTGTAGAGTCAAAAAGGATGTGGTGAGTGTGTAATAGGTACAGCCACAGGGTGACTTTGACTCTCATACTCTCTATTTAAAGCTAAAGATGTGAACTGCTTCCCTGCTCTACACACCCACACTTCATAGGTTTGGCCTGGAGGTACACCAAGTTTTTAAATCAAGGAGGAAGTTATGGTATTTTTATAAGTCAGATACATACAATCTTGTCCTAGTCATAAATAAAGCAGAAGTTTGTTTTAAATGAAATGAAGAACAAGCAGGGAGATAACAGCAAGAAGAAGTGATCCATTCCTTCTTCATTCAGAGCAGGGCAGCTCTTGTCTTGTGACAGGGAATGTTGCTGTGTTTGGGATCAGGTCAGGTGGATGCAGGAGGAGCCTGTGAGGTTCAGCTCTCCGAGGTAAAGGGTGAATTTGTACTATTTAATGAACAACATGGTTTGGGTAATGGTTGCTGAGAGAAATTTTCTTTCTGATAGAAATGATAGCTGGATCTAAATGTTGCACAGAGTTCTTTTAAGCTGGATTTCTACTCTTTGTTGTTGATGTTGTTGTTATTGTTTGGTTTGGTTTTTTCAGGGTTGTTGGGGTTTTTGTTTGGGGTTTTTTTTGTTTGTTTGTTTGGTTGGTTTTTTTTCTTTAACTTCCTGGATTTTTTTGGTTTTGTTTTCTAGAACAACTATTTGCAATCTCTACACGATGCCACGGATTGGGGAGCCTGTCTGGCTCACCATGATGTCAGGGACACCAGAGAAAAACCAGCTATGCCATCGCTTCATGAAGGAGTTCACTTTCTTGATGGAAAATGCTTCTAAAAATCAGTATGGTGGATTTTAGTTTCTAAATTGCATATGTGATTGTGCCTTTTTATTTCAAACCAATTTGTAAATCAGTTGTTAAAATCCTGATAATGAAAGAATCAAAAGGCTGTCCATAAGTACCCTCATTTTGAAACAAATAAGAAATTATCTCATTAAATTCCTGCTTCCTCAAATCCTGTAAATCTTGATAGAGGCTGAACATCTGAAACATGTCCAGAGGAAGTGTGTGATGTGTGTGGATGTCTGGAAAGGGGTGAAGATACCTTACAAAATGCATTAACTTATCTTTCAGAATCAGTTATCATATGATGAGCAGGTTTATACATTCAAGAAGAGCTGTGTCTGTAATACTGTCAGACCACAAATTGCTCTCAAACCTTAAATATAATTTTAAAATGCCACTAAAGAACTGCTGTGCTCTTTAGTGCTCACTCACCTCTCTGGCCTCAGGCCCCAGCTGTGAGCAGATGCTGAAAACTGAGAAAGAAAGAAAGTTCCTGATAAACTGGAGAGAATCTGATAAATTTGCTCTTTTGTCAATACTTTATCCTCTTTCCCCAGGGCATGAGCAGGGGAAGGTTTTAAAGGGTTTATCTTCATTAAAGTCCTAAAAAGAGCACAAACCTAGTTTGGGTGGGAATGGCGCTGGCAGATCAGATGTTTGGTCAGGGGCACTGCTCCCTGCAGGGTGGGAAGGGGCTGCTGCTCCCATCCTTCAGCTCTGCCACCACTTTTGTCATCTCTTCTCTACCCTGAGGGGAAGGTGACAGTGGTCACACTCAGCTTCTCTGGCTGAGCTACAAAACTTTGGGGGGGTTATTTTTGAAAAGGAGCAGCCACATGGGCGTAAATTGCATGATAGTTATGTGAAAGAACACAGCACCCAGCTATTTTACAGGTTTGGTAGCAATAGTCTTCCTTCTCATCCATAGTCATAAGTCTTGGGGGTTTGGGACCTCCTTGAAGTACAGGGGCCACACAGTGCCACTGCTTTCTTATAGTGAGTGAAATCGATTGGTTTTGAGATGTTCTACAACATAAAACTTGCAAAATAGGAAGTCTTATAATTATTGCCAAACAGAGTAAGTGAGATGCCACAAAGTTAAAATATTTCATTTTACTTTAAATGTCTGTTCTAAAAAGAGCTTTGCCAGGGTGGGAGGGAGGGTCCAGCCACCCTTTCTCTCCCCAAGGAACCAAGACTGAAGGGATGATCTCTGCTGATGTTGTCAGGCTGTTTCTTTAATCCTTGATCCATATAGACTAGAGCTGCTGTCAGTTTAACATCTTGAGTGTGTATCTGGAAAAAAAACCAAACACGTTGAACATTTTGCTTTCAGGTTTTTACCAGCTTTGCTGACTGCAGTGCTGACTAACCACCTGGCCTGGGTCCCCACTGTCATGCCCAATGGCCAGCCACCAATAAGAATCTTCCTGGAGAAGCATTCTTCCCAGAGTGTGGACATGCTGGCCAAAACTCATCCCTACAACCCACTGTGGGCTCAGCTCGGTATGTGGCAAATACCTCTAAACCCCCAGCAGCTTTACAGAAATGGGAGTGTATGAGGTGGGGTTTATGATGCTGCTTACTCCCCTCCCAGGTTATTTATTTTTAATACAAAATGAGACAAAAGTGTGTTTCAAGCTTAGAGGTGGTCACTGTGGTTTTTTGTGCTCTAAGTTTTTTAGGCATTATCCGTTAAAAAATGTTAGCCAAAAAGTAAAGCCCTCTTTAGTCTTCTATGTTGGGTCCCTTAAGGTCCCCTGCTCTGGTGCTGGACCTTAAGGCAGCAAGCTGGACTTAAGGCAGTCCCCTGCTGGCCTCCTCTGGTCCTCCTCCTCCTATAAGGAAAATCTGCTTTTATGTTTTGGGATGCCACTATCACTAAACCTCATTCTGGAATGAGAAAATCAAGAAAATTCATATTTGGATCAGCAGTGAACATACTTTTAATACAACAGAGTGAAGCAGAACAGGAAGCCAAAGCTTGGCACCCCCCGGGGAAGGTCTCTGACCCAGTCAGTGGTGTAGCTGGTCATACTGTCTGATAATTATCCAGAAGAGAAGAGCAGGGGAGGTCAGATTGTCCTGCTCTGCACACACACTCAGTCATAGAGTTTGATTAGGGAAGGCAAGGAAGGTTTTGTGATGTTGTCCTATTATTGTACAGCTAGGAATGGCCAGGGTGTTGGCAAGAAAACTTGATTTCAGGCCTCGTGTGGCTTGAGGGACCCACTGTGGTTAGGGTGGCCTTTCAGAGGACTCCTTGTCCCCTCAGCCCTGCAGTCATGCAGTGCCCTAATACCTCCAGAGCACACAGGCACAGGCACTTGCCCAGGTGACTCGAGTGCAGCCAGAACACCCCATCCAACCCATAGCAGAGCTCAGGGAGGGGAAGAGAAGGAGGTTGGCTTCAGCCATGCACCTGCCATGGTCACTTTTTATCCTCATTCCTGGCATAGGTTTGTTTCTTTTACAGCTTTCTCTTGTGGGTAAAAGTCCAGCCCACTTTCCAGACTCTCCAGGATAGTTTGGCACAGATGCCTCCTCTCTCCCATGGCTGTATAAGGATCCCAGGAGATGAGCCTCCAAAGCTGGAGTGAGGTGGTGTGAATGCTTCCTGATGTGTGAGATCAGATGTCCTCCTGACCAGTGGCTCACCTTACAGATCATACCAACAGCATCTTTGGGATTCTCTTACTGAAAACAAAATACAGCATAGCTGTTTTAACTCTACTGCTTTAGTATTTCTCTCTTGTAGAACTGGTCTTTGAAAACCGGCCTAACAGCTGGCTGTTAGAAGAATAAATTATTGCAAAGATGCCAAATAATTGTGTGTTTGATTTCCTGACCTAGGTGACCTGTATGGGGCCATTGGATCACCTGTGAGATTAGCAAAAACAGTCGTGGTTGGCAAAAGACACGATCTGGTCCAGAGGTTGCTTTATTTCCTCACTTACTTCATCAGATGCTCTGAACTTCAAGAGACACACCTTCTGGAAAACGGGGAAGATGAGGCCATCGTCATGCCTGGCACTGTTATCACTACCACGCTGGAGAAAGGAGAAGTGGAAGAGTCTGAGTATGTGCTTGTCACAATGCACAAGAACAGGGGCAACTTGCTACCCACTGAGTCTGAAGAGATGAGAGCTCCCAACTGCAGCTGTAAATATTGCAAATGTCCCATTTCCCTCGCACAGAACATAGAAGGTGTTGCACAGCAAGAGAGAGAAGACATGCAAAGCACTCCTAAGGTAGAGCTGGAATCTTCTTCAGATGAGAACAGAACCATTGTTCCTGAGGATGGCCAGGAAGATGCTGCGGATGTGGCACAGCCGAGGCCCTGCCTGGATACCAAACTAGAGACTGTGGTGTGCACAGGGTCAGCTTCACCCGAGAAATGTGTGGGGACAGAATCTTGTTTGGAGCCACCAGGCAGCACGTGGAGGAGCGAGGACGCGCTGGAGCCGGGCAGCCAGGCGGGAGGGGGCACGAGGACTCCCGGGATCGCTGTGGAGAAGAAGCCGCCCGATAAGCTCTTCATGGACGCGTTTCCCTGCAGCGCTGCCGAGGCCCAGACAAAGGTGACTTTCCTCATCGGAGATTCCATGTCACCTGATTCAGACATTGAACTGAGGAGTCAGGCAGTAGTGGAACAAATTGCCAGGCATCACAGCCCGCCAGCAGCGGAGGCAGGAGTGTCTGCTGATCAGAACTGTGAAGCTAAACAAACTGTTGAGGACCAAAATAGAGACTGTGGGACAGCTGAACCCTTTCCTCAAGTTGCTAGTGAGCATCAGAGCTGGAACTCAAACCCATACAGTGCTGAGAGCATGAGTCTGTTTGATGAATATTTCACTGATGACAGTTCAGTTGAAACCCAGACTACTGATGATATTCCAGGGCAAGCAGCTGCGAACCTTCTTGCACACAACAGTAGTTTAGAATTTTCTAAAAAGCTATGTACAAAGGCTTGCAAACCACCTAGTGAATTTTGTAAATTTATGGACTCTGTTCGACAAGAGACCTACAAAAACTGCTTTAATGAGCAGGACCAAAGAGAGAAAATCTCTATTCGCGTCCCCCATGGGGACAGGGAAAACGTAGAGAAAAAAGTGGCCCCGGGAATTGATTGGGACATTCCAAGAAATGAGAGTTCAGACAGTGCCCTGGGTGACAGCGAGAGTGAGGATACAGGCCATGATCTAACTAGACTGGGCAGTAACTATTATGGAGGAGAGCAAGAGGACTGGGCAGAGGAATATGAGATTCCCTTCCCTGGGTAAGTACTGTTCAGCACTAACAGAGCCTAAAAAAAGATGAAGTCTCTTCTCATGTCATGTATTTGGAGGACTGTAGCCTAACTTGGCATCAGGGGTTGGAAAAGTGTCTCTTGAACTTGCTGGTTGTTGAGGAATATTGAGAGATCAGTTGTCTGGAAAAAAATACTAATGGTGTATTGTGATCCTGGCTTGTATTCTCTGCTTCCATGATAAGCTGACTGCAAAAGCTGACTGTAAGTTTTTTTAAAAGTGCTTGACTTCAAGTTAGAAGAGAGATGAAAAAAGTAGAAATGCAACCCATGTAAGCTGAATTTGCTGTTTAGTGTTGTACATCTCTTTGATATGCCTTTCTTGCAGGTCAAAATTAGTTGAAGTCAACTCTGTCCAGCCCAGTATTGCCAATTTTGGAAGATCCTTACTAGGAGGCTACTGTTCATCTTACGTCCCTGACTTTGTTTTGCAAGGAATAGGAAGTGATGAAAAGCTGAGGCACTGTTTGGTGTCAGATTTGTCTCATGCTGTGCAGGTAATTAAGCTATATTTGGTAAATGTATTTCTCACAGTAGGGAAAGATAAATGTTTGTGAAGGTACAAACCTGCTGGAAGTGGAAATATTTCCTGTCACAGCTCCTGTCAGATTTCTCCAGTCCCAGGTCACCAATTTTTCTCCTCTCTCAATTAATGCATCTGAAAAACATGGATATTTCACTGCAATTCTGGAGCCCAAAAGATCAGACTCCCACTGAAGCCAGCTGGGAGGCTTGTGCCCTGGGAAGATGGATCTCAGTGCTAAGCTGTATCACTGTCTCCTGTAGGCTTGGCAGCTGATGGTTGTGTCCCCACAGGATGGAATGATGTTAAACAAGCCCATATGCTGAGGTTGTGCCTCTCTCCCTGGGCACAGAGTCCTTCTGCAGTGGTGCAGAAGCTCTCATTGCTCCCTCCTCTGTCCCTGCAGGTCTGACAATGTGCTGCTGCTTGTGCAGCAGAATGTGTTCTCCATCACTAATGCTCAGTATTTTGGAGACAATGCTCCTTCTTTAGGATGGTAGTCCATGTGTCCAATAGCACTGTCCTCATTGGAAAAGAAGTAGACAATGTAAAGATAATGGTCTGAAGGGAACTGGGGCATGACTAGGAAGTGTGTGTGGTATTTCCTCCCCCTTTTACCAGGAAAGAAGTAGAAAGCAGGCTGTCACTGAAAGTGTGACATCTGCTCCCATCTAGTTTATTCCCCAGAGAATAAGGAAAAACAGACTGGTGAGCAGCCACTTTCCTGAAACCTTCCAAAAAGTCCCCTTTTCCCTACTTCTCACTTCAACAATGTGCATTAGACCTGCAGCCCTTCTCTGCATGCCCTTGCTGACTCCCTGGAAGCAGATAATTGCTAACAGTGCAGCCCAGAAAATTTATTAGGGAAGGACAGTGGGTTTCCAAATATTCCCTTTTTTGAGCCCTTTTTCATGGCTTTGGCGAGGTGGAGCACCAGCAGGGGGAATGGCAAGGCACAGACTTGGTTCCTAACTCCCTCTGCTGGCCTCCCGTGAAGGAAAACCTGTGACAGCTGGGAATAATCTGACCTTGTTAACACAGCCACACTAAACAGCAGGTTGGAATTTTGGTGCTTTCAGTTTTAGGAGTTTAAAATACACTTCAGATATGACAGAACTCTTTATATCAAATACTAGAAGATGTAACTGTCAGCCAGTGACACTCTTTAAAGCCTGTAAGAAAAGATAAAATAGCCACTATCCTCCTAAGACTGTGCCTTGCTCACAAAACCCTGCTGGTTTTCATGGATGGAATGCAAGGTGGGCAGATGTATTTTAGGTGAAGCAGTGTCTGGGGTGCTATCCTGCTATCCAGCAATGCTGTCCAGGATGGATATTTCTGTAAAAAGTTTTGTGAAAAGACTGCTGTCATTTGTCATTCTTGGGGTTCTGCTCTTCATTTTTTGTTCCTAGCACCCTGTTCTGGACGAGCCCATTGCAGAAGCTGTCTGCATTATTGCAGACACGGACAAATGGACGGTGCAAGTGGCCAGTAGCCAGAGGCGAATGATTGAGAATAAACTAGGAAAAGAAGTGTTAGTCTCCAGTCTCGTCTCCAACCTGCTTCATTCCACTCTTCAGCTTTACAAGCATAATTTATCTCCAAACTTCGTAAGTCCAAATGGAAATCACAAGGGCGATGGTTTTGAAGCACCCTTTAACTTCACACGTTAGAGATACGTAAGGCTCTGCCTACTGTTTGTAGTCATAGCCAGTGCAACTTCTGGTGCAGCTGTTTGTGATGCCTATTGAAATGCCACTCTAATCAAAACAGCTGCCTCATTAATTTAGATTTAACATGTAATCAAAGGCTTCTGCTCAGAAATGAAAGTCCTGCCAGTGAATATCTCACCTAGACACGGCCACAGAACAGTCAACAGGGGTATGGGATCTGTGCTTTCTGGTTTGGTTCTGTCTTCTCCCTGACACAACTGCCTTTGCTTTTTTTAGTGTGTGATGCACCTGGAAGATCGGCTGCAGGAGCTCTACTTCAAAAGCAAGATGCTGTCCGAGTATCTCAAGGGCCAGATGAGAGTCCATGTCAAGGAGCTGGGCGTGGTGCTGGGGTATGGTCACAAACTTCTCCCAGCAGTGCTCCCCTGGGTGTCCTGGTGCCACACCCTCTGCCTGGGCTTGTTCCTAAGCACGGCGAAATGGATTCCTAAATGGGACTGGAACTCCTAAGTTACCCATGGCTTCAGGCTTCTCCTTAGCCATTGCTCAATCACAAGGATCCCCCAGCCTTTCTGTCTTCCCTGCGGGCAGGAAGATGGGCTCAGCACTCCGGAGCTTGTCAAACTCCCTTCTTAGTTGGTCAGTCGTCACTGAACAGCATGGGGCACCTGATTCCTCCAGGTTGACTTTCCCTACATGGCAGGAAACACTCTCTGTGTCATGTAAGGCACATAATACCTCTCTGTGGGTGTGGGGCATGGGCAGAGGAGCTATTTAAGGGGTGTTTATAGGAAAGCTCTGAGTATGTTTTCCTGCAGAGGAGTGCAGGGTTAGCAGGAAGGCACACAGAGCATGTGTGCTGCTGGACATGGCAGCTTTAGCTGGTCCTGTGCTCCTGTACTGTGTCCCCCAACTATTATTCCCTTTACTCTGAAGTTAGGCAGGAGTTTTCCTTCCCCCATCTGCTTCCTCACCAGTTTGTTGGCCCTGTTAAAAACCCACCAGACAGGAGGGAGCTTAGGCAGTGCTGACACTATGGGAGCAGGCACATCTGGAGGGGTGGGAGGAGCAGTCTGGCAGCTGCAGTGTGTAGCCTATGGCCCAAGTGCAAGTGCTGGGGCTTGAGCAGGCAGTGTGGGTTCTGACACGTGTTCAGCCCAGTGACATTTCAGGTTGGATTAAACATGACTCTTCTGCTTCCTTTCAGGATTGAATCCAGCGACCTCCCCTTGCTGGCAGCTGTAGCGAGCACTCACTCTCCGTACGTTGCCCAGATCCTACTTTAAAATGCCAGAGGCCACAGACTTTGACTTTTTGTCTCTCTGGAAACAAAGTGGAAGACAACTTGTTCTGGCTCCTTTCTCTTTGCAGCAAGTAAAACAAACTGCTTGTTGAGCTTGCAGCACCTCCATATATGACTGCATGGTGTGCAAACAGTTGGAGACTTCTCCTCTCCCACTTAGCGATTAAAAAAAAAAGAAAGGAGAAAGGAAAACTGAGTAAGCCTAAGATTTCCGCCACAGAAAAGTGGAGATTTTAGCAAAGCTGAAGAGATGCCTTTCTTTAGCAGTTTCTGCCACAATGGCTGACTGTGACTTATACTGGGGAATGGAGGAAGAACTGCTCTGAGAAGTATGTGATGCCATCACCCCTTATAAACTGAACAAGAGAGCAGCTGCCTTCAGCCAGGCTGCAGCTGATGAGGATCACGTTAGGATCTGTAATTCTCAAGCTGCAATAATTTGTAAACAACTTCTACTTTTTCACATCATAGTTCAATTCTGAATACTTCCCAGAGGAAGAACGGGGCAGAAGCCTGGTTTTTTTTTGGTTTTTTTGGGGTTTTTTTTGTAAGAAGCTTATTAATGACAGTCAGCTACAGGATTTATTTATGATCTTTCTCCTGGGAAGAGGAAATAGTGGGGGACAGAGGGCGACAGGGAGAACAGAGGAAGAGCCAACAGACAAACTAGCATTGGAGATTCTTGGCTGGATGCTGTAACCAGTATTAAATGTTTATAATGTTTAAATGTTGCTTTATACTAAATGATGCTTTTCTTCATCAATGTAATCAAAATGTTAAAAACAAAAATAATCTAAGAGAACGTTGGCTAAAATTTCCCCATGGGTTCCCCAGAATGACATGACAATTACCTCTAACTTTTTTATGATCTATAAAATCTTGGACCATCATATTCTTTTTACAGCAGTCAGTCAGCTATTGAAATAATGAACTAGAAATAATTGTACCAAAGCATTGGGGACAGAATGAGTAGACTATTACCCTTAATTGCTCAGGTAACTAATTGATACATTTTTTAAAACTGTTCTACAAAAAAAAAAGAACATTGATTACACCATAGTGTAGTAATATCCAAATTATTTTTTGACAAATATACCCTTGCTGCAGATGACTCTAATCCCTTTTCTACTCACTTGTGTAATTACCAGCAGGAAATGTTGTTTATTTTATTCTCAGCATTTCTCTTTTACTCAGCCATCACTGGTTTGTCATTGTATATACAATAGCTGTACGAGTAGCTGATGGTCCCAACCTGGTGTAAGTAATGTAAATAGACAGTGGGAGGTGGATTATGTTTTCGAAGGCTCTACTACCTCAGTTTAACTGGACACTTCATTCTAGGCTTTGCTTTGCATATTTGTCCTAGCAGCCAATTAATGTTGCTGATTTTTAGCTTCTGTTTTCATCTATTAGGTTTAGTATATTGAAATTCATGGATTATCCACACAAGTAGGACACACATATTCACTTGGTTGCTAAACTCTATAAAATTTCTATAAATATGTCATTCTGTAATCATCTTTTCAATGGTACAGCACGCCTGTTATTGTTGTTTGCAGAGCTACTTTAAGTACAAATCTATTTTAACCATTTGATAAACTTGAAAACAATAGGAGAGATCCCTGTCCCACCTCTGTCAGTGACAGAACTCTCCTCCCTTCCTTCTCTGGGGCCAGGATTCACCTGGAGTAGTTTTTCAGTACTACTTAAAATCTGTCACCTAAAACTGTTCCAGGGAGATCTACGTGGCAAACCCACCCCTCCCTTCCATGTAGGACTGAGTCTACATCAGGAAGTGACCCCAACATTCATACAGGCAGTGTCATTGGAAACTCTTTTGTATATAAAATCTAATGCTGACTGCTGCAGGGGAAAACCTCGTGTTTAATATGTGATCCAAGGATTTGTGTCTCCCATTTTTCAAATGTCCTTTCCTTGCCACACAATTATATTACATCTGGCTTTTGGAATGAGCACAAAACAGGGGCCCAGTTGTGTAAACACATTTCTAATGAAATATAGGATTGCACTCAGAACATGGATGTTTAACTCTTTGCTAGGATATGTGGTATAGGCAGTAGTTAGGATACCATGTTGTGCACAGACTGGCAGCAGTGACCTGGCTGTGTCTCTGCTGCTGGGGCTGGCAGGGGAGGGTTCCTGCCTGTGCTTTGGGAGGTTCTGTGGGTGAGTTCATCCACAGTACGTGCCCAGAGAGCTGGGCAGCTGCACCCTCACCCTGGCATCCCCCAGGATTGTGCTCATAATGATCCTTACAGGAGAATACTGGTCCTCATTTGAGCCTTTATTGAGCAAACTGTTGGGGTCACTTTGAAATGGGTTTGACTCTCCAGAAAGGCCCTTGCACGGCTTGCAGTGAGTATTGAGGTGAGAGGAGAAGGAGGTGGCTCTGGAGTGGCACCTTCTCTGCTGCCCTCTGCCCAGCACCAGCCAGCAGTGGCATTAATGGTGTGCTCAGTCAGTCCCAGGCGGAGCAGCCCCCGGATGCAGCTCCCTCGTCATCCTCCCACAGTGCCAGGCCCTCCTGGCATGCAGCACCCTCTGCCCCTCTCAGCAGTACTGTGGGCAGAACACAACCAAAACCTTTGTGATGGGAAGTTTTCCTGTGAGTTAACTTTGGGTACGTGAGCAATGTGGTACGTATGTCTGTTTGTTAAATGCGAAAAGGGATTTTTACAGGATATAGAATTGACTTTTTAAAATATATCACTATTCTTTTATGTGAATAGAAAACTAATGTTTGATTTCTTTTTTCCACTACTCCCAATCTCCATTATTAACATGTCTTAATTTTCTGGCTGAAACCTAATTGTACTAGGCACACAAATTAGCAAATTTGATTTTGTTGCAATTGGCAAACACTGGGCTGCTAAGAACAAAAAACTGTTTAAAAGAACAGATTTTACACCTTGCATATGTTTTCCCTATTAGTTCTTAGAGATGTTTTATGACAATTTTTTGCTTTCTCTAAATTATTTAGATGGTGGTACTTGTAAAATGCTGGGTAAAATGTACATACTTGTTATCTCTTCTGTTTTTGTATATATTTCCCAAGATGTGCACTTGTATTATAATAACCATTCCCAATTTTAGGGGAAATTTGTGCAATAAATACAGTATGTCAGTTTAATTCTGGTACCTTTTGTGTCCCTTTTTTGACATGTGCTATGAGTCCGTGGGTGAGTGAACCATCTTACATGTGACACCTGTCTTCCCTCAGCTCCCCTTTTTGGGGCATTGATTCTGGCACTTGGCAGTGCTGCAGCCATTTTAATTTGGGAACTTGTAAGGAATTAATTGTTTCAAATAGGAATTTGTGATTGAAGTTGCTGTCCCCCAGAAGGCAATAGTGAGATGGGAGGGAGGACCTGATGCTCTGTACTGATGCTTGATTTTGTGTGAGGTGAACAAACATAAGCAGAAAGCTGTTGTCTTCCACTGGTTCATACATTCATTCCTAAAGTGACCTGCAAAGAAGTCTGTCATGCAGGTGTTTGCCATTGTGCTTGTCACTGTGTTTGTGCCCACCTGCCTGAGTACAGTCCCTTCTCTGTCTCTCTGGGCTGCTGCACAGGCATGAAGGTTATTGAGGAGTCTTTGTAAGGTTTTATTAAATCTAAGCTCAAATTGTGATAGCAGTGCTGCCAAGAAAAGTGAAGTAATAATCATACAACAGGAAAAACAATTAGGAAGATGTAGCAGAGTGTACAAATGAGACTTTAAAGCATCTGGGTTAAATAATGTCCTGTGTTCCCAAAGAATGGAAAAAGGACAAGCAGAAGACGGAAACCTTTGCCTGAAGCAGCTGCATCTTCTATTTTTGATAAATATTACGTGGTTTCCTGCCCAGTTACATACCTGCCCCAGGTGCCCTTGCCACATGTGAGGTGCAGGATGAGCTGAGGGACGAGCTGAGGTTCGTGTCCCCAAGCCCTGTCTTGCAGTGACCAGCTGCGGGGCAGGGAACACTGTGGGTCCCACATTCAGCACAGACAGACAGCACAGGAGCCTTCTAGGATTTCTACTTGCACCTGCCAAGGCCTGTAAAAGGATGCCCCTGATGGGCATGTTTGGAAGAATGGAATTTGTCCTCTCCCAGAGGAATGAAGGCCACAACAACTGACTCTTGGGTGCTTAAACTGGTCCTGTAACACCACCGTGAGGTTTCCCTGTGCTCGGGATGAATTGCTCTGACTCTGCCTTCTCTGTTGGCGACCCAAGTAACACTGTATCCATGGCTCAGCGCTCCCTGTGGGTGAGTCAACAAAAGCAATTAACACAGGATCCCTTGCCTTTTAACACTGATAACACAGAGGGTTATTGCTGGCCTGGTGTCCTGCTCCATGATGGATTCACAAGGCAGAGCCTGCAGTCCCACAGCAGCACGGAAGGTGTTGAGCAGGCAGCTCCAGCAGAGTCTGCAGCAGGAGATGCTCGGCTTTAGCTGGGAGTTCTGCCATGGAACACTGAGATGTGCACTGTCAGACCTCCTGCAGGGCTTCTTGGGCTGAGTGCACCTGACAGAGGGCAGAGAATTTTGTGTTACCAGAGTAGATGGTCATGAGGTGTCCTCCTGACGGGGATGGCAAGAGTAGTTGGGAGTCATGTGTCTGTGTGGGTGTTTGGCAGCGATGATGTGAGCAGTAAATTCAGCAGTGTAATCACTGCAGCATCCAGAAAATGCTGATGTTAATGCCCAGAATTGATTTCCTTTTTAACTTTCCAGCTAGACTGGGACATAGCACTTGCTAGCCAATATTTTTGATGTATTGTTACTCCTTTTCTGTAATTCCCTTAATTTTCCTGAAACAAAAGTGAAAGCTAATTCACTTAGCTGAGGCAAAGACAGGAAGGAAGCCACAGGCACCCGAGCACCATGGCGTCTCTCATCTCCCACATGATTCCCAGGGGTCTGCAGAAGAGGATATGATTATTTTCTGTGTGGCTTAGAGCAGAGTAACCACAGGGCAATTTCTGGATCTAGGGGTGGGAAGCAGCTTGATGTGTTGGTTGCACAAAAGCACAGAGTTCCTAACAGCTCTTTGCTAAGCCGCTGTTGCTTTCTTCTCAAACATTTATTGTTAAAAAATAGTGGCCTTGTAGTTGGAGGTAAAAGTAAGCAGAGAGCCTGAAGGTACACGTGACTTCTGAGTCTCTGTGCTGCAAGGAACATCTCTGTTTATGTGCTGCAGCATGCACATTCTGTTCCAGCCATCCCCTCATTTATTTTGTGGTACAGGAGCAGTTACAGGCTTTTCACACCAGCCCTGCAGCCTTCTTGTCTTCCCCCTGTACAAGATTATCTTTGCTGTTGCTACAGATCTAAATAAACCAGTGCTTTGGGTTTTAAAAAGTGTTGCTGGTGCTGGCTGGATATGCTTCTTTACTGGAAGCAGCACTTTTCTGTTTTGACTGCCAAAGAACCACAAGTTCAAATCCTATGGGATCTGTCTGGGCTTTTGGAGCAGAACCTGATTCCCCAGCAGCAGCAGCTTTGCTTTGAGAGTCCTCTGTCAGAGGAGCTGGAAGGTAAATCATCTGTGCCCAATGTGCCTGGTAGCTCTCCCAAAGGGGTGGTTAATTTTCCCATTGCTGTGGTCAGTGGGAAGGAAGAGACACCACAGGACAGGCAGCTCAGCACCAAGGAACAGGAGTGAGAGCTCCTACCCCGACTGGCACGGAAAGTGCCAATATGGAGCATCCCCTGGGGCTGGCAGGCCCACAGGAACCTGGTGGAAGAGCTGGCATGAGGGGTTATGTGTAAGAGAGGTGCTGTGATTCTCCTTTCACCAAGGGACTGCTGCTGAGCAGCATTTTCTGCCTCAGCAATACCTGCTGGCCTGCAAGGCTGGACAGTTGTGTGGCCTCTGAAAAGGAACAGCTTCATGTGAGCCATCACCTACATGTCACCCACTTGGGTCTTGCTCAGGCTCTCAGGCAGCTTGTCTTCTCCTAGAAGCACAGTAGCAGGAAACAGCATGTTACTCCCATGTATTTGTTTATTTTCATTACCAAAAATATTTGTACAGCGGCAGAATTTCATTTCCAAACCTCTGTGTGTCCAGCTGTTTGTTCCCAGCTAGAGCTCAAGACATCTGCTCTGAGGGCGGGGAGCAGTGCCTGAGCTCCTGCCCTCAGCTGTGCTCTGAGAGCCAGCTGCAGCAGGGCCCAGAGGCCCTGAGCGCCTGTCGCTGGTGGTTACGGTACGACAAGGTGTCGGAGTAAAGGCAGGTGACAGCAAGTAGCTGGTCCGGTGGTTTGGGATGTCAGGGATAAGGAAAGGCTACCTGAAGCACTCAGGAGCGGTTCGTGGTGAGACACCCGGCAGCACCTCCTACGTCCGGCATAACCTCAGAGGACACGGCGGTGACACTGCCCTTCCCCTCAGCGCACGTCAGCTGAACGCCAGCGCCTGGGCGCTGCCTCTGCCCGCTGCTGTTGCTTAAAGCCTCGGCGCGTTGAGCAATGCCCGCGCTGGCCGTGGCTGAGGGCAGGGCAGGCTGTGCCCCGGATCCCATCGGCACCCAGGGAGTGCCGCGATGCGCTGCGGGCGGAACAACCGGCCCAGGTGGTTGGCGGGGCCGGCCGCGGGGCTGCTTCCTGCTGGGACTGACTCGGGCGTAGAACTCGTTTTGTTTCCAGGCCAGGTTTCCCCGGAGCTCCATCTCGGAGCCCTGCAGTACAGCCAGGCAGCTGTCTGGGTGCTCAGACACCAGCGAGGGCGAGCGGCCGTGACTGCGGGGCAGAGCTGTGCTGCCGGGCCGCACGGAGGAGCCATTCCGGCCCGGCCAGCAGTCCTCATTGCAACATCCCAAAGGAAGTATTTGGGCCGCAGGCGCGTCCCAGATTTCCAAAGCAGCACAGGCGATAAGCAGATGCTTTTTTCTTATGACACAGCTGCTCTGCCTATGCCCCAGCTTTGGCCAGGCCCCCGGCTGCGAGAGGAGCGCCCAGTCCGAGTGCTGGTGGGGACTTCTGCTATGATTCACCTCTCACTGCACCTTCGTGCTTTCAGTTTGGTGTTGTTTCCCTTAAGCACCTGCAACCCAGCCCCTTTGGTAACAGTTCTTCTCTAGATAAAGCCTCTCAGAAATTAAATTATAGACCAAGAAAAATCTTAAGGAAGAACGAGGCAGGGGTGGCAGGATGGAAGTGTCCTGCTCTGGCTCATCTTTTTCACCTTAAAAAACCAGAACCCCGTGTGAACAAGAGGGAGCCCCTTGCTCTGGTGCAGGTCACAGGGGAGCACGGGGCCAGGGCAACCCTGCGGTGCCACGGTGCCAGAGGTCAGGGCCATCCCTGGGCCCCTGCCTTTTATCCCATAAAGACATTGTTTAATTGCTGGTATTTTTTGGTTTGAAGATTTCATCTATCCTGTGCTTTCTAAAAGGCTGAGGGAGTGGAACTCTGCCTTTGCCTGCTTCCATTGTTCAGTTTCTAGCACTAACCAGAGTGTCTGTTTAATCTGGAATTTGCTTTTCCTTCTTTTTAACTCCTTAAGATGAGCTTTGATTCCACTGGTTGCACAGGCCCTGCTTTTTTCTTATGGAAATGCACTAAGGAGGAATGGGGGTCGTGCAGATCACTGTGGGTGGCTCTGCTGTGCAGGAGCAATCACAACCAATGCTGCTCTCATCATTATTTCCTGCATGAGCAGGATGGACTGAAGTTGCAGCTCTGGGACACATGAATGTGTCACTGGTGGCAGTGCTGGGGCCAGGTGGGAGAGCTGAAGGTGGAGTTTGTCAGAGGTTCTTAATGGAAAACAAATGTTTTCTTTAAGTGGCATTGAAAATTAAGGCAGTGTTTCTTACGGAAGTGCACGTAACTGGGCTGAGGAAGAAGGGTGAGAACATTTCCTTGAGAAATGAGCATCTTACTTCCCAAAGGCTCATTAATTTAGTTTTCTTGGCTAATCAAATTAATTTCTAGAGTATTTTCAGTAATGTCACCAAAAGAAAAGTGGTTCGTAAACAGCCTGGAGCCAGCAGAGAGTGCAGTGGGTGAGGGCACCTGGAGGCAAAGCCCAAGTCTGTGCAGGGGTGACCCCAGCAAAAACCTTGGCCAGCACCCAATGCTGACACAGGGCCACTGGTGGGATGTCTCCACCAGAGCAAACACCCACATTTGGGGCCTTTGGGATTGTAATGGCAAGAAGTCCCTATGCTACAGAGGTGTCTATAATCAGTGACTTTAGGGCAGAGAATACCAGTAGGATTATGTGCTTGATTTTCCTGACAGGGATGCTTTTCACTTTGGAGAACTTCAATGTGTTGGAAAGACTGTGTTCAGCATTTCTTCTATAGTTATTTCTATAATTACTTCAAAATTACAGCCATGAACAATTATAGTTTTGAATAGCTTATTGAGTGCACTGAATCCTAAGAAATTAACTACCACATTTTCAAGGAGTAGATTTATTAATAGCAGCTGTAACTAGAAATCTTTTCTAATTTTGATCACTACCAAAAGACATGAAAAAATAAGGGCTCCTGTTTTCTTGTATTAACAATAAGACTGATAAAATTTGTGGGAGATATTCTGGGCAAACAAAAAAATTACAGCTGTGTTCCTTGTGCTGCAATAATTAATGATCATGCACTTTATTCTCCAAAGCTGTTTTTCTTGTACAGTTTAACTAAAGGTCTTGATCTCTGTCATTTCACATGACATTGTTCTGAGGCTGGTTAGGCTGTAAAAGCCATCAGCCTGAAGGAGAATTTATTTTTCAAAATACAGCTTAACTCTCCAAACTATTTCTTAGATTATAGGTTAGTGAAAAGCAGGCCCTTCCCATGTAAACAGAGTTTTTTAAGAACTGTAGACTTGATCTGATTTAGTATTAAAATCAAGGGCTCTGTCTTGGGCTGGTAAGAATCCTCATTGCTCCTCGCAACTGCAGCACTTCACAGCTGTGAATTCAAACACACATTTTTCAGGGGAAAATAATCCTTAACCTAAATACAACTTTTCAGATATTTTGAGGTTGACCTTCACCTCCTTGTCTGTTTTTTTCCCAGGTTGGCTGGCTGGGAAGATGCTGACCCCGCTGGATCACAAGCTTCTACAGCAGCTCATCCTTCCAGTGAAGGACTCACAGGCTCTGCTGGAGCCCATGCAGGGTGTGTCCAGTGCAAGTCATTAGTCTCAGAAATACGGGGTGAATTCCCACTTTTTCAGGATGCGAACAACAGAGGAAGGTTTGGAGGAAATGTCTTCCATCAGAAGTGTCTGTCCTCTGCCTTCATCACTTACAGTCAAAGCATGAAAGCTCATTAGGTGTGATTTGGCTGTTTCCTGTTCAGGCTGTCAACTAAAGAGGCAGCAGAGCAGCATTGCTGGAGCATGTGGTGGTCTCATTATCTCAGCGAGGGAAACACTCTGCAACAGAACCCTCACCCCCTCCTTGCCCATGTGTTTAAACTAAATGGTTTTAAATGAAAAGAGGGTCAATTTAGGTTAGATATATAAGGAAGAAGTTTTCTGCAGTGAGAGTGGTGAGGCTCTGGCACAGGATGCATAAAAAAGCTGTGCCTGCCCCATCCCTGGAAGTGTTCAAGGTGAGGTTGGATGGGGCTTTGAACAACCTGGTCTAGTGAAAGATATCTCTATCCATGGCAGGGGGCTGGAAGAAGATGACCTCTAAAGATTCCTTCTAACCCACACCATTCTGTGATTTTGTTATTGTATAAGTTACTGACAGCTTCATCTGCTGGACCACCACCACTGCACCTCCAGGTTTGGGGGGTCCCTGACACCTGTCTCCACTCACCATCTTACCAGATCCAAGGACATGGCTTTACTGCTGATTCCTACCCTGGGCCCAAGGTGCTGCAGAGCTCTGCCCTCTCAGTTTCTTACTGCAATACTCTGCAATACAATTTTGATTGCAGATTCTTTACCATGTGTGAGCACATCCTTCTTTAGACCACAACTGGAAAAAGCTCTGGGGTGGTTCCTGCTCAGGGTCTCCTTAACTGCAAACCCACAAACTGTTTCCATTTCTCTTGGTACCTTCTTCAAAAGTGCAGCACTTTTGTAATTCCCTCCTAACGTGAGACCCAACGATGGTTCACAAAGTAGCAAACACTACAGCAATAGTTTATATAAAAGAAAACACTTCTACTGCAAAGACAATTTTGCCTTGGATAAAGATAGCCATGAAATCCAACTGTTCCAATGCGATGGACTGCCATGGAAAATGTCTGCCACTGGCAAACACTGGAAAAGCAAAGCTCTGGAAAAAAAAGTAAGTCACTTTTTTATCAAAAAAAAGTAGTGAGTTAGCTGCTGGTACCATCCATGGCTTTTAATGTGCTGGTATGGCACAGAGAGTATCCCTGATGCACAGAGGGGAGGTAAGGGCACTTGGAAGGCAGCTCCACTCAGCTTTCTATAAAAGTCAAAAGTTCTTGGTTCCACTTGTGGAGTCACTTCATATGCAGCTATTGAAAATTGTATTTCCTTGACAAGATTGCTTTTGGTGTCAGGGTTTTTCTGGAAGTCAGTGTACTTCCTATGGGCCAAGCAGGTCACTGCAGGAATTTCATGGTGTTTCCCTTTTTAATGGAAATTGCAAATACACTTCCAGGCACAGCTCTGGAAATACCCCAACAGCAGCCTCTATCACCTCTTCACTGTTTTGGACTGAGCAGTGCCTGTGTCTCAGCCTTCACCTACATGGAGTGAAATGCCTAAAAATCTTAAGAAATTGCACCTGCCTTAATGTCATCACTGCTATCCTACCTAATAAATATTTTCCTAAAAAACCCTCAAGTCCTCTCTCTCTGAGGAAGAAGACTACTTCCATGGAGGTAAGCAGTGATAGGTAAGTGGTATTTGTGTACTTGGTGACATCTGTTTTATTGGGCGGAGCTCTCGGCTGTGCACTCGATAACTTGCATCACCCTCTGATTCATACAATCATCTGACCTTCATCTAACTGCTGCTCTGCTTTTATTTCCTTTTCTCCCTATGAGTTACAGTAAAGGAAATTCTTCCTGTGCTCCATACACAATGCTTCCTTTCATTCAAGGTTTGGTTGTGCTTTTAGCATTAAAAAAAAAAAAAAAACCAACCAGTACAACCATTTACTGAAAAAGCACAGGATGAAGTATCATGTTCCTCTCCCTTCATATTTATCCTCCCCACAGACTACACGTACTCCAGGAGCTGCTGTACTTTGGACACAGACTTCCCTCCTGGGTGAAATCCCAGCTGGGAGACACTGCAGCCCCTCAGGGTGGGATGATGGGGTTTGCTGTGAGGGCTCCTCCCTGTCTGGTGTATGGACAAGTAAGCAGAGTACCTTCCAGGAAGAGTCCAACTCTGCTGGCTCTGTCTGGGGCTGTACCTTCAGCTCCTGCTCTGCCCCGTGAGGCCGTTCCTCTGGGTACACATTTGTGTTCCTCCCTTGCAGCTGAAGAAGGACAGCCATCTCCCTGCATGTCCCAACTTTCTGAAGCATGAAGGTAAGAGAGAGTTTGGTGGTCTCTGAGCAGGAGCATCTCTGCTGTCTGATACAGGAGAGCTTCTGGGTGGTTGGAATAGGCTGTCACAGGCTTGGGACACTGTTAGGAATCAATATCCCTTGACACAGAATTACTGTATGTTACCAAGGGCAGGGTCTCTAGAAGGAAGGGACGAAAACCACATTGAGTGGAAGAGGAGTCATCTGCAGATCTTCTAAAGTTAAAAATAGTTAGGATTTAGTCTGCAGAAGACATTTTGTCCTGTTATGCTGCTGTCATCATGTGAGCAGGCTGTATGCTTCTGCATTTGAAGACTAAAACTGAATGTGGAAAACAGGAACTTTCTGGAAATTCCGCATGCCTGAGATGTAATGGTTTCAGTGAGTTTCCTGATATCATTGCATCCATATGGCTGTGCTTGGATGGGGGAACTAAACATGTCATTAGCTCTGTAGGGTCACTAAAAGTCGAAGAAGAGATCATAAGGAATCATAAGGATGCGTGACAGATGATAAAAGCAACCGCCCCTAACAGTGAGCGCTTCAAGGCGAGAGAACCCAGTTTAAGAGCATGGAGGAACTGAGCTCTTGCTAACTCATGTCAGCAGGAGCTGTTTATCCCCTCTTCATCAAAAAAATCACACTGACAGCATCGAAATGTGACTAAAACAAGAGGATGATACAGGGAATTTTGGCCTTCGTAACTTTGCAATGACTTCACCAAGCATTGCTGGCTCCCAGGCCTGGACTGAGTCTACTAAAGTGTGCAGCATTTCTTCGTAATCAAATTATAGTTTATACACAGGCAAAAAACCACAAACAGAGAGACCTGTATCTTCCTACAAACACACCAAATTCTGCAAACAATGGAAAGCTGATGTGATGCTGGCTGAATCGTCACTGTGGTCTAAGCTACAATAGCAAAGCTCGTGGTTGCAAAGAACCTTAACACCAGCAGCAAGAGAACAGTAATAAATGCAAGTCTTCCCCAGCCTTGGTCTCGATTCAAATGCTGTAATATTTCTCGTAGGATTTCACAAATACATAGAGTGTATTTGATTGCATGTGAAATTGCCTGTCAGGCGTTTATTCACAGTTTCTTAATCTAGATGACTTCCAGTTAAGAGAAAGTCTAGACCGTTGGCCTGTTCTTTGGCAGAAGAGAAGTTTTTTTATTTTTTTTCACATGCTCAAAGAATTACTCAATTTACTTAAAAAAGGGGAAGGACTGAGATCCTATTTACTCTAATTTTTATCATATTTAAACTGTCTGCTCTCTGTAGGCATGCCCCGTTCTTTTACCAGCTCAACATTGTTGGTTAAAGTGTTGTCCAGTAACAAATCCCACAGATACTCAGAATGGTCACATTGAGTTATGCAAGTGCTTGGCTTTTTGCCTCTGAAAATAGCTACTCAGTAGAAAAATACAAATCCCATTGCATGTTCTCTCTGGGTTATAACAGGTCACAGACACAAAATCCTCACTGTTTGTGAAATCTTCTTGCAGCTTATAGTTGTACAATTTTTTACATCCCTAAAAAATTAATGGGAATAAGCTATGTTAAATTGGCAACTGATACGAAATTACTGGTGGAGAGTTTCCCATGCCAAGATTGCTCTTTCTTTTTGTTTAAGTCTTCATCTTTATCTGTGCCCAGCCCATTCTTTTACCCACCTTCCACTTTCTAATGGTTTTTGGCATGATGTTTCCGACGACAAATGAAGAAAATCTTTTTGTTGAAGCTGTAACCTGATTATAGCAAGAAAGAACATGCAAATGAAGCAGCCACCAGACTCCAGATTGCCTACTGTCAGGGCACGTTTTCCCCCGCCACCTTTAGCATTAATTTTTTCAGGCTTGAGCATGGACATCTGTATACTGTTTCTGGATACCTCCAATATCCAGACAGGTCCATATGCTCTTTTGGGTTTTGTCAACAAAGTGCTGGGACTGGAATCACATATCTGTAGGTTGTATGTAGTAAAAATAAAGTGGCAGAAGACACACCAAAAAATTGATACAAGAGCCTCTTTCAGATAGAGTTGTTCCACTGTGGAGCGTGTAGCAAGCCACCAACTCGTGGCTTGCAGCAAAGCATCCAGAGTTTAGATGTTATTTTGTAACTATTTTGGATGGTTTTTTTCAGTTCTTACTCTATCAGACGCAGTTGATAATGTTGTACACTACACCATGCCTGAGGCAGTTTGGATGCTCCAGTGATTTGGCAGGAGTCCTTTTTTTCCTCATCCCACTCACTCACATTCATCAGGGCTCGATAACTCCATCAGGGTGGTGGCAGGCCCTGGACGGACCCTTTCAAGTCACTCAGCAGTGGCAAGGGAGAGGAATGCCCTCCTTCATACCTGTTGTTTCCCATATGGACAAGGAAGGGAAATGAGAAAGATGAGAACATGCATGTCAGTGTCACAGGACAGCCAGTGTTCTTTCAACACACACAGCTTTCACTGTCCTCACTGGCAACCTTCAGAGAGTGCATCAATGCCTGTCTTTGTGTTCACAGAAACCTTAGTAAATGAATAGCAAATAACCCAATACACTGTTTCCTTTTCAGATTGTTCCTGACTCGGGAACCAGGACTCCATAAGCACTGGCCAAGGATTACGTGACACAAAGGTCAGGGTGACATGTTCCCAACACACTGCGCATCCTCAAGAACCAAATATTTGTTACTTCAGAATTTCCACCTGTCCTTCATGAACCCTTCCCTGTGGACACCCCACAAACTGCCCTCAGCTGAGAGATGTGTCCTTCAATTGGGATTGGATTTCCTAAGGTTTAGGAAATTATTACTGCCTCCAGCTGAGCTATGGCTCAGGCTGCTCTTGGAGCAGCTGGGGCTTGTCATTCCCTCTCTTTGCATGTTAATAAAGATCTTAAAATCTTTCAGTCTTAAGGCTCACTGAATTCCCAGTCCATTCACATCAGCAGTCAGCATGTTAGAGACCATCACAGATGTGTGACAGTGAACATGAAAAGCAAGGAAAATTGCCACTGAAGGTAAAATGTAAATAGAGAAAGTGTTCTATCCCCACATTTAAAAGGTGTCAGGCTCCCCATTTGTTTCTGTATTGTTGATAAAGGCTGACAAATAAGTGTTTGACTGTCACAAGGAGCTCTGCAATTGCTTATGTGTATGTGGCTTCTACTCTTCAGGAAAAATCTATATATGGAATGAAAGCCCTTCAGGAAAAATCTGTACTAATTTTTTTTTTTTTTTTTTTAGCATGAAAACCTTGTTAGTCTTGAGTTAAAGAGAAGAAAGATGGGGGTTTAGTTTTAAAAAACTAAATGTGAAACTAATAGTATAATAACACAGCAGAAAGACAATGATCTCACGGTTCTGTTTCTTCTTTTCTACTTTTACCACTATCCTTTGAACTGAAGCTCTGGAAATATGCACAGTGGGGAAAAGTAGCTCCAGTATCCAGACCATTTCATTCTTGCTCTTGACTTTTCAAAAATAATTTGGTATTTCACTTTTAATTTCAGAAATTGAAATTTTGAGCTGCAAAATGCTGTCATAGCCAAGAGATCAATGTTCTTATGTAGCTATCTGAGCAGTGTTGTGCCATTTGCAAAAATGTAACTTTCCTGCAAAAGGTGAGCTCTTACAAAATTCCTAATGATCCCTTTGCCTCCCCAGTTTTTCAGGAAGTTCATCATCAGAATAAGTATATATGGTACCTCTGTCTGAAGAGGTTCTTCCCATTGGGCATCCCAGAATATTTTGTTTTCCTCTAGTCAGGCAGAGAATTAATTTGTGTGTCCTCCTTGGCACGTTAACCACGCACTTAGCTAGTAGTTGTTGCCAAAGATGTGCACGAATGTCCAAAGGGAATTTCTTTTTTTTCCAAAGCTAAGAAATTAAAACCAATAGCCTAACAGCTGGATTGGAAAGTGAGAGGAAGGAAATTGCCAGGCTGTAACAGAACTCACAGGACACTAAATACATAAAATACATAAAAATAAAAGTTAAAAATATTTCAGTGCATGATGATTATGAATCTTTCGCAGTGGCAGAGGTGAGGAAGTTGAGTTTTACCCTGAGGAATCTGGGATGTGCACATGGTGGTAAAAGGCGTTACATTAAAAGGCATCTTGGGGAGTGTCAGCAAAGCAGAACAACTGAGGGAATATACTGCGAGGAGGAGAGGTACTCCATAACTCAGCTGGTCTTCCCAAATTCACAAATGCTTGAAGCAGAAACATTTAATCTCCTGAGACTGCAACTCATCTATATTAATAGCAAAGCACCTCTGATTCTTACATGATACAGAATACTGTCAGTTTTCAATTTAAAAACTTTGAAGTGATGGTGCTTTACTTGTGCAGGGATACAATCCAGATAAAGGGGAAGCAAATTTTCCCCTCTGCATGGACAATAGGTGTCCTGCTTGGCCACATCCCTTAATCCCAGCCCTGAAATTACTCACTTGTGAAAGCCTTTTAATTGTGTTTAACCATGTCAGCTTTACCACGTGGAGACATTGGCTGTAATGCCAGTAAGCAGTGAGGATCGTGACACTCGTTTCCATTGTTCTCCAGAAATCTGGGAAAATAAACCCTATGGCTGAAATAGCCCCTGAAATAAATGCAGCTATTGGAGCCATTACCTACCCAAATTCAGGTACTTTTGGAGTGAGGGAAGCCTTGTTTCATGGGTCAGGTGAGCCAAGCAATTAAATTGGAATGGCAGCTTTGGTTCCCATGGAATACTTCAGGCTCCCTCACTGCTCCTGTGCCTGGCTGTAGGCTAGTGTTCAGGATGGGAATTTGTGTGCCAAAGGAATTTTTAGGCTACTAACTTTATTCCCATGGTGTCCACTTCTGTGTTATGTTTGTAGTAGGAATGCTGAACAGCTGGAATAGGTGATAAAATGAGTTCCTTTCTAAAAACTAACAGATCTTAAATTATTTCAGATCCATGAGAACTGTGACTGTATATATCTCACCAAAATCTGGGGTTTTCTTGCTAGATGTTAATGAATTTTTTTTCCAGCAACCTGCACTTGGAGAGTATTGACTAATTTTTACATGATCTTTAAAAATGAACTGAGCTGGTAAAGTTCTTGATTTGCCATTACAGCTCTGATTTAAAAAAAAAAAAAAAAGACTGTCCTAACAGAAAAGGATTCATGCTTCAGTTCTTTTCTTCTCCTTAGTTACTGAGGAGGGCTTTTTCTCTCTATCTTTTCTATTTGGTTCCTGGCAGGGAATCTCTGAAGATTCCCACACCACTGGAAACAATATTTTATGTACTAAAATTGAAAGAGGATAACATGTTCTGCCAAATAACTAGTACAAACTTTTGACCTTTGGAAGAATAATAGACCTGATATTTGGAAATCTTACGTTTGCAACAGAAGTTCAAAGAGAAGGAAAAAAAAAAAAAGAAAGAAAATGACTTTTGATAGATATTATGAGACTGAAACCTGTGTCTTTCCTGTCAGTTTTGGGAGAATCTCATATTCTCTCTGTTGTGCACGAAGTGTAACGACAGTGATGTTAAAAGTAGCTTTTCTTTAGATCCTGGCTGTCCATCCCATGTTTGTTGTGCCTGCAGTGATACCGGGCACAGCATCAGAACAGTTCTATGCTGGAGGAAACGTCGTATTTCCTCCGATTTTTTTTCTTTTTAAGAAAAACAGTAGAAATATTATAAAACAACGTGGAAGGGACAATCAAGTCCTTGAGCACAACAAAGGTAATTGTGCCATAAAGGGCAAGTGGTAAAGAGAATGGGAAGGGGTAGCTGGAGAAAGGGCAGGAACAAAAACACTCTTGGTTATTAGGAAGGAAAGAGGAAAAAGCAAAAGGGCAAACACAAGTCCTGTGCCTGCAAAACTTTGATCTCTTAAATTTACACAATCGGACTTGCAATCGGAAGGAAAATCTTGCGATGCGTGTTTGGTATGTGGCTGCTTCCTGTTGTCCCAGAGCGGCCGTCAGGACCAGCAATGCAGGGCTAGGATGAAGTTTGTAAATCCCCACAGGACCCCCGAGCTGCGGTAGCGCTTTCCTTACTCGTGTATTCCTTATTTTGTACTTAATGCCGAGCTCTGCCTCCGGACCGTACCCAGCCGGGCTCTGCGAGGCCTCCAGGGCACCGCGAGGATGGGGCCGCTCCTCCAGAAGCGACCTGAGGCAGCGGCTTGGAGGAGCTCAGGGGTCACGGAGGAGAGCCTACGTGCTGTGAGCTGCCGTGGGAGGGAAAGGGGAACGCAGGCAAACTCAGGGGGAGCGGTGCCATGACTCCATGCCTGCTGTATGCCTGCTCACGGACACTGGGATCCCAAGTGATTCTTTCGGACGCGATTGCCGAAGAACACGCCTCACGCCGGCTGCTCAGGCAGCACCACAGCGACTTTCGCCAGGGCCCCGCGGCCTCCTGAGGGCCCGGCCCGGCCCGGCCTGCACC
>VZRH01003113.1:607916-705057 GCA_013397555.1 Urocynchramus pylzowi
CCCGCCAGCCGCTCCCGAGGCGCCGCGGGGCGGGGGGCGCCGCGCTGGAGGATGAGCGCCCCGGTGGAGCCCAGGATCAAACAGGCGCTGCGGAAGAAGCCCGCGGAGCGTACTCCGGAGGTAAGGCGGCTCCGGCTCCTTCCCAGCGCCTCCTTTTATTTACTTTCTCACTTTTCCTTTGCGTAAATCCGTGTTCCGACAGCGCGGGATCCGCGGTGCGCACACAGACCGGGCTGGCGCACAAACTTCTGTCTGGAGCTCGGTTATTTATTTATTTCTCTCCAAAGCTGGCTCTCTCGGGACCATCAGTGGTTTAAACGCCCAGTAACACGCTGGGTACAGGCACAAGGCGCTTCATGAAGTACTTCGGGCCAGCTGTAGGAAGAAGAACAACAAGAAGTAGATCACCGAAAAGTAAAATGATGCATATTTCAGTGATGCAAAACTTATGGGAAAAGTTAGGGAGCTGAAAGGCTTTGCTTACCTGTACAGTGATGCAGATTTAAACAAAACCAAACTAATTATGCTGCCCAGACTTCATAAAGATGTTTCTGCAGTGAGTGGGAGTGTAGAAATGTGTGAGGCTGGTAAGCTACAATAAAACGCATTTTCCAATTAACTGCCTTCTCTGTCCCTTCCCCACAAGCTACTCTGTAATCAGTGATGTATTTTTGGGAATGGTAATGTCATGGAGCATTAACTTAATAATGAAATAGGTTTGATATCATTTGCATTTGTTGAAGGTCTGATTGGAGTTTGTTTGCTTACTTACCCTTTGCCTTCCTTCATTTGTTTCCCTTGCTGTGATTTTTTTTTTTTTTTTATGTGCTCAAGAATTAGTGCTATGAAGTGATACACTCTTGAGTTTTTCCCTTGGAGACTGGGAAACATCTGTTCTCCCTTGGTACTTCATGGAGAGCAGAATGTCCTGCCTGGTCTTCCTTATAAGTTAATTATGGAAGGGCTACTTAGAGAGCTGCTCAGAGGCTGCTCCGGAGTTCATCCTAGCAGGACAGAGCCCCTACTTCCCTTTCAAGTCGGCTGAGTGAGTGAAATACAGATGTTCAGTCCCAGTGGTTACTTGCTTTGGGATATCTGGCACATTTCTCCTCGTGTCTCTACATTAATGATGAGGCAGTCTCAGTGTCCGTTCGTTTTTCCGTACTTTCAGCACTCCACTCTTGCTTCAGAGCTTTCTTTCTCTTCAGCTGGAGTCTTCAGTTAGCAAAATTCCTTTGCTAGTGTGGCTTGCAGTGTTGGGCAACTGGGTTCATCACAGAAGTGTCATTCAGGAGTTGGCATTCCGTGCTGGCTCGTCATGGCTTGGACTGTGGGGAGCAGGTAATCTGGCTTGGCCCAGAACCTCTACTCACCACTGCTCCTGCTTGCTGTACCAACCTCTGTGGCTGTGTAGGGCTTTTTGTTCTTTTTTTTAGGGTATCCCAAATTTTTCCCCCAGCAGCCATCATGGGATTCCTTATAGTTGTCACCTTGTTTTGGCAAAAATGGCCTTAAAATAATTATTTTGCTTAACCTTGTGGTGTTAAACTGTCAGCTATCACAATGACTGACTGCTTGTGGGTTTGTGGGCATTTGTGTAGGTTTCCATTGAGAGTGACATGAGTGTTGTGTACAGGTTTGAATTTGCCAAGGTAGCTTAATTGTGGGAAAAAAAAAATCTAATCTTTGCTATCTTAGTAATAGTACTTCTAAAATGATTAAAAAAATCTAATTCCCTTGTTAATTTGGCCCTATTTTGGCAGGCTAATTTTAGAGACACCACACAGTGAGACTACTTGTGATTAAAATTAAACATGTAGTTAAAACTTGGCAGGATTGGGTCCTCGGTTCTTGTTCCCTGTTGCTGAGTAGATGATTACAGTTAAATCACTTTTGTTTTGTTAGGATACTTTTGTTTACATACATTTAGAAAGGGAGGCTTTTCTCTGATTTGATAGCAGGGTGTACCTGGGGGTCCCCAGTCTAGATCTGTGTTACCTGCTCAGGTACAAAGCATGGAATCCCCTGTCACAGTCACACACTGACAGATTTTCCCAATATCTGCTCTGGGATGTGAGGACAGATGGATAGGGTGGTGAGTGAACTGGAGAAAACAATTGCAATGTTGTTTATTCATTTATTTATTTAATTTATTTATGTCAGCATCCTGACTTGTCCTCTTTTCCTCTGTAGGCTGCAAGACTTGGGGCAGGGAAGCCAAAACCTGTTTAGCACAGCCATTAGGATCAGACCCAAACTTTGGGTGTCCCTGCACAGGATGAACAATCTGGTGACTCCTGTCTTGAAGTATCCAGTTGTACACAGACTAACGTGTGTGTGGCTTCATTTCTCCCCTCCTACTCTGGTGGGAAGGTATCATCAGTTCCTCCCACACGAAATCAGCTGCGCGGGGCTGCTCGTGCCCTTTGACTGCATTTTTGTGCAGGAACCCCCTCAAATTCCCCGAGCCACCACTGGTACTTGGTGATAAGCCAAAGCTGCTCATCCACAAGAGTTTTAATTGCTTGCAGTCCCTTTCTGCCCCCATCTTGGTTTCCGATCCTGCAGTTTATATGAGCAATTTACCTGGGTATTTATTACAAATTACAGGGTTGGGACTGTGCTGATCAGTAGCATGGTCTGGTGCTTCATTCCTGTCATCTGTGCAGCCTCTGGAAAAATACAGATAAACACTCCACATGCCAGATTTTGCTTACAAGTAGTGCAATTATCCATATGATTTTGATTGCAGGTTTTTTCCTTGACAAAACATTTTAATTTCTAAGAACTACAAAACTAAGCAGGGAGATATTAAAAAAAAAATTATAATTTACTTATTTTGAAATTTACCTCACTGTCTTGCTCAAGTAAATGTTTTAGTTCCTGATACTACAAATATTTTTGTTTGGAAAAATCTGTGTTAGGGCAAGTTTTCAGTGTTGTGGTAACATTCCAATGTTTGCTAATTGTTAAAGTGTATAAGTTATGCATATTAGGCATGTACACACTTGATTTTTTTTTTAGTTGTTGTTGCTCAGATACTTCATGTATCTTCATGAAGATGAACATGCAATCTTCAATTCATTTTGCCGGGGGAATTATTTTGATGAATTTGTAGGGATTGTAGCAAAAATTTAATGATGCATAAATTTTCATGTAATTTTAGGTATGCATGCATATTTTATGTATGTTTTTAAGTAACACAGTGTTGTGTTACTCTGTTTAGGATCTTTTCTGTAACTATTGAAGGCTGGCAAATATTTTGCTCCCTTTCCTCTCTTTTGGTGCATCACTGGAGGAGCATATTGTTCATATGTGATGTAAGTGACTTCTCATATGGACAGAGTTCCAGAATGTTTCCTGGTGGACTGATGCCCATGTATGTAGCAGATGCTGCTCAGGGATTTGTGTGAGTCCCATTTAGTCAAACATCTGCCTTGCTGGTTCCCTGATGGCTTGTGCCCCTGTGCTGAACTGGAGATAAATCTGTGTACCTGTCTCTCAGGTAATGGCCTGAAAGTGCAGAATTTGTGAGTAATCTCTCAGATATTAGTTTTGATGATAGATTATCCTAACAAATCATCCCTTCTATCTTGTCAGAGGGAGGAAACTCTGGCAGTAGTTGGATACTTAAAAAAAAAATCATATCTATACTTAAACAATAGGATTTCTTACACTTGTTTAATATTTTAATTTGTGCATTTTCCTCCCAAGGTTATGCAGATGTCTGCGTGGTGGTAAATCTGTGAGTGTTTATACATGCAGATCCTCCAGTTTTTGCTTGGGAATATGGCATTTACTGTGCAGTTTCTTGTCACAGGTGGGGATATTAAATTAGTAATTTGGGAATATTTTAGTCGGAGAAAATCTTTAGTTCAAAGCAGTAGAAGGGAAGGATGAATGCTTATGCCACCATGTGTGTGCTCTCATTAAATATTTAATTGTTTTTGAAGCCCAGAATTCCTTATCAGATCCATACAAAGGCTCTGATGTTGGTTTTTAGGGGAGTTGTTCATGCTGCCACAGATAAGGACTCAGTGGTTGATAGGGCCAAACAGCAAATGATTGTGCTTCTTTTTCTTTGTCTTTCCTTCTCCTCCCCTCCTGTGAGCAGGCTCTCTTCCATTTTTAATGGAACCTCTTCCCAATATAGTATCTTTTTAGTTCTTCATGACTTTGTTCTAGACAGTGTTTACTTTCGTGGCTCAGAAAGCTTTGCTTTTATTTGACTTCAAAGAATTGGAGCTTATTTTTGTACTCTGAGTTCTTGTATTTTCCTAACTTCATCTTTTTGCAGTAATTCTTGATTAATGTTAATTCGACTTCATTTGGCAATACTAATTCTTTCTTCTCTTCCTGTTCCCTTTTTATTAGTGGAAAGAGGAAAAAACCTAATTTGCAGAATTGTGTCATGACAGCGTCTGCTGTTTGGAGCATGTATGTGATGCTTCTTGATGGCTTAGATATAGAGAAATAGATCTGTGTGAATGTAAATCATGCACAAATAGTACATTGATAGGCATTATGAAATAGTTGTAATAAATAAAATAAATTATTGTTGACAGCATAACAAAGGCACTCTTGTACTGTAGCACAGCTGAGCCAAACAGAGGAGAACATCTGCTTCTTGTTTCCAGAAATAACTGGTATTTTGAAGTGGGTTTTTTCATCCTTTTAATAATTTTCAGTAAACTCAGTAGGTGAAATGGTATTAACCATTGTAGAATTCTATGGCTTCTAGAATCTGAGGTGAGCTTTTAGGAATGTAACTGTGTCAAGGTGTTGGCTATGGATGGCCATTGAAAGTAATCAGAATTGTAAAGTCACCACAAAAGTGGAGATGCTTGCAGTTACTGTAAAGCCAAAAGAAATTTGTGTTAAATGAAGTTGCAGATGGTGGTTTCTGTTTAATGAAAGCACCTTACTGTTAGTATGTGGGCCTCTAAAACAGGGACAGAGGAGTGATGGACACCTGACTTCTGCCATAATTTTCTACTACCTAACCTCTGTCTTTCATTTCCAATTTTTTGTGATCTGTTTTTTATAGGTGACACTTTGTAAGACTTTGTCATGCAGTTACCAGTTCTGGAGCTCAAACTGAAGATGAGCAGCTGCTAACTGCTGTAAAGTCCTTGAAATTGTTCTGTGTCTTTGTGGTTTGGTGTCTTTGCCAGAGAACCTCCTGAAACCATAATCAAAGATGCACTGACCAGTGCTACATGACTTTCATCCCTCACCATGCAGAGACTTAGGCTGATCTTGGCAAGTGACTGTGCTGGGAAGCTGGAAAAGACCTTTAAAGTGGAAATATTAGTTATCACTGGTGATAACCAAAGTGATAGGAACACGTACTGATGTGCCTGCAGTTTACTGCTAATGAATTCCTTCTTGGGTCCTTGTGTACCCTGTGCAGATTGCCTTTCTGCACTCATAGGGCAGCAATTATCTTTTACAGTTAGAAAAACATAAAACCTTGTAATATGAATAATTTATAAGTAGTTTTGTGAAGGCAACAATTAGAGTTTTATTTATGTTCAGTATAATTGAGAAATCAAGTGCACAAAAATTGATTAATGAACAAAAATGTTGAGTAACTGCAACTTCAGAGAAAGACTTGGGAGTGCATGCTTGTCATTGACACCATATTCCATCAGCATCTTACTAGGACTAGGAAAGATCTAGACTTGGGACATTTTCTTAAATATTAGATAAGTCTCTAAATAAAATGTGTTGTAAAGCTTTTTTATAGCCACCTACTAAAACCAAAGTTCAGAACAGAGGTACATGAGGAGTGGCACATTGAGTATCATAGTGCTAACTGACAGTTCTTAAGATTCAGTCTTATTCACAAGCAGAATACAGTTTCAGTGTTAATGAAGTTGAAATTCTTATTACTTTTAATGAAACAGTAATGAATCTTCTCTTTTCTTCCTGTGCTTCCCTGCCGCATAGCTTTCAGTTGAAGGTAAAACAAAACCACATTTTTTTCCCAGCTGCTCATTAAATTAATGTATTGAAGCTCATGGTAAATACAGCATTGAAAATCCTGGAGGATTGTCCAACAAGCCTCAAAGCTTTGGGAAAACTGTCTCTTCAGCTGCCAGCTTGATGAGTTGGGAAGTTTTTAGTGCTTAGATTTTCCTCTATTTTGTCTTGTGCTTTAGCTGGGTAGTTGTCTCTTAATTTTGTTTCTTAACACAGTGTAGTATCATGAGTCTTCATCTCAATTAGACCTGTGGTTTTCCTGTAATAAAAAAAGCCAATCATGCAAATTCTTGTATTACCTCAGTAAATGCTGCTTGATAATTCATTTTCATAAACTTTGTGCATGTACCTTGTTTTCTGAGGTGATCAAGAGTGATGTTCTTTGACAGATATTTTATCTTTTGTTCCAAAAGTTCTGATAAATACCAATCTGTGCATGTTGGTAGTAGTTGTTCAGCCTTCCTAAACATCCCTGGGAAACCAGTGCAGGTAAAATGAGGTGTCCCATTCCCCAAGACTGGGCAGGGACAGAAATCTCTTCTCTGAATAATTGAAATTAACCTCAGTTAGCATCTTTAGTCTGTGATTGATCACAGGATTGATTTGGAGTTCACAAAGTCTTACTTAAAAATCAGTGGTGTTTGGTTGTTTTATGTTTTCATTGCCATGTGGACACAGTTCCATGCTTGTGGCATACAGTCGAATTCTTGGCCAGAGGTACTCAACAACCTGGCATATATCAGTAGCCAAATAATTCAGATTATTACTACTTGGAACCTTAAGTACAACACACTTTCTGAAGCTGAAATCAGCCCTAAATTAGTTGAACGTAAAAAATAAAATTCGTCTGTTGTTTCAAATGAACCAAAATACAATATTGGAACTTCTACCAGTTTTAACAAATGTTAACATATGTAAATATTCAGCTCTGTGTACTTCAGTGTCTGTCTTAGGAATGTTTTTTGTCTGTGTTTTAACAGTTTTTTGGGTTTGTTGTTGTTGTGCTTTCATCAGCAAGCCTGAAGGTGTTGCTCATATTAGTCTTTGGATTATTTATGTCTCAGACGCAAATAAGAGTGTGCTAAGCCTTGGACAAGGTACCTTGTTCACAGAGGAAGGATCTGGTTTGGCTGTTCTGCAGGTATTATCTGGCTGGAATACCTGCAAGGAAACTTTGCTTGTAGTTCTCAGAAATAAATATTTTTTCCAGCTTTCTTAACAGTAAAACCTGTTGACTTCAGTCAAATAGAAATTTGTGGTTCCAATGAAATAAATCAGGTTTCAAGGCACTGTTTTAGCTTCGACTGCATTTACTGGTTTTACTGAAGTGACTATTGACAAATAGATTTTTCATAAAGTCTCTCTAAGTTTCCTTGTTCAAAAAAATTGCAATATTAAACAAGTAGAGAAAATCAGCATGAATGTTTTGGAATGGGTGAGTTTTTTGATTTTTAGAGTCTGTGTCCATATTAACCTGTTTTGTGGGTAAGGATGTTGAGCACTGTTCTGGAAAGGAAAATCTGGGAAGGAGTAAAAGGTAAAAGGATTAAAACAAACTGTGATGGAGACATGGAAACATTGTGATGTTTAAGTTGCCTTGGAGTAGGTGTATATAATTTGTTAATTATTTTGGAAGATCATTGTGAACCACAGTTGTTTAAAAAAAAAGGAAGTCAAAACCAAACCCACAAAAAAGAAAATGCCAGAGAAAGTAAACTTTTAATAAAAACTCTGAGAAGTAAATTAGACTGAACATTGGTTGTTATCACCTGGTGTAGGTGGAACATGCATACAGTTGTTCCATCTAATAGCTGTGACTTTGTGGTATCTGAGCTCCCTGGCAGCTGAGGGGGTGATCAGGGCTTCTTCACTGGTTCAGTGAGTATTTGGTGCTTCCATCACTGCAGTGTAAAGTCATGGGCATTGCTCCTGTAGGTGTCCCTGTAATTGGCTGGGAGCAGTGTTGTGAAATCTGATTGGGGTCACGTTGGTTTCTGAAAGATCTTCTGTAAATATGGGTCTGTGAAGGGTCCTTGGGACTGTGTTGCTGCTGCTTTCCCTGGTAAGGGCAGACCCTGGGGTTTTTGTTTGTAGGGGTCACTCAGGGCTGTGTCTCTTAAGCCAAACATTTTGGCACCCTCTGGGAAGAATGTTGGCTTGTGCTGATACGGATATGTTGTGTAGTGGAGCCTCTCACCTCTTTGTCACAGAATCACAGAATGGTTTGGATTGGAAGGGGTCTTAAAGACCATGCTTTTCCAGCCCCATGCCATGGGCTGGTACACCTTCCACTAGACCAGGTTGCTCCAAGCCCTGTCCAACCTGGCCTTTAACACTTGGAGAGATGGAGCATCTGTGTTCCAGTGCCTCACCTTGTAAGAGCAGAAGTGTACAGATGTTTTGTGTCTGTCACAAGTGATGCTTTTTGGTTCTCTGCACAGAATTGGAAGGGTTATTCTACATTATCTGCACTGGCCCTTTATGCCTACATGTTTCACTCTGCTCTTGGGCCATGACTAATGAAAATTCCTCCATCCCGTGTAAAGTCTGCTCGCCAGAACATGGATGTATTAAAGAGAAGATGAAATTACAGTGCACTAATAACCCTGTGGACAATGGCTCATGTATATTGGCATTGTTTGCAGAAAGTTGAGGGTTTGTGTGTAGTGAGTCACTGGGTTACACATGACAAGGTGAAAAGCTGTTCCACCATCCTTGTTTGTCTCCTGCATGTTATTTCCAATTCTGATTCATTGAAATGAAGCGGTGAGCAGGAATGTGGTTCTGTTATGGGATACAAGTGAGAGGATATCTTAAAGCACTGGCTCAGCCTTTTCAAGCATGAAGTGCACCTATTCCCAGTGCTAGTCCACTTTACATGGTGAAATGTGAGTGCAGTTGGGTCTAGCTGAGAAAGAGCTACAAGTTAACCTTGAGGACCTTGAGGAATTGTATTAGAATCAAAAAACATCCTGAGCTGAAAGGGGTCCACAAGTATAATTGAACCCAATTCCTATCTCTGCCCAGGACCACCCCAAGAGTGAGTGAGACTGATGAGCACAGCTGGTGGCTTCCAGTGTTTCTTATGTCTAAGTCTTGGTGGAATTGTTGAATCTGGCCTTCCTACTTAGGCATAATGGTTGTGCAGTATCTATTGTGTGTAGTTACACAAAAAAGTCAGAAGCTGTTGCCTAATCTAACTTGCCTCTGCAGGTTGGGGTTCATCTGAAGGAAATAAGGCCACACCAAAAGTGGTAACAAAACATTTTGGCTTTGTAATTTGTGTGTTAGTGTTTCTTGCTTTCCATGACTCCTATATGCGCCTGTTTATGTGTGGGTGCCTGCTGCACACCTTGTGTATATGATTTTTAGATATCTTTTCTCCAAAATATATGTACTGTAAGGATTTTAAAGGAAATTATATTCTAAGGCACTCTTATATGTGTGACTCTTGTATGGGAGGGAAGAAGATGATTGTGATCTGTGTGTGTTGGTGGTTCTGCAGGGCGAGATAGGTCAGAGGGTGCTTGCAGGAATTCGGCTCTCAGAGCTGGGGGAGGAACTTTCCCTGATCAGTGATGGCAGACATCAGTGTCTTCCCTCTGGGAGAGTAGTCATCAGCCTAAAGGAAATGCTCTTGAGTACTTTTACAGAATCACAGAATCATTGAGGTTTGAAGAGACCTCCCAAGACCAAGTCCAGCTGTCAACCCAGCACCACCATGTGTTCACCCTTAATCCATGTCCTTGACTGCCTTATCCACATGGTTTTTTTGAACACTTCAGGGATGTTGCCTCTTCCACCACCCTCAGCAGTCTGTTCCAGTGCTTGACAGCCCTTTCCATGAAAAAGTTTTCTTAGTATCTAAGCTAAATGTCCTCTGGTGCAGCTTGAGTTAATTTTCTCTTGTCCTGTCACTTGTTACCTAGGAGAAGAACTTTGTGTCATTCTTTATTCAGTCCAGAGTCTGGTATGTGTAGGAACAGCTTTGTCTGAAAACACTGTTGTCCAGGTGTGGCTTAATCTCTTACTGCTTTTTTGTTTTCTTTTTTGAAGCTTCTCTTGCTGTTGCAGTCCTAACACAGAGTGATTTTCAAGCACAGATTTCATTAGCATTGTGCCTGTTGGTTGAAGTAATTTGAGAATCTGGTGTGAGTGTAAGTCAGAATATTTAACCAAACATTTCTAGAATACATCAAATTCCTAATCTGCCTGTGAAGTTATTCTCAAAGCACAAAGTCTTCTTCAAATCTCCATCCTTTTTCCTTCATCTTGTTCAGAAAGTTTGGTGTCTGATGCTGTCATGCATCTGCCTTGGGGTGTTTGGTGTGCAGCCCCTGTCTCTGTTCAAAAGTTTTCCAGGGGATGTTAGGATGCCCTGAGAGGGCTGCAGGTACTTTCTGTTCTTTTTGTTTATATTTTGTTCCAAGGAGGTCTTTAGAAGGTTCACTCAGTGGTTCTGGGCTTTTCTGGACTGATGATATAGTTGTCAACAAGGCTTTTGTGTTGGAGAGGTTATTGTAAAACAAACTCATTGTTTTCACTGTGTGATTCAGGACATACTAGAAACTTACAAAATCAGAAACTTACAAATACAGAATTTAGAGATATTTTTCAAGCTATTGGCCAAAGTAACTGTAACTAAAAACCAGAGATCACAGCAGATTGTTTCATGATAATCTTCATACTAAATGCAGGATTTAGGGCTCAGCAGATGTGATTGTGCAGACTAGGTCATGCGTTAGTATTGATCAGATATTTCAAAGCCTAATTCTCTAAACTGTGATGGTAGGGTGCCAATAAATGTAGCTTGTAGGGGGCAGAAAAATGACTCAAATTTCTATCCATTGCTGTCACAGAAGACACTCAGTGCTCCAGACCAGCTGTGGGGACCTTGCGAGCCGCAGCGGGTGGCAGCAGGCAGGTGGTGCCTGCAGCGTTCCCTCTGTGCTCCCCAGCCTGCCAGCACGGGGAGATGGGCACAGGTAATCTCATACCTGGGACTTTCCAGCTGGGATTGGTTTGGTTCTTTCCAGGTGGTAATGACTTCTGCTTCATATAAATCCTGTTGAAGGAGAAAGTGGAGTTAGTCTGTATTATGGTAGCTGTTCCCTGTGATCTTCCAAGGACCATGTGAAATGTTATTGTTCCAAGATTACTTTTCCTGTCCTTGCTTCTACTGTTCCTGAAAAGCTGTTTTTTCATTTTAGTGACAGCTGTGACAGCCCTGAGAGTAAAACCAGAAATTATGGCGAAGTCTTGGAATTTTTTTATTGAAACTTAGTTCCTTTAGTATATACTTTTCCTCATGAAGTGGGGTCATGCACTTAGTTTTGTCTGTGGAGTGATAATTTAACTAAAAGTTTTCACTTATGAATTAAAGTTTAAATATGTAATGTAATATTTTTCTACCAATCTATTTCTTATTGTAGTATCTGAATTTCAAAAAGTTATTTCAGGGACTAGTTAGGTAGTAAAGGTGTGTTTTACAATGCTTAATCTGACCTAGAATATCAGCCTACTGCCTTGTTACTGACCTTGCAATAGGAACTTCTTGGAGATACTAGAATAGTGAGAAAGGGCCAGAAAAGGGTGTGGAAGGAGGTGGGGGAGAACTGCAAGTATACTTGGCATTCAGAAAAGTTGCCAAATGGAAAAAAACCACATTTCTTTTGTGCTTTTGTTCTCCAAAAATGCAAAGGGTGGAGGATAAGCAGTCAAGATGTGTAGGTGTTAAATTCCTCATAGAAGCAGTATTAAAGCTGCAAAACATTGTAGTGAATAAAAAGGTAACTGTAAATTTTTTTTTTTCCAAAAGAAAATCTCTTCAGGTAATATACCCAAACTTACTTTGTATAAGCTTCAGAGAGAAGTTTTTCTGTAATGTTTATTTTAACAAAACCGTTTCTTATGTCACGCTGTGTAAGGAGAGCTGGATATCTGTCTGCAATGAAAATAAATTGATTGAGAGTAGTAGCCTTACAGAACTTGTGTGAATGTCTGCTGTGAGAGGAAGCTGAGGTGCCTGTGCCCAGGTTTTGTCCACTTGAGGACAGCCCCACTTCTGAGGAGTGTGGGGAGGAAGCCAAACACCTTCAAGCAGCTGTCTGACATCTGTGCTGTGCTGCTGAGTGCACTGATCACACTCTGCTGCTGTTTGCTCCCTGGCTCTGTCTAATAACCCTGGTGTGCAATGGCTGATGCTCCCATCCCAGGAGTGTAAAAAGCTGGCAGTCTTCATGTGGAAACGAGTCCCTTGGCATTAACAGGTGGCTTGTGGTGATCTTGTCACTGGCAAAGAAGTTGCACACTTCTCAGGACCATTCCAGATGAACTTTCAGTTTGCAGGGAAGTACAAAACACTTTGCCAGGTGCGTGCAAAAATGAGTTTTCCTTGAGAAGTGTATTGAGATGAGCTTGATAAAGTCTGTTCAGAACTCTCATGTCCTCCTTGTAAGAGACCTGATATTGCTCATGTTAGTATTGCCAGACAAGCTGTTTTTAAAACTTGGAGGTCTTCTTGTTTCAATGGCTTCAGGCTTAAAATACAGAGGGTTTTCCTTTGTTTGATGGTACTGTGATACACCCTTCTTCCTGTTTTGAGCATTTCAATGCAGTATTTTGGAAATACCCTGAGTTCAGGGAAGCATGCACAAATTTGTTAGCATTCTGCATCTGGTTTCTTGAGGTTCCTTAACTCTGCTAATTATTGGTTAGCTTTTAGCATGTCAAGAGTGTAGCAAATTCTTGATGATTAGAACAAAAATAACTGCCTTAAGGGATTCTCTCTTTGTAATCTTTTTGTGTCTGTTTAGCATTGACATTTAAACAGTCTGTCCTTCAAAGACTGATCATTAATGCTCCTCGAAGGATGGTCCTGTTGGTCTGGAGGGAAGGAATTCTTGTGGTTGTGTGTTGCATTGCAGGCACATGCAGTTCCTTTTGGCCAAATATGAATTCCTATGAAGAGAGAGTTCCAGAGCTGTTGTAATGTTTTTCACTTTGACAGTTTGTTTTTGAAGAAGCTGAGGAGTGAGGTTTGCCATTGTAAACTGCGTCATGGGTTTAGTGTTGAAAGGTGATGGTACTGATTTTGTTGCACTTCAATTCTGGGAGCTTTATGATGCTCTTGTCACAAAGAGTTGTGCATTCCAGTGGCCACCAGATACCGTGGGAAGCTTATTCTACTTAAATTGGATTTACTTGATCCTACATTTTCAGGGTTCTTTGTAACATGTCCAGCCTCCAATAGGCTGTGTCGATTTGGCTGAGTAAAACTGTTCTTTCCAACTGTTGCAGAAGAAGTTTCTGTTCCTGTTTCCCATTTGAAGTAGGAAGGAAACTGGCAGTCTGATGTCAGACTGCTGACCTTCTGTCAATCGCATTTACTGCTTCCCTTCTGTTTGATGGGAAAGCTTCCTTCAGCAAACTCCTCAGGTGACTTCCACGATGCTTGACAAAGTCTTCTTGTTCTGGTTCTTCCAAACTGACGTGCAATTCACACAGGAATTAAAGGGTATCATCCAGCTGGTGTGATCATTAGAAAAGATGTCTTATCATGCATATGTGGCCCACCATTTCAGCCTGATTCCTGAGCCATTGGGGTGCATTTCCTGGTGAAGTCCATAGCTCAAGAGGGAACTTTTTTCTGTTTTGTTTCCCTTCTGTTTACTTTAGTAGAAGGCAATTGTGGAGTATAGCAGACCTGTAGTTAACAGGTGGTTCCTAACCACACAGAGCTGAGTACAGCTGTGTTTTTGAGAAAAGCTGAGAATTTCCCTTGCCCTTAGTTTGGGTCTCTCAAATGCAGCAAATCTGGCTCTGTAAAATCTGGAGCCATGGACTTTAGTATTTAGTGTGGTAAATAGTAATTTTGCTTTGATTTTTCCCAAGCTCTAGTTTGACTCTAGTAGAATGTTTTTTTAAAGTGTATTTTTATATGAAAAATAATTACATAGCTTTCACAGTGGTGAATGTTAATGTAATAAAGTGAGAAGCCTTAGATAACAGGTCTTCCTTTCCTTCTAACACTTGGACTGAGTGCACGTGGTATGTACTGCAGTGGACCAGCTGCCTGAGTGAGAGGCTGAGACACTAAGTGCACAGCTTTTCAAGAAAACACACAACAGAGATGTCTTAATTTTCAGTGTAATTATGTAAAATGCCTGAGCTGCAGTACCAGATCCTTCTGTTTCTCCTGCACTTGGGGGGACTGTGATCTCGAGTGTGTGTTCTCTATCACTGCTGTCACAGGCATGACTGTCCAGAGGCTGTGGTGGTGTAATATTTATTGCAGCATTATGCTGCTGTGTCCAAGACATTGCCTTTCATCACCCTGTGTGGATCCTCTCTTTTAATGTGAGTTGATGAGTCAAAAGATGGCATATTAAAGGAAGGCATTGCATTCCTGCTTATAAATCCAACTTTGCTCAGATTAAGGTTAGTATTAGTTGGGTGTTTTTTTTTTTTTTTCGTCTTCAGTAAATAATGGTAGTTTTGATCTTTTAGAACAGAGGTCTTCTTTTTAGGTGAGACCCTTGATTTGTTTAAAAGTGGATTGGTTGTACCTCCATAGAGGCTGTGGTTGGCTAACACTGGAAGAGCAAGAGTTTAGAGGATTCTCTGGTGTGGTGCATTACTAATTGTGTTGATCATGGTTTCCTAGGAATGAGAAAGGTGGTAGAATTGGCTTGTTTTGGTTTTGTAGTCAAGGCTGCTTGTAACCTCTGGAGTTTTTGGTCTGCCTAAGGATTGAGTGGCTCATTGGAGAAGAGGTTTCCATATCATCTCATATTCTACAACCCAGCTGAAGGAGCCCATGTCTCACGTGTTATCAATTAGTACCTGTTTGATTTAGTGTGGGGGTGGAGGAGACAGTTCCTTGGCATCTTGTCTGTAGTTCTAAGGATGTTAGTCACGAGTTTATTCCACTTTGTGAAGCTGGGTACCTGGTGGGTAGGCTGCAGGATTTGGAGCTAGAAATTCCTGACTAACAATATTGTCTTGTGGTTGATTCAGTCTCTTAATGGTATGCTTGTTTGTTGTTCCTCCTAATGTTGAAGTTGTTAATTTTCTTAATTAGAGTTATTCCCTTTGTAACATTATGCATCAGTGATCAATGTAATGACTAGGGAAGTGCACAGGTACCTGTACCTCTGACATTTATTTGATTTGATTTCAAACTTGAAACCTGTTAACCTAGCTAGATGAATATGCATATATGTGTAACTCCTCAGTTTGGATCTGTAAGCTTCTTTGTGGTTTGTGGCACAGATATTGCTGAGAAATACAAAAGTAGATGTTAAAGTGGCAGAGCATCAGTTCCTAGAGTTCTGCTGTGGAGGCTTACATTCAAATGTTGTAGTGAGGTAAATCTGGCTAATTCTTTGCTATGAGCAAAGATGCAAAGAGGTACTGATTAATCCTTTTTTTTTATTTTTTTGGATGAGGGATATAAGTATGTTTGCCACTGTATGGACACAGTGAACACAGGCATGGTAACATTTCTCATCATGTGAGAGGATATTGTAGTAGTTGAGGTATTAGTAAAGTTTGTGGGAATCTATAGTCAGATAATTTAGACTCTTTAAGAAATATTGCCTCCTATATATTGCAGTAACTTTCTTGGATTGATCTATTTGCTAGTGCTTGGGTATCCTAATACCAGGATGCAGAAGGAGTTACTGGTAAACATACTGCTGCTGTCCACTACAGGAATTCCTACACAGTTTGTAATGACATTATTATGGGAATTAAATAGCTGGAGGTTGATTTTTCTTTTTTCCTTCAGTGGCTTTATTAAAAAAGACTGTAGGAGAGCATTACAGTTGTGTGATATTTTATTCTCAGTTATAATCTCATCATTCTCTTCCTGTTTTACTGATGCAACAAAACATTTTTAGGCAGTTAATAGGGCTTTATTCCTCTCCCTTACCTAGATACTGAGTGGGTGATTTAAATTACAATATTGATAAAGATCTCATTTTGCCTTCACTATTATTTATTTAGCAGGACTTAATTTCTGGACAGACATGATCTTGGCTTGCTTGAATTCACAAAGAAGAAATCACACACAGAAAAATCATAAATGTGCCATTAGAAAAATAACAATATTCTTATCCATTTGTATGAAATTCTGACGATCAATATGATGGAAAAAAGCTACAGTAAAGTGCTACTATTGTGTCTGTCAGTCCTTCTCTGTGTGAGATACCCTTTGAGCTGTAGTATGGGAGCTCAGTTATAACATTCACTTGCTGCAAAGATGCATTGGGCAGAACATGATGAAAACATTGACAATGGAGTGTGTATATGTTAAATATGAACCAGCAGTTGTTAGTCCAAGAGGGAGGAAAGAGAGCAAGAGCTAGAGCATTTTCTGCAGTAAGAGCAAAGTCGTGTGTAAGTGACAACTCAGATGTTGAACAGTCTGAGCTGCACTCAGCCTCACTCCCAAGTTGTCGTGATGGATAAGCACAGAACTGACCTTTGGATTTCATCCTCCACCTCCTCTCTCCTCATGCCCAGGTTTCTGTACCAAATTTCTTATTTAATAAGAATGTACCTTTTTTTTTTTCAGAGTTCTGACCTTTCCTACCACAATTCCTTCTTTTCTTAAAATGAAATTTCAGATGTTGATACTTTGCTCTGAAAAGAGCAGGGAGTTTCTTTGTGAATCGGAGGAGCTGATGCTTTATGTTTTTGGAGTTATAACCAAAAGGTTTTAACTGAAATATTACTATTTGATGGATGCTTGTCCTCTGGAAGGGAGGTAGGTAATTCTGACAAGTGGTCAGCTGCTTGACTAACAAAGTGTTGATTGAACTGGAAGCCACCTATTTTTTTGGTGGATTTTAGGCGATTTTTCGAGAGCCTGGGTTAGGAGGCTGATTTTACAATCTTTGTACTATTTTAAAATGTTTGTTATAAAGTTTTGCTCTTTGATAGGGATAATTTTGTATATTCTGTGCTTCCCATCCTGTTGAACTTCAGGAACTTGAAAACTCGAGTTTTACAACTCAAAAAAAGGGTTTTTGAGTAACTTGCTTTTCTATTATCAGCATTTAAGTCTGAAAGATATTTTAAAACTAAGTAATGTGTGTCTGGGAACTTTGTTGGTAGTGTTTTAGTTGAAGGCACTTTTTCATAGCTGTACTTTTATTCTTAGCTGTGAAAAGGGCTGAATGGTGCTTCAGATACTCTCCATGAGCTTCTTGCTTTGAAGCAGTGACATTTGTTGTTCTGTCTCTCCAGTTCAGAACCCTTGCTATGTCACTCTGCAAAATCAGCTTTTCCAAAGGAAGTTCTTTTTTCTCTGGCAAAGTCAGGGTTCCAAAAATGCTGACTCTGTGATGAAACAGAAGTAAAAATAATATAAAATTTCCCCTCCCTCATTCCTTTAGATATTTTTCTTTCTACCAAAGTCCTGTATCAACATAATCCAGGGTTCTGAGGTAGAAGGTGTTTATCTGGATTGGGTGTGGGGAGTGATTGGTGAGTGGAGAAACTTTTTGTTTTATTTTCATGTGGAAAGTCTTCAGTTCTTTTACTTTGCTTTTAAAAGTATGCCACTGAATTGAGATATTTTCAGTCCATCAAAAAGCTGTAATAGCAGTTCATGAGTCTCTGTATTTAAAGGTCTGGCTTTTCCAAATTTTATTAAGGATAGTTTGATTCTTAGGAGTGCAAGTCTGTGCCTGTAGCCATGTGCATGTTATAATGAAATAATAGAAAATAATATATAAGGAGACTATTTGCCCCATTGAGGGACTTGTTATTTTTTCACAAAAAATAAGATAAAAATCCAAATGTGCAAATGATACTTCTTACTATCTGCAAAAATAAAAGCCAGATTTTAGTTTTCTCTTTGTGGCTATACTGTTATTAATGGATGCTGTCAATGGGAATTGCTTCCTGAGTTTACAAGAGTGAAATGAAGTCTCACTTAATCTCTTTTCTCCTGTATGTAGATACATACAGTATATAGTATAAAGATACTATAGTAACTAGACTGACTTTTCCTTATTTGGAAAAACCAGTATCTGTCATTTGTATAGGTAAATGGGAAGTTAGGAGTTTAGGGAGGAGTGCTCTATCACAGTCAGGATATGATCCATAGTTGTCTGATGGACATAGGCTCCAGGTGTCTGGGGGACATCTGAAACTGTTCAGCTTCTTTATGAATTACATGCCAATTTTTCTGAATAATGGAATATAGCTCTGAAGCAGTTGAACCAGTTTGTTGTATACAAATGTTACTGTGTACAGTCTCAGGCAATGACATAAGATCATGCAGGAGTTTGCTGTTATGTTCTATGAAATGTTCTTTAATTAGGCTTTTTGAATTAGTGGTGTTTCCTACATGGAATGATGCATCTTCATTCCTCAGGCGTGCTGCTTAAACTCTGCCCTTCTCTGAAACGTGCTTTAATGTCCTTCATTCATAAAATTTTCATTTGTCTGACTGACTAATCCGTCCTTTCTCTTCCCTAATAGTGTCTCAGTGCTTGTATTTAGTTTTTATTTCTGTTTTTGAGCAGCCTCCAGCTAAATAGGAGGCTACTTTAAAGGGAATTGTTACTTTAAGTAAAGAGCCCTGAGCTGACATTCTGTTGCTTCACTTGCATTTTTATTGAAATCCAATGTCTATGCCACTGAACAAGGAGAGTAAATAAGTTAAGATGGAAGAGTTGCTTTCCAGTTCATCTCATCATCTTCTTTTTAGTTTAGGAGCTGTATACTCTATTACACATGTTTAAGTCATATTTTTTTTCTGCTCCTCCCACAAGTTTTGGGGGTAGCTGACAGTGTGTAGGGTGGGCTCCTTGAACCAGCATCCCTAAAGTTGGTGAGTTTGCTGTGTAGATATCTGAATGTGTAAAATATGGATCAGAGAACTACAACATGTTTCTGTGTTTTTATTTCTGGTATTACAGTATCAGGAAAGAATTTGGGAGTACTATTTTTAAATTGGCCTTAAACAGAAACTAAAGGAAACAGCGCAGATTCCAGCCTTCGATGAAGCAACAGGAAGGGAAGCAATGAAAACCATAAACCGTGCTGAGTAACATTTCCTCTCTTCTGCTACACCCCCCCACCCCCCCAAGGGTGACAAAGTCTTTATTGAGCCTGACAGGATTCCTAATAAAAGCTGCATTCAATCTGTAGAAGGAGCCTGCTGAATCACTGAGAAGCAAGTAATGGCATTGGGCTGGAGGGAACCTCCCACTTAGAGCTTACACAGCTTGTGCTCTGTGCTCCAAGAATCACCTCTGTTTGCTTTACTGAAGTCTAGGCACTTTAAATAACAACTTTAATACAGAGAAATTCAGACACTGTCCAACAGGCTATTAAAATCCTTGTCCTGAAACCAAATAAGTGCTTGATTCTGCTGGAGTTTGTTTCCAGCCTTGTTTCTGCTCAGAGCACTGAAAAGGGAGAAGAAGTTAAACAGCACACAAACGGGAAGGTACCTTTCAACCATGCAGCTTCCTTCCCTGGGGGATTTTGTACCTGATGGTCTTTTTGAATGCTATTGGTATTTGGGAAGCTGTTGCCATATGGTTTAACTGTAGGTTCAAAGGCAGAAATGTGTGTCTATTTCTTTTAAAGTATATTCTCAGTCACATGACTGGATCTCTAACATATCTTTAGAAAATACTAATATTTTTAGAAAATACTAATATTTTGTTTGCTCTGAAACATAGAAAATATACATCCTGCCAACTGCCTTAGCTTGGAAGAGGAATGGATGCAAAATCCCATCAGTCATCCTTTGTGCTTTTGTAGAAGCAGGTTCTTGTGTGTGACCCAGGGAATCCTGGGTGGCTCAGCAGCCTGCGTGGGCTGGGTGTGGGGAGCCTTGAGTGAGCCAAGCATATGTTCTTGCAAGAGGAATTTAATGTGTTTGGGGTGGATTGAGAGACAGGTTTTGTGCAGCTCTTTGGGACAGGTTTGCATGTGAGAGCAATCTGTCTGGAACTTGCTGACACAGCTGGTTTTACAAGCAGCTTTGAAGTGCTGGTGCTCCGGTGCAGGTTTCTGCTCTTTTCTCATTCCCTGAGCAAAACTCCAGACTGACTGAATAACACTTGCCAGTCTGCTTTCTTTGGAACCCCTTGTTTCAGGTTCAGGGTGGATCTAGGGTATCTAGGAGGCCCAGGCTGGTTGGGATTTGGGAGCATCCCTGAGTGCAGTGAGCAGCTGTCCCTTGGCCAGTGCTGGGTGCAGCTGTTCCGGATCTGGGCTGACTCTGCCTGCTGGCACGAAGGACAGAACATGACAGGCAGTGCTCAGAGGAGTCTGTGGGGATTTATCGCTTCCTCAGCATCCCTAATACCTGATTGCAATTACTGAGGTTGTCTCTGTGTGAGATTAATCAGAATTTACAACTATGAGGTCATTTCAGAACAATTTATTGTCCTTAGAAATAGACCAGATTTCCTGTTTAGTGTTTAATAATAATAGTAATAGTAATATGTTGCTGGAACACCTGGCTGGGGTCACATAAAGTGAAGCATTTGTTTCTTGTTTTGTGTTTTTGAGGGCTAAAGTTGCTTTTGATGCAGTCATTCCATCCTTGTTTCAGAGCTTTTTTTGTTTTTTTTTTGTTTGTTTGTGGGGTTGTTTGTTTGTTTGTTTGTTTTTTGGGTGTTTTTTTTGATGTGTGTTTTTTTTGTTTTGTTTTTGTGGGTTTTTTTGTTTGGTTGGGTTTTTTTTTGTTTTTTTCACTTTTACCCCCTTTTACCTCCTGCTTCTAACACTGCAGGGGGATTTGTCTTGGACCTTGTTGTGGACTTTAAGCATCTGGATGCAGGTCATGTGAATTACAGTTGTGCTGGCTGGAGTTGTTGTTGGTTGGGAAGCTTTGTGGTCAGAACTCCACGTTCGAGACCACTGTTGTTCCACTGGAGCCTTAGTTCCAAGTTTGTAAAGATGCTGCTTGGATTAAAGGCCAGAGATTGGGTGAGAAGAGGGTGAAGCAAAAGGAAATTATACCTATTTGCAAATTTTGATCATCATTGGTATTGCTGCACTGTTGGTGCTTGTTCAGAAGTATCCAAATGTTGGTCATATTTTAGAAAGATGCCAATAATGAAACTTAAGTGTGACCACCACTTCCCCAGCAACTTTGAGTTTTGATTATATTTTTCTGGTGATTTTCTGGCTGACTGTACTTACTTCTTTGTTTTAAAAACTTACATATTAGCAATTAAGAAATGAATATTTCATCATCCTTGCAAAAATAGGAGTGAATTATTTTCAGAGAAATGTTTTGGGATGAGTGGGTGATGGTGGTAGTTAGCTGGTGGCTTTACTTTTGTGTAGTAAGTTTTTAGTGGATGCTTCTTTTATTTTCCCTTCTTATGGTGTCTCTGAGAGTTAGCATCTGGCAGGGAAAATGAGAAGTGGTCTGGGTATCCAGGTGGCTCACTTCTAACTATATTGAGATGAGGATATTACCATAAAAGAATATATATTTATATAACATGGCATTGTTACTAAAATCTCTGTGTTTTCATACCACCTTTGGTTGAGCAGCTGGTTAAGCTTTTTGCTGGAAGGCTGTGTGTGCTGGAGCTGATAAAAACCGGTGCTGAAAGGAGCTGAGGCTGCTGGTGGCCACACTTCTGTGATAACAGCGCCATCCGCAGAGCCATCCCTGGGTTTCTGCACTGCTGCTGAAGCACACACTCTTTCATACTGTGTACTCTGTCATGGGAAGAATTTGAAGACACAGATGTCCTTTGCTTTTTTAAAACACATCTGCTATGAGAACTGGAGGCAGGAATGATCTGTCCGGGCAGCTTGGTGCAGGATCGCTGCGGTCGTGGTGTTCATGTTTCCTCTCTATGGTATAGAAAATCTCCTTTCTCACAGGATTAACTACTGCCTGATTACTCTTTGCTCAGTTTCCCACGTTCCCTTGAGTTGCTGGAGCTGCAGTTTTAGCTAGTTGAATAGATAATGTGAGTTACTTTCTCTGTAAATAACCTTAGTCAAGGTTGTTTTCTGTCAAAGAGGGAAGAATCTGTTGTCAGCATAGAATTTGCAGGTAGATCCTGTGCTTCAGTTTCGGCTATTATTTCAGCTGATGAAAAGCTCTGAAGAAAAAATTACAAAATAAGTTCATACTGGCCTTGTTCTTTAGCTTAGAGCATGTGGAGAAAATGTGTTTCATCAATAGTTGTGTCTCGGTTGGATTTTGACAGAAAAAAGTAAGTAAAGAGGTTATATGGAAGGATATGGAAAGGGCTGTAAAATTCTGGCAAATGTTTTGTGTTCTGCTGATATGATGCTGAATGCTGCCCTTTGGCATCACTTTTTGTAGTGAGTATCAGAAAGTATCTGTGGAAATGATCTCTACCCTTTGTACTTAGGTTGTGTGCTTGTCCACTGCTTATAACTGCTGCGGTGAAATAAATATGTTTTAAAAAATAAAACTGAAAATCATATGAGAAGCTATTGTAAACTTTGAGTTAGAGAAATAAATGCATTCAGCTCTGTTGTAGGAGGATTTTTGGGAGTGTGGTGCAGCTGGACTTCAGCCTCTGTCCACGAGGTGGCCACAGCCCCTGCCCATGTCTGGCCACCCTCGGGTTAACTGATGTTCCTTGCCTGCAAAAATACAGAAGAGACTCTAAATATAGTATGTGAAAGATAATTTCAGTGCTATTTTAAGCACTTAGTCAGAAATGAGTTGGAAGTATGAAGAAAAATTCACAAGCTATGACTGATTTTCTTAGGTAATGGTAATTTTCATTTTATTGGGAAAAACTGGGATATATGCACCACATGTACTGTACCGTCCCATGATAGAATCTGAAGTGGCATTTGAGGGAGAGGAGGAATTCTACCTGGTTGTATCTATTTAAACAAGCAAAAAAGGCTTTCTACCAAGACATGGGAAACAGATTGGGTGGGTACATTTGAGGTACTGGCAGAAAGAGGCACCTCCCAGCCCTTCCCAGGAGATTGCTGAGTTAGTTCTTTTGCTCAATGGCACCCAGAATCACCTCTGCATGACTGGGAGAGGGGCTTGCTTTAAAAGTCAGGTATTTTTAGGGAAAGCATTACAGATCCTGATTTAAAACCACCTATAGAAACTGCTGTGCAAGTAGCCAATGTGTTTAGCTTGTTGATGCATCACCTGGCTGGGTAGTGAATTACATTTATCATGTAGTTTGTTATTTATCAACATTAAAGCAGTAATAGTGGGCATTGTAAGTTGAGTGCCTTCTGCTGGGTGAAGGAATAGGAACCTTTGCCTTCCCTTTGCTGTGCTCTGCTCAGCTGTTCCCTCTGCTGCTACTCACCTTAACAGATGAGGTTGGAGTTGGGGGATGCTTTCCAGACATGTATCCCTTTCTGCAAATGTTTATCTCTTAAATTTACCAACTGTTTGTTCATCAAGCTCTTCAGTGGATCAGTACAGCAATCCTGGGAGCTGCAGGTGGAGTGTGGGAGTCAGTCCAGGCTGAGTGAACTTGCAATGGGGCTGCATTCTGGGGAGCTGTAGAGAATTATTTACAAGTCAGGATGTGGTCATTTTTGATATGCAGAAGTTAAAAACTTTGTGATTAAAAGGGGAATATAGGCTCTTGTTCTGCTTACAGTTTTCTGTAACTCATAACTACAGAACTGCTTATCTAAAACGTTGTTGAGATGTTCTGCTACATCTTAGTCCCAGGTATGTAAAAAAGTACTGGAAAATGTAGGAAAACCTATATGGACACAATGAGTTATGAAGACGTTAAAAATTCAGCTGTAATTTTAATACCAAATACTGATTCTCTCCTGGCTGCCCAATTTTCACAGGAGTTGTGAGTATCCTTCTTTTGGCCTGGGAGAGTCAGATATTATTAACTACTAAGCCACTGTATGGTCTGAGTATATAGTTGCTGCATTTCTGTGCCTGATGCTTTCAGGTGGAGAAGTTGAGGTAGTTCCCTGCTCAGAAGCAGGAAAAGCTCAGCAATGGAGCTGTTGGTTATCTGAAATGACCCTTTGGCTGCCAGGTGCCCACCTCTGACAGGATGTGGTGTGTTTGGAGTCTATCCATAGCTAGTGCTCCTGGACGGTTTCACTAACAAAAACATGTTTGTGGCAGCTTGGATGATTAAAATGAGATTGGACTGTGTGAAACGAGTGCTTTGTAAATGTGTTACAAATTCAGGCCTTCTGTTTAATTTTAATGGGATTTGGTAATGACATTTAAAAAAAAAAATCAGAGTTTTATTGGTTTTACATGGTCTGCAATTACGTCTGACCTTTCGTTTGATACAACAGTCTATATCAGTTATACTGCTAAGTATGGACTATGAAGCCAAAGAACTTTTCTGAAGTAAATCCATTGTAAATTCTGAGGCCAGCATTCATATTGATTTATCTTATGTAAACACTGGATAAATGCAGCACTTGGAAATTCAGAACATACCTTCCAAGGCCAAGCTGGAGGGACTGCCCTGTGGTGTATAATGATTTTGTTGTGTGTGTGTTTGGCTCAAACAGCCCACCTGTTCAGGACAGTAAATTAAGTGATGAATAGCCCTAGTGAGCTGTTCCCTGCCATGTGGTCTGCACCATCAGCACAGATATTTTTGTGACTGAAGAGGATTCTGTCTGGTGAGAGGTTTAAACAGCTGTATCTCCTAGTTACAACTTCTATGTAAATTTCAGTTTATAAAGCAAAATAATCTTCATGTTTTAATACTTTTGTTTCTCTGGTTGCTAGTGGATGACACTGATGTGATACTGACTAGTGGTAGTAGGAGTGAGAGACCTCTAAATCTTTATTGTTTTCATCTTTGCCAAAGACTGTGTTGGAATACTTCTTGTTGCTCCCTCCAGACATGGACTGGGCTGAGCAAGAGAGGCAGTAGGATGGTGTAGTTCGTAGTGGTTCTGTCAGCTAGGTCTGAGGTGGACATGAAAGAGTTTTTCCCCTCTAAATATAACCCCTTTGCTATGAAAAGGTACTCTGGTGGTTCTCTGCACCCTATATAGTGGCTTAGGTTTTTCACTGGTTTTGAAAAATTCCTTCTTTAAAGAGATCTTAGAAGGTTTCAACAATTTTTGACTTTGGGTGAACAGGTCTGCTCTGTTTGTCTTATTCCATGTGTTTCTTGCTGCTGTATCCATTCACATAAATAATATTTTCAGAGATATTTTTAACAAATCTTTTTTTTCAGGTCAGTGTTTATGCATCAGTTGCACTTCACTCTTTTCACTGCCACAGCTCAAGTGTAGACGGGTTTTTCAGGTCTGTGTGTGTCCTGACCTATCTATTAATCTGGGCTTTGTATAATTCTGTGTAACTTAGTGCAGAATCTGAAAAGTAACACTGAGTGATTAGATGTGAATGAGATTGCTTATGTGGTTTTTTTGGTTTTTTGCTTTTTTTTAGGACTTGAATACTATCTATTCATTCCTTCATGGGCTGGACATACTATCACATTTCAGGGAACATCAGCTAAGGTGAAGTACTCTGCAGTTTGTGTTTTTCAGCACACTTTCATCTATGACTATTTTGTGGAGATGAGCAGAGCTTTTGTCTGCCTGCAGTTTGAGGTGGCAGAGTGCTGGCCAAATCCACTGCTGAGTTAAGTCACTGCCATAATGTGGCACAGAATCTAAACTAATTAGCTCTTCTAAGAAGGAAGGCAGAGCTTACTCCCATTTGCCTACAAAGGACTATGTAGACAGTGCCCTCTCTTAACTCAGATTACAAAAGCTTTTTAATGCTTCAGACATTCTGATGGTCTCAGAATCCATAAAATGGAAGGCCAACAAAGCACAAAAAGTGCTTTGGAAGTATTTTAGTTCCTTCAGTTCTGTTGCTATGGGTAATTCCAATGTGTGGGAGTGATTTAAACCCTTGGAAAACATGCTGTATATTATCTATTTGGATAATGAAGAACACCGTAATAATTTGAATTTTCCAGTTAAGCACATCCTTTGTTTAGAACACAAAAAAAATAGTTGAATTTGAGGTCTTAGAGCCTGAAAGTGATTCTACTGAAACACAGTGATTAATGTCTTATGGTCTTTGGGGATTAGAATTGAATTTAAACTTCTCTTCCTCTTCCCTCAGAATAATGTCGTCAAGTGCCCGCTATGAGAGGTACAAGGGCAACCAAGTTCTCTTTTGGTGAGTACATAGCACTTGTTGGAGTTCTTCAGCAGGAATGTGGGCAAACCCAATGCTTTGCATGTTGTTATATGCAAATATATGTTATTTGCTTTTCAGTCGTTGTCAATAATTGGTTAAAAGCTTTGGCTAGAGGTGGTTGCAGCAGTGTCGATGTTTGAGAGGTGCCCATGCCCTTCCAGCCCGGCTCCCAGGGACAGCAGGGGGGGGTGTATGTGTGTCAGTGACACCAGGTGACCAGGCAGGCAGTGTCCCCTCTGCAGTCTGGTGACACTCGACTCAGTAGGTGGCACTGTGTCCCTGGAGCTGGCACTGCCTGCACGGAGCAGCCTGTATTGGAGAGAGCTGCAGCTCAAACACCATCACTTCACATTGCAAAAATTGGTATTTTAGCTTATGGTTCTCTAGGTTCTTCCTGGGAGAAAAATATACTTTTATTTTCCTCATATTTTAGCATTGCTTATGGCATATTTATCATCATTTATAAGGTACAGCTTCCAGGACACCTGAGTCTAAATGAGATGCCACCTGCTAGTTGGTGTGGTGGGTATGTGTGACACATCTGCTCCAGTAGCAGGTCAATATCTGTGTGTGGGGTTGTGTGCTGTCCTGTATTTATAGCCTTTGTGTATATTTTCACTGGAATAAAATGTTTTCACTAAAAATTTCATTTTAGTAAAGCAAATTTTTAAGCTGAATTAAATGTCAAAATATTAAGTATAAGAAACATCCCTTATGTGAATGTTTAAAAAAAAAAATCCTTGTCCAGTTGGAGTTCCCAGCTTCTTATATTAAACTGGTAGAATGATAAATCATTATTTTACTACAATAATATTTTGGATAGTGTAATTCCAAGGTGCTGTAAGGAGAAGTACATATCAGTGATTTCTTTTCTTACAGCTCAGAAACTATTGCAAGATGCTGGTATATCCTGCTTTCTGGATCTGTGCTCATGAAGGATTCAATGTTTTTGCCACCTTGCAGGTAGGTAAAATAATTGAGTTATTGTTATTTAAGGCAAGATTATTTTTTTTAATAAAAGCTTCCTATGTATTTGTGCTACTGTAATTTTTAAAGAATTTAAAAATAATTTCATAATTTTGTTTTTTCTAAAGTTTGATAGTGAAAGAAATGTTCAGCTAATTCAATTTAAATTTTCTCAGACTTTTTCTGCATGTTGAGATTTTTGTGTAATACTGCACTCAATCTAGTTTGGCTTTTTAAGTTTGTAAGAGAATTTGTAGTCAGCTTATTACCTTAGGGTCTCTTTGAATAATTTGTGCTGTGTGACTGTTCTGGATAGAGTTCCCTGTCACAAAAATACAACTGCAGATCACATAGCTGCTGCCATTTGGTCGGAGGCTGTGTTTAGTGGCACATATGATTTTTATGTGAAGCAAGGAGGGGCCAGCAGCATCAGCTGTGGAGAGCTTGTGCCAGGAGCCCTCTGTGTCCCGGGGTTGGGACACAGGGAGCACTGACATGCTTTCACTGGAGCACATTATTAGACTTGAGCTGAACTTGGGCAAGTGATGCCCTGAGTACCCAGAGTAAAACTCTGCTTGACCTTGCACATCACTCATTTTTATTTCACTGTGTTTCACTTGACTCAGCATAAGCTGACCATGAGTGGATAGACTTAAGGCCAACTCCAGCTTACATACATTTCTTGGATACTTGTATACTTGAATTTCATAGTATGTACTAGTAAGAACATACAGGACTGAATTTTTCAACTCAGTTAATTGTAGGCTGGATATTAAACACTTAATGCTCCTTGAGTGACTGAAGGTCCTTGGGTGAAACTGTCCAGAGAAGCTGTGGCTGCCCCATGCCTGGAAGTGTTCAAAGCCAATGTGGATGGGGCTTGGAGCAATCTTGTCTAGTGGAAAGTTTCCTTGCCTATGTCAGGGGGGTGGGACAAGATGTGCTTTAAGGTCAGAAACTAACTGCCCAGCATTAATTATATAATAACAATTATATAGGAAACTGCTGTTACAATTGATTGTTAGTGAGATCCTTGCAGTCTCCATAAATAATTGTAGCCACTGGAAGGTGGTTATGGTTTAATAACTGTTTGCTGGTATATCCTCACAATACTTGTCCTTTTTCCGTCATCTGCCCTGTGATTACCTTGATGGATAGGAGGAGACCGTGGTAAACAATAGTAAACTTACCTGGAGAAGATGCTATCCTGCTTTTTGCCTGCCCCCTTTCATCCACTGTCTATCAGAGCTTTGGGAAACCTTATTTTTTTTCTGCAGAACTCTTTGAAATAAAATATTCTGTGGAATCCAACCTGAAAGAGGCTTAGACCCTTAAAAACATAAGGTGGTGGGCAGTTACTGCTTTATTAACTTTGTCTAAGTATTTGAATGAGTAAGAATGGAAACTGGGTCTCACTGTGCCTGAAAAGGGCTTTTTTATTGACTTGATGAACTTGTAGTCTAGTTGTAATTCAGAAATTGGTTTAAAAATTGGAGGAGTAAAACTTGCATCCAGGCACAATAAATCTATTCAATATTCTGACACTGATGCTCATGATGAGAGAAGCCCTGCAAGATTTTTAAGGTAAAATGCAGATCAGTGAGTAATACCAGATACAAAGATGGCATAATCTTGATTACCCTATTGCCTGGAGAATGGATTTGTTAATGGATTTGGCATAGGAGGAGAAGAATTTGCTTCTAACATGAAAGCGATGGCCAGAATAAAAGAACAGGATTGACTGATTTGTGGAAGGAAAATCATGTCAGCAAGTTAAAGAGGTTTTGTGTTAACCTTGCTGGTTAATGAAGATAATTCATGTGAGCAGGATATTTGAAGGAGATTACTCACAGCAAGATTAGCCATAGGAGATATATCAAGGACCTGGAGGAACTTTTGAAGCCAATTATGTGGGTGACAGCCTCCTACAGCTGTGAGAATTGAACCTCCAAGGGAAAAATACAAACTCTTGAAACATTCAAGATGTAGTTGTACTAAAACAAACACTTCTCTTTTCCCTGTCCTTCCAAAATCTCTCAAGTGGAGAAAATTGGAATCATTATTTTACTCATGCAGTTAATTTCTTGGATAAAAATAATTGCTTTATTTAAAATGGTCTTGTGGTTATGGGGTGTCTTTTCACGAGAGTTGTAGATGCATCAATGACTCAATTAGCCATTTCTCTTTTCTTTAGTAAAAGGAGAAGACCCAAATGCTTAGATCAAGAAAATGGTCATAAGGAAAGAGGAACTCCAGTTTTGCATCATGAACAACAGCTTGGGTTGAAATTATTTTAGCTTGTTTTGTATTAGTATTTGTGAGTAACAGTATTTTTGTTTTGCAACTGACTGTGACTTAATAGTGACTGTTAATAGTGTTTACCTCTATTCTGTGTAAAGTGCCAGAAGCACAGAAAATACTGTGCTTCTACAGGACTGTCAGTGATGGAAAGTAGGAATGTGAGATTAAAGATTTGCGATTTGAAAAATTTCAAGATTAACAAAATGCCATAATTTAAATGTTGATGTATGTAACTTTGTTCTCAAACATATTAATACATCAAATGCATTATCTAAAGTCAGATAAGTTTTGCTTCTGAAGCCTGTAGGGATGCTTTCTGCAAATACTTTTGAATTTGTACCATTGCTGCAAAAGTAAACCAGTGGCTCAGAGCTCCTGTACTCCCAGCTTCTGGCAGTGCAAGGTATACTGGTCTTTTTGTCCCCTGATCCTTCCTTTTCAGGTTTGACTTGAATACTGCTTCTGCTTAGACTGCACCTGCTGTATCCAAGCTCTGTCCCAGTGCTCCTCAAACTCTGCTCTTTCTCTTCCTCATCTCCATCCCAGTCCCAATGCCTGGAGTGTGAATAGTGGGTTTCCTCCCTCAGCTCCCATGATCTGGATCCATGTGTGCCAGTCCCCTGCTGCCATACAGTAAACCTAATTTCTGACAAACTGGCCATTGCCAGTAAGGTTCTGAATTATGGTAATTGTTGCCATAATTGGGATTTAAGTTTCTTACTGTGTGACTCTAAATATTGCAGTCACAATACAATACTCCGAGTGTTTTGCTTCACACTGGAAAGCTCTTCCCAACTAACTGTTGTGGATGATTTTCTCTGCTCTCTTAAAGGGAGCTTCAGGCTTACATCCCTGTGCTTATCAAGTCTGAGAGATTTAGTACTCAGCACAGGATAAAAGCAGTGGGTAATCAGTGCATTTGCTCTGGGTGAGGTGATGTTTTCCTTGGATGTTTCTGTTAAGTGGTGGCTGTAACTTGTAGCATTGCCTGACAGCCAGTAAGTGAAGCAACAACTTGGGAATGCTACCAATAAATGTATTTGTAAAACTAATTAATTCAGATAGAGTTGTTCAGATTTAAATTCTTCTGGCAGAGCTAGTGCTGTCATGAAAATACTCTGAGGGAAAAGGGAATGTGGATGAGAAGAGGCAGGACACCAGTGAGAAGCTGTGTCTTGGTCTCCCTAAGTGTATTGGGCTTGCTGATGTTGAGTAAGGGCTGGGAAGGTGCTGCAGAGGAAGAGTACATGGTGCATCTTGTTTGATACAGACTAATCTTGTAAGAAAGTCAAAAAGTGAAGAAAGACTGTGTTCAGACCTGTCACAACTATATGGCTGAATAATCTCATCCGTATTTCCCCTGCACCAATAATTTCCTTTTGGTCTATTCATGGTTCCTTACAGCAGCTACCCTTTAGAGATTCTATGGCCTGTAAGGGATGCTGATTGTGCCACATAGTTTTTTGTTGGCTAAACTTAAATGCAAGAGAAAGGAAATTAGAAGGAAGTGGTCACGTATGGTTTGTTTATAACTAAAATCCAGTTTTACTAAGACTTTGCAATCCCATGATCTGGAATAGCTGGAAAGCTGCACAGAAGGTGGTAGGTGAGACACAGGCTTCCTCTAAGGGTTGTCAAGTTTGGAGTATAAAGTAATTAATACAGAGATCTTGAGCTTGCAGCCTGCAAATTGAGTAGCATGTTATACAGCCTCCAAAATAATTTCCAATTAGAACTTCAGCAGGCTTAAGAGATAAACCTGCTAAATGTTGTTATTGAGAGCTAATGCAGAAATGGGTTTTGATGACTGAGCATTAATTGAAATAGGTATTTTGCATTCAGCCATGTATCTTGTGGTGTCTGGTTTCCTTTAAACCATTTCCTGATGGAGTTAAGTATTATAATATTTTTCTAATGAAGTTACTTTGAAGAGCTCAGGACTTGCACAGCATATGATATCTCGTAAACTCTGCCACTTGCATTTGCTGAAACTTTTGGTCTGTGCTGATGGACCTTTTTTCTCATCTCCTTGTTCTGTTTCACAAATAGAGACGTTTGGGGCTGTTCAGCAGCTGCTGTGAGGCCTCCTGCTGCACCTGTGAGCCTCAGGCAACTCCCCACAACCAGCCCCATTCTTCAGATCGTGGCTGGGCTGAGACAAATCTAGTGAAATTGAGACCTCCATGGAGATGCCCAGAAAAACAAGTTATTCCTATGAGGATTTTGATGTTGAGTGTACTCCTGTGCCATGACTGCAGTGCTGGAAGGGCACATCCTGACTTTTTTACATGGTCACTGTGGCTGTTACTGCCGGCTGTGCAACTTCATGGGTTTTCCCTCAGTGTTACTTCCCAAGCAATGACAAAGAAATTTAAGTATTAAATTAGATTTTTAGGGTAATTATGTTGGTGTTTTATAATACTAATGGTTATTCCAGCCTTTAGTGTACTTGTGTGTGTACATTCATTGGTAATGGAATGCATTTTATCTTGGATCTGACCAACAGCAACTTTGCAGTAGATATCCAGGGGTTTGCTGGATCAGCTGTTCTACACAAGAGGTACTCTGCAAGGAGAGAGAAAAAAAAAATGCTTTTCAGAGCAGCACAGAATGGTTTTGGTTGGAAGGGACCTTAAAGCCTATCTCATTCCAACCCTCTGCCATGAGCAGGAACACCTTCCAGAATCCCAGGTTGCTCCAAGCCCCACTCAACCTGGCCTTGAGTACTTTCAGGGATGGGGCAGCCACAGCTTCTCTGGGAACCTGTGCAAGGGTCTCCCCACCCTTTAGTAAATAATTTCTTCTTAATATCTGATCTGAACCTACTTATGTCAGCTAGAACCATTCTCCCTCGTCCTGGCACTATATGCCCTTGTAGCCCCCTATACTTGAACAAAATCACATTTTCACCTGTTAAAAAACCAGCCAAACATGTTTATTCCTTATGCATCTTGTCTCTTCCAGGCCCTGTTATGCCCTTTCATACAAAATCTTTTTGCATGGAAGAAATGCATCCAGGTCACTGGATAAGTGAGGTCAGGGGATTCAATTTGCAGCGGCGAGTACAATTTATCTTTATCTTTATGTACCTAAAAGCAGCCTGACAGGCAGCTTGAGAGACAGGTATATTCATAAAAACAAAATACCTGCAAACTCTTTGCTTGTTATCTTGATAAACTGGTATATCAGGGCCCTGGCCCCATTCTACATGTAATACAGTACTGAGTATTACTGTAGTAAAACTCCTGCAGGTAACTTTATTGACAGTCACAGATAACTGTGCATTATTGACACCAATTTACACAGACAGGATGATGTTATGATTTTACAGTTCCTGGAAAATACAGAACATGAAGTGCCTGACATCCTGCCATTGATAGCTTTGATGTCTGAAATATCTGAAAATATTGTTTCAGGTTGTAGTAGAATATTGTAAATTTGAAGATGCTTGCTGATTAGTGTTGAAACAAATAATAAGACAGTCTCAGTCTCCATCTGTTTGTAGGCTGAAAGCTCTTCAGGACAGGCTGTGTTTTTACCTTTAATGTATGTACAATATTCTGAGTAATGAAGAATGAGAAGCAATCAGTATTGAAAAACTTGAGCATATTGATATCAGAAAGTGTTTGAGTAAAATGTGATGGCTATTGCCTAAATTCATCAGTTTTGCCATTCCAGATGTATTTCATCACCAAATACTCAGGTTGTGCAACAGCTGGATATGAGAATTTTCAAAACATTTGTGTTCAGAAAGCTGTGTTTGTCCTCATCCTGTTTCAAGAGCTATGATCAAAATATGTTGGGTTGGAGGAGTTTCTAAATAGTTTACTTTATAAAAGTAAGGTTTGTTATAAAAGGTCCAGTACCATAAAGAAGTTTTAACACCTTCCTGTTCTGGGGAGTGAGCATGAGTGTGAAATGGGAGTATTCTCAGATACAGAAGGCTCCCTCCAGTGATTAATTTTATTCTGTTCCCTCTATCAGTGCAGCAAGGCACATACTCAGGTGCCTGCACTTCTAAGGTACTCTGCAGTTGCAGAGAGATGAGTAAATCACACAGTGGAAAAGGGACAGATGAACCAAGGAATGCCACAGAATCACAGACTGGTTTGAGTTGGAAGGGACCTGAAAGCTCATCCAGTTCCAGCCCACTGCCATGGGCAGGGACACTTCTCTAGACCAGGTTTCTCCAAGCCCTGTCCAGCCTGGCTGAGAGCTGTTATCTGCAGTCCTGGGCTTTTACATTTTGGTAGCTCCAGTCTGATCCCATGGCCTGAACACCCATTAGTTGTTGGTATGGGATATCATGCCAGTTGAATTTACATTCTTTTCTCAGATTATGCAACTGCTTAAGCATTTTTAATTATGAGTAGCAGCGAATTAGAAGGAAAACACAATTTCTTGCAAATGAGGCATCCATAAAGCAAGGGTAAACAAAGCTGCCTTTGGTATATGGAAGACATTTTTTTTCCCATGACAGCATTGCAGACCATTGAATGAGTGTGTGAAAATTAATGATGCAGCTGAAATACATGAATATTAAGCGATGGGAGCATAAAATAAAATAATAAAAAAAATTGTAGTGCAGTTTTATAGTACTGATTTTTTTTTGTAGGTTTTCAGCAGTGGCAAGCTATAGAATGACATTAAGCCATATTTAAATCACACATGTGTTAACAACGCAAAGTAAATTGTTAAATCATTTAAAACTTTAATGGTTATACCACTGGTACTATGTCCTTTGACAATTTTTTTATTGTAAGCAGAGCTTAATTTACATTAGTTTCATGTTTTCTTACACTTTCAGTGTTAATTTAAATTTTTAATTCGATTATTTTCCCCACTCTGCTTAAAGCACTAAAGCATGTGTAATGTACCTTTGTGAGTCTTTCCCAGTTTTCTTATGTATCTTGCCACATGTGACATCAGGAGGATGTAGTGTTTTTGAGATATGCTTTTGGTTGGGGAAGCTCCTGTGGTGGGTGGTAAGCAGAAGTACTGAAATGAACTTCTTGGATTGGACCTTTCCTGGAAGCAAACCTGACCCTGGGAAAGGATGTCTGTGGTGCCAACTTGGGTAACCAAAAAGACTGAGTAATAACAGCGCCTGCAAACAGCGCTGTGTGTTCTTGGTGCCACAGCAAAGTTATCTTTTAGTACCTAAAGATGAGATTGCCCCATCTCTTCCAGAATTAGATGCACTTTCCAGAGGTCTCTCTTAGGAGAAACAGCGTGGTTCAGGTTTGGGTGGGTCTTTAATCACCAGCTAAAGACTTCTCCAGGTGATTTGCTGTCACAGAAATGTTCCTTCTTCTTTGAAAGAAGTTCCGTGTCAAAGTTTGCTCTTTTTCCCAAGTGGCTTCTCTCTCCTCCCTTTTCAAAGCTTTGTTCAACTGAACCTTTTCCATTTACAAACATTTAGGAATGAATGTTGTTCTGAAGCCTTGATTATAATTGGCAGACTAGTGAAGTATATTGATGGCAGCAGAACTCTTAACTGATAGAGAAGCTAAATATTTGTATTCTAGAGGAAAATATGTAATAAGTCATTAAGAAATTTAAAACCCATGTTTCTAAAATATGTTGTGTATGTTAATTAAGGATGTAAAGAGTTGGTATTTTCAGGATATAGTGGTAGTTATGGCTGGGGAAAAGCCATATGCAGCCTCCTCCTTTGGAAGGGCTTTGCTGTGGAATAATCAATAAACCATCCATGATGGTGTGAACCAGGAAATAATGGAACTTGACCTATTGACTTGTTAATATGAGTAGTTTATTATTTAAGATTAGCTCGGTGGGTTTTGTCTTTGGAACCTGATCCTTTTCCAAGTGTTTGGTTGTTGAAATGTGCCTGATGGAGCAGAAATTATAGGGCCAAGACCATGACCTTTGTTCCAAGCACCATTCTTGTCCTCATTAGTGTTTGCTGCCATTACTTAATTAGCAAATGCTGCAACATCAGCAGAGGGAGGCTGGTCAGTGGCTGAATTTGGGGAATGTGTTTATGTAAAACAAAACAATAAAGAAAACAACTCCTCCTTGACCTCCAGGAGTTTGATAAAATCTTGTTACACAACAAAAATATTTTGCTTGAACAACCTGCCACAGGAAATTGGTGCTTTTTCCTAACTACAGGGGATGTAGCAATAATAGTAATCTGTTTTGTCAAAAAAGTGATAATGATTATTTCTGGATTTAAAAAGGTCCAAAACCTGAAACTTCTATTTGCACATAATTTTTTCTTTATAATTTTGGTGTTTTGGGAAAAAAAAAAAATCTCTTGTCTTTCGTTTTCTACTATAAGAAATAGAATTATAAGTTATTTAACTTTTTTTTTTTTTTAATTGAAAATGATCCCTTGGCAAAGTTGGTCTCAGTTTGGTTTTTAGTTTGTAGAGAAATTCTAACATGGATTTCAGTTCACCTCAGTGTTGGAGCTGACATTAAAAATATAGTTCTGTATTTTCTGAACTGAGTTAATGGCTGTAAGAATGAGAGTAGTTTAGCCATTCTTTTTATGTGTTACAAAAACACAAGACTCTCATGCCTGGATCACATGCTGCGTGCAAAAAGCATGAAGGAAGGCATGAAAATGTGAACTCTGAGTTTCTTACTATAGATGTGTGAAAATGCCAGTTTTCTGTGTGAAACTTCTACTTGTCTGGTCTGGGTGAGAAAGAGTTAGTTGTCATATCGTTTATATTGCAGTCATGTAATTAATTATTTTTTTCTTTTTCTTCAGTAGACCATTAGCAAAATCAAAACTTGACAGTGGAAGCTGCTGTGCTCCTATTAATTGTAATTCTTTATCCTAACTGGATCACACTGATAATTTCTTTGTTGCAATCATCTGAAGCTTTACTTGAGTAACTTCACACTTTCAGGAGAATCACAGAATGATTTGTGATGGAAAGGATATTTAAGCTGACTTGGTTCCAACCACCTGCCTTGGCCAGGGAAACCTTCCCCTACCCCAGGTTGTTCCAAGCCCCATCCAGCCTGGCTTTAAACACTTCCAGGGATGGGGCAGCCACAGCTTCTCTGGGCACCCTGTGCCAGAGCCTCACCACCCTCACAGGGAAGAATTTCTTCCTCTTCTTCTTCAGCTTAGTTTAGTTTTTTAGCCTCAGTTCAGTTCCTTAAATTCTTTTCCCATAGTTGCATATATCCCACAGAAGTTTTGGGGTATTGTTTATAAACATGAGTCTTTTTAAGAGTTCTGTGTAAAGTGGTGGTGGTGGTTTCAATGGATCTTTGCCATCGAGATGACCATGTATGTAACTCAAGTCTTGCATGGCTGGAGTTTCAGATGTACTTTTTAAACATAACCTCAGTGAAAACAGCTGGAGCTGACTCATTTTTTAATAGTTTGTCTCCACTCTTGTCTTAACTTCCTTCTAATTCTCACGTTAATCCCTGCTTTGCATTAACCAGTTCTTCAGTTATCTCACCTGCTGGTAGGTGCTAAAACGTGATTGATGTTGACAGTCTGAGTTTGTAACATGGCAGCTGCAACCACTGAGCTGCTAATCCAGCCACTGTGCTGCTCATCAAGGAGCTTGTTTTTTGTGATGGGGTTGTGGAATCACTTTCCCTCATGCCCAGGGAGTGAGTAGGTCAAGCATTCCCACCTCAGGCTGACGGGTCAGGAGTGAAGACAAGCTTACTTAATATACAAAGCCAAATATATTAAATTCCAGGTACCACTACAGTGACAAATGGATTGATTGGAGAGGTTATTGGTCTGGAACACACTCCACACATCCCCCAGCAGTGTCTAGCTCAGTCCTCTTTTGCTGGTAGCTCCCGCACCCTCAGATTTGTTGCATGGTGCCTTCTCCAAAGTCACCTCTGTTGTTCAGTGTCCTGAAGGAAGTCTGCTGTTAGAGTTGATGAGCTAAGGCACATCAGGTTGTCTTTAGCTGCTTTCCTCAGCTGCTGTCTTACACTGCCCATCATCTTTGTTACATTTGCGTTCTTCTTAAGCACAACCCAGCACCATGACCCAGTCCTTGTGGTGGCACAAGTAGCAACATAAAGACAGATGTCACAAGTTAAGGCTCAATGTGAGAAAAGAGGTTCTCTGTCCCCCCCTTTGCTGGGAGGATGAAGAGGTGATGTAGAGTTGAGGGAGCTCTCATTAAAGATGCTCTGTGCTGAGTAGTATTTTGGAGTCTTTGGAATTTATGTATATTTGTTTTTACAAGGCCCATTTAATGTTTAATTAAAATGTACTAAGGTTTTCTTGTCAGAACTGAAATGTATTATGAGTAGTTGTGAGTATCTGCAAGTATTAATGATTTTACAAAAGAACATTCTTTATATTTGGACTTTACATAGCAGGCTATGATGAGGGATGCTGAATAAATTAAAATATTATGGTAATGATACTATATAATTAGCATTTTCATACAATAGTTTTCATCAGTTTTTCTTTGTTCTTTTTTTGGTTTTTAACAACATGGACCATTGCCAATTATTTTTGTTACTGAAAAGGTAAAATAGGCTGTTCATCTCATTCCTTTTTGTTTGCTTTTTTTCCTTTCCACTCTAGTTTTGGCAAGCAGTCTGGAGGAAAGCGAGGATGCGAATGTATCATATTGGAACCTTCAGAAATGATTGTGGTAAGGCAGATTTTTTTCATATGTATTTAAATCTATTGCTGGTTTCAGCAAATTCTTTCTCTTTTACAGCAGAAAGCTTATTGTAAAGTATTCTATGAAATTGCAGTAAAATTGCCTTGATTTCAATTATACCTATGGCTGCTCTCATAACAGCAGTAGCTATGTAAATTTAATCTAGATGGGTAAATGATGATGATGATTAGGTCATTCTTTCTAAAATTATGCTTACTTGAGTTTCAAAAGCCTAACAGTCACGGCTGAGCTGAGCATTCCTGAGTCAGGCTATGGCAGTCTTCTATCTTGAGTATTTTATTTACACCCCCATTCCCCATTTCATGGCTTTTATTGGTCATGTTGGGGTGGAAAAGCGTTCTTCCCCCAAGCCTTTGCAGTGCCACATAGTGTGAAGGCTTGTAGGTAGGAGAAGAAACATGCAAGTGCTTAGCTAAGCTTGAAGGGTAGGATTTGTCACCATCCTTAATGTCCAGGATTCCTTCTGCTTCTTCAGAACACCTACTGATACTGCCAAGTGCATATATAGATGCATATATATACATGCTTAGAGAGTGTAGCTTAGTCCTTCCCAGGTTGTTGTACCCATGCTGTGAGCAGTTGCAATATTAGGATTGCTTTTCCATAGTGAAGACTGACACTGTATCCCAGCAGTGTGCCTGGAAACGCAGGCAGATCTCTTCCAACTTTTCAAAAAACCTTTAGATTTTTTTTAATGGAGCTGGAACAAAGCTGTTTGTTGTGCTCAGAACCCACATGTCTGTTAATCAGACTCCCATCTCCAGACTGTTATTGATTTAGCTGCCCTAGATCTAGATATGGTAACATTAAAACTAATATTTGACAGTGTCTCTTACTGAGCATGTAAATACTCAGCTTCCATAAAATATTTGTTTCTCACAGTACATTACCAGCAGGGATGTCAGCAGTGTCCTGTAGCAAGTCCACTTGCTATCTTTGGTGCAATTTGCTCTGTGCAGTGTCAGTCTGACTCTGCCCATGGGCTCTGATAGCGTCAGTAGTATGCTCTGTGCTGCAGCACGTATTTTAAGCTACAGTCTGCCATGAAGTGCAGGTTAAGAGTGCAAGAAACCTGTCTTTATTCTCTGGAGTGAAACTGGTAATTTGTTTTATTCCTAATTGTCCAGTCTCTTCTCAGAGCTGGAGTTCTGAGGAGGAGATTTATACCTGGAGGGATGCCACAGGACTGTTTGGGTGGCAATGTGTGCAGCCATGTCATGGGAGTGCTCCAGGCCCTCTGGTTTGCATTTGCTGCTTTGCATTTTTACTTTTTAATTGCAGCTGCCGAGGATTGGTGTGCTGAACTGAGCATGTGGTATGCTTGGTGTGCCTGAGTGCTGTGCCTGGGCTGAGCTGAGTCTTTCACCTCAGTGCTCCTGTAGCAGAGTGGGAAACACTCTCTTACCCAGTCATATCTATTATTAGGTACTAGGGAGAAGTTCTTCCCTGTGAGGGTGGGGAGGCCCTGGCACAGGTTGCCCAGAGAAGCTGTGGCTGCCCCATCCCTGGAAGTGTTTAAAGCCAGGCTGGATGGGGCTTGGAGCAACCCAGTGGAAGACTAGACCAGCCTGGTCTGGCTGGTGACTTTACTCAATGCAAGTACATTTGTAAGTTTGTGTGAGAAATATCTCATGGGCAAAGGAAATCTTAAGAAATACCTACATCCTTCTTTGGTCACATCACCATTGCAATAAAGAAATTAAAAAAAAAAAAAAGGAAAAAAAGAGAAAAAGAAGATGGAAATAAAAGAGGAGCTTTTGTGCAGTGTGTGCTTCAAGAGAGAAACTGACCCTGTTGAAATATTTATGGAAGAAACTGGTGTTGTGTGTGTAACTTGAGTAGGCACAACTGTGATGGGTGTTTTCAGAGGAGCACAGTATCACAGTAGCTGGGGAAGCCAGCATTGGCCATGTCAGCAGCCTCACACACTGCTGGGTGTTCCTGGAGACAAAGGCACAGCCCAGACAGCTGTTCCTCCGTTTTCAATCTCCTGAATTGTCTGCAATTGTGATTAAATGCCAGTGAGAGTATAGAGACACTTGAAAGTATCTTATATCCTTCTCTGGAACTTCAGTATAATTTTCCAGTAGGAAAATCAGAGAATTAAAAGTGCAGAGTAGTTTCCTCATTATATTTATGGTCATATTTTACAGCTAAATGTAGCTAAAGATGCTATTGGCTGTATTTTCTAGGAAGCACTTCAAATAATGTGAGAAAAAAGCATCAGTGTGGTGGCATGCACCTTGATAATGATCTTCACTGACATAAGGTGTACTTGAGTTTTAGTTCCTTGATTAACTCTTATTAATTTCTCTTAATTCTCTTATTTTCTCTAGTTTTTAATTTGCAACATAGTAATGAGATTTAATACATAATTCAAGCAAAATAATTAGTTAGCTACTTTAATGGAGTTAAAGAACTCTGTTGTTTCCTGCTGGTGACTGATTTTTTTGAAATTTTTTTGTTCCCTTCTCTCCTGTCATTTTAGAATGTAAATCAGTTTTGTAGTGGGAATCCTCTGGGAACGGACCCATTTTAAAGGCCATAAAATGTGGTCAACTTAAGTTAATGAGGATAACAGATAGTGTGTGAATGGGCATTATAACTCATATTTTTGGAGGCTGAGCATTTTATTGAATTAATAATAGCCCCATTTATCATTTAGGAAGATGACCCAGAATTGCAGCATATCTTGGTATGTTGAAGTGTCATTACTGTTGTTCCTAGGTGCTTGCATTTTCTTCTTCACATAGAAGTAAGATTTCAAAAGAGCAGTGTGATACTTGCAGGTGGAAAATACTTCATTGCTGCTTTGGACTGCAGAGTGAAACATGACAATCCTATGGTTTAGATTGAATATTGGGGAAATTTTCTTCATGGGAAGGGTTGAGGCCTGGCACAGGCTGCCCAGGGCAGGGGTGGAGTCACCATCCCTGGAAGGATTTCATGGATGTGTAGATGCAGCACTTGGGGACACGGTATAGTGGTGGGCCTGGCAGGGCTAGGGGCATGGTTGGACGTGATGATCTCTGAGTCCTTTTCCAGCCTTAACAATTCTGTGATACTATACTGAAAATGAAACAATGGGAAGCAGTCTATGGGACAGGGTCTCCATCTGACTTGAAGGCAGCCTGGTTCTCCTGGCTCTGTGGTGGCCCAGGGAATCTGTCCTCCCTTTGCTCCCACGCCAGGACCAGGCTCACAACACTCACAGAGAAGCTGAATTCCTCCACAGGGGTGTGATGAGGGTGACACCTCTCTACCAACAGGAATTTTTAGTTTTAACTGGGTGAAAACAGGGCTGGGTGAGGTGCCCAGGTGTGCCTATCCTGTTGATGCACAGAACACCAAAAATGGTTCTTGTGAATCATAATTGTTGACAACCTGGTGGTCAGCTGGACTCAAAATACTGCTTGTGCTGGTGGTGCTAAGCTGGAAGCTCTGTGGTGTGGAGGTCTTTCCTGGTTTCTGTTTTCCATGTTGTTTTTGTCAACAGCAGTTCACTAACCAAAGGAAGCAGGTGGTCTCATTTTCCGCCACTTGTTTGTTCTGACTTAGTGCTATCAAATAATTCATTAATGCTTACGTCGTAGTTTTCAGTTAGAATTCTGAAAGAAAAGTAATTTCTTCTGTCATTGAGTGTTTGTTTTAATTTAGCCTTAACCCAAACCTGTTCATTTTGGGGTTTCTTGATAATAAGAGTTATCTGTATTAAAAGAGTCTTTGTCCACCTCAGCAGTTTCTCAGGTCCAGGTTAATGTGTTCTGTTGGAGAAGTTCGCTGCTTATTTTGGTTTCTGTGATCTTGTAAGACTAAATGCAGGAAAAAAAATTATAATGCATTTATTGAAGGAGCTCACATACAAAAATTTTAAATTAAATCAGCACAATTCTGGTTATTTAATTAATAACTCTGTACAAATCCAAAAATCCTTATTTCTGGAGGACTTCTGTACAATTTGAGAGCAACATTGTTTCTAGCTAGAAATCCATATTTATGCTACATGAAGAAAGGCTTCTATATCAATCATCTTAGTACATTTTTTGATGATATTGGATGGCCTGTTTAAAAAGATTTTTTTGGGGTTTTTTGTGTTTCTGCCTGCATCAACTGTATTGTTTACACCCTTACACCATTGTGCTTACTGCTGTGCTAAAATAGATATCTGTGGTTGTTGTCCTGTTCCTTTGCAAAGAGGTAGTAAAATTATAGTGAAAAGTTTGGTTATCCCTTTTTCAACTCAGCTTTTCTGATTTTTTTTTTTTTGACAGTATTATTATGTGAGCTTCACTCTTCTTTTCTAGCTTTTCTAACTGTTGTATCTTCAACCCATGTTATTAATATATGATTTCTCTATGGAATAAAAAATAACCCACAAGACAAACTCAGCTGTGTGCATCTTCCTTTGACCTCAGACAGACCATAGGTGTTTGGGAAAAGTGATGTGAAAGGTAGATGTGATCTTGCTTTTGTGATGGTGTTAGTTTGGTCACTTTCTTGTTTCTGTCTGTGAAGTCTTTCTGTGTTTAATTTCTTTGTATCTTTTGGATTTTAATTTTAAGGTAATTTACTTGAGTATGTGAAGTGAGAGCTGTGTAAGACTGTACAGAGGTTCTTCTCCTGTTCCTGTAGTATAGTCTTAATGTTTAGGATTTTCCAGTGAAATTTGGAGAAAAAAAAATTAAAATAAGCCATTGAAGACAGCAGAAACTTCTACATAATAAATACATTGTAGAGAAGCTTCTTGCCTGCTGCAGCCTATTCGCATGCATGTCTGTCCTGCTTCCTGCTTGGAGATATTTTTCCAAAACATCAAAAGGAAATGGGAAAGGATGAGACTGCTTTTTATAGAAAACAAGTATTGTAGCTATTGAGATAAAAGGTTTCATGTTGGCTTTTACTAAACAGATAAATTTACCTAATTTTTAATGTTTAGTCAGAGATAATATTTAACATTAAGTTATGAATAAGTTCCAGCCATTTCTCCATAATCCACTGAAAGCAATTAGGAGGCAGTATGACATAGGTGAAGTAGCTATTTATAAAAAGCTGGAATATTTAAAGTTGTTTAGGTATGACTGGTACTAGAAATAAATTACGCTTTTAAAAATTACACTACTAAAAATAGGGTATAATTCATTATTTTTGCCAGATTGTAAATACATAAAAAATGGTAACTTATGTGTTGAAGATAAGCTTGAAATGAGCAGTGCCTGTACCGCCTTCATGATACATGTGGGTGTAGAAGAGTTTCTGCTGATGAGTGGCATTGTTAAGAGGATATGTGTGCCTTTTTTACTTTTTTTTTTTTTTTTAAATACACTGTTTCCCGGAAGGAAATTGCGGCCTCAGCTCATTGTAATAAAGCACTTCTGAGATCTGCAGGGTGGGTTCTCTGAAACAACCACAGTCGTTTACTCCAGAAAAGTTTAGCTGCCCTGAACTTATGTTTGTTCCTTCCCCATGAGCTTCCTACAGCTCCGTCGGCTCTCAGTGCTATGGAAGAACTGGATGTTTAACCAGGAGCCTGAACATGTGTTTCAGGTGGAGAACTCTAAAGACAATGAGGAAAACATCTTGCAGAGAGAAGTGCCCGTCCGGCAGTCCCGTCGGAGGTACAGGAAGATCAACCAGCGGGGTGAGCGTCAGACCATCACGGACAACGTGGATTCCAGCAGCTACATGTCGGTGAGTCTGCTCTCCTTGGCCCATCTCCTTGGCATTCTGGTGGCTGCATGGCTGGCTGGAATTTTCTTTTGGTGACAAAACTGGTGAAGTGAAATAGTCCGTGCTTGCTGTTTTTGAGAACACTTCTTTAGTGTTGAGGGGTAGTGAAGTGGTTTGGATTGGAGCACTGTAGGTGGAAGTGAAGGTAGTAATTGGAAAAGATGGGGTTTTTTTGGTTTAAGGATCTTCAGCTGAGCACTATAAATAAATCTTAACATGCTCACTGGACAGAGAAATGGTCTTTCTTCATTTTTTGTTGGTTTTACCTGGTGTTCTTTTGGTAAGATGTAGAAATTGATGGGTTTTTTTTTTTCCTTTAATATATTTGAACTGTGGCTTAGAGCTGAGTTAATTGATAATGCAGATCAATACAGCATTAACACTCTTTTACTTGGTTGTGTTTACTTGCTTAAAAATAGTGTAGTGGTATTTCAAACATCAAAATGAGTAACAACTGATCTAGTCTTGAAGACCAACAGACACTATAAGCTCTGTGTTTTGTGAAACCACCTCTGTGGTTTCAGGGCTGCAACATGTATGTGAAGGTATTTCTTCACATTATTTTTCAAACTTTCTGCTTGGTAACAGGTTATATGTGATTTAGAGAAATAATCTAATTGAAAATAATTGTTTTGGATAATTTGATCTGCTTTGAAAATCAAAGTTTAAAACCAGTACTAACATTGAAGTACAAGCCTGGAATAGTATTTGCACTCAGAAGAGAAAAAACTAAATTTCTCTCAATTTTCCCCATCTTCCTTTTCATCTCCCCAAAAGAGGTAGACTCTCAGTTGATACGTTTCAAAATATCTGATGTGTGCAGTCGAATATGAGCTTATAACTTATATAAACTGATGTTTTTTCTGTATGCTGTTAGCAGTTGGGTTGCAGGTGGTGATTTTAGGCCCTGCACAGCATTGCTGTGTTTGTGACAGGAAGACAATATGCTGCTTGAAGTTTAACATCCTCTGCCACCTCATTTCTAGAACTGTCGCATATGTTGGATTTTATCATTAGTAAGACATTAAATTAGTTATTGAAGAAATGAGATGTTGGACCCTCACACTCTGGGCGGGTGTGCATAAAGCTTTATTAGGAATTAAATTCCAATCTGTGTAAGACAGAACCTATCTCTGTCTCTTTGGTGTTTGTGACAGTGAATAAGCACACAGCTAATAATTCTCAGGTTTCATTGCTAAGAGTAGGAGAATCCCAGGAACAGCTGATGTTGGTGCTACCTATGCAGCTTGCCTGGAGGGATGCGTGAGAAGGGACTTGGCATCTTTGTTCTGAGAAAGACTAAATTTCGTGGCTTCCTGAATGATTTCAGAGGCTGTCACTTATTTCTGCAAGGAGTCAGTGTGGTACACTCACAGGACTGTGGTTAGTCAACAGATCATATCCTCATTAAGATTTTTTCTTCAAGTTGGTTTATTTTTCTTCGTGTTGATTTATTTCAATACAGGGCACCTGTACCTGTAGTTGGCTTGCTGCAAACCTGGTGGCTTCCTCAGATTTGTGGGGGGAAAAGAAAACATATACACACACACAAATATGTATGTATGTATGAAGCATTTGATGGAAAATGGTATAAACTTCTTAAATTGGCAACACATTCCTAAATCTGCTTTTATGTCTGTTAATTAGGAATATGTAAGAAGAGTCCTGTAACGCTAAGTGTTTTCCTGGATGAGTGAGTGCTAAGTGGCAAGGACTAAACAACCACCTCTGCTACAAAATCTCCAAGATTTTGGGTTTTCAGCAGTCTGAATTGGAATACCAATCCTTGCTTCATAGACTGTAAGCTTCTAATTAGAAAGTTTCATACTTGGAGTACTTAAGGTAGCAAAAAATAATTTGTAACTTAGCAGATGACTAAGGAATCAAAACACAGTAACAAGCTGCCTGTGTGACAAGTAAGGAAAAGTTTGGTGCCTATATTTTTCCATATTCCATTATAAACTAGTAAAGTAATAAATTTATTTTAAATGTGGTTAGTTCCATGCCTATATGAATGTGCTCATACATTGGTTCCCAATGGTCTTGAAAAACAGATTTCATGGTGTAACCCTTTATGTAGCCTGTGAGATAAGGGTAGGATCATAGAATGGTTTGAGTTGCTTGGGACCTTAAAGATCATCTAGTTTCAACCCTCTTCTATAGGCAGGGGATCAGGATAAGGAAGAGGGTAAGTCAAACTTTCATTTTACAGGAACTTGCAATAAGATTTCTTCCAGAGAGGGAAAAAGTGTTTACAAACTCTCCAGCAGATTTCCTGTTTGGCATAATGCTAATGAGTGAGCACAGAGTTGTAGTTCACTCTCCAGCCTGTTGCTGACTGCTCTGTGACAGATGCTGAATGCAGCCTCGTGGAGCTTTTGTGAGTCCTGTGTGCTTGGGGAGAGCTTGGAGCTTTCCAGCCTCCACATGGACTCCAGTCCGTCTCCCATGGTTGATGTTGGAATACTCAGTATGACATCATTTGAGTTTTTACATGCACAATCCCTCATATGCAAAAAAGTTTTCTGCTTTCTGAAGAAAATTCAGATCCTTTAGTTACTGAAATTCAGTGTTTTTTTAGCCCAGCTAGGAATATTTCCTTAAATACAAGGTTTCTTGGGTCTGCTTTTAAGGGAACTACCTGAGCAGTCTCCATTAACTCCTTAGAATGTAAATCTCTGCACATTAAATATACTGTGATTATATTTATGATTACAGTTAATCTGTGTTTTGTAAAACATTACCTATTTGGTTGTGACATGAGCTGACATCTACTTTTCATATGGAGTACTTCTTATTAGTGCTGGAACTTGTTCTGTAGAAATATCTGATTGGACACAAACCCAAGATTTATATGCAGATACTTTAAATAATATTTTAAATTGTTATTACTATCCTTGAAGCTCTTCTTTTCTCTTATGCCTCTTAATTAAGTAAAAGACTTCTAGTTCTTGATTTAACTAGATATCTTCAGGATAGTTCAAATTATTGTGGGTATCTTAAATTTCTTCCCTCCCTGCCTTCCCTCTAATGAGCTAATGTTAAGAATGGATCATCTGGTTGGTTTCTTTGGTGAAGGTGTTACCATTTAGATTCCTTTGCTATGTTTTTGTGGTTTATAGAACAGTGTTATTTCACAAGAGTACTGGTTGTCTGCAGAATTTGTAGTTGTTTGTTGTTGGTTTTTTTCCTGCCAGGTAAATGCAGTGTTCTTCCTTTTCCCTCAGAGTGAACAGGTTTATGTTTCTGTCTCTTTCTCCAAAGTGCCCAGTGTGTGACTTTGCTCTTGCAGTCCCTGTGCAGGGGATACCAGCACTGCTCTGGTGGGTTGGTGAGCAGGCTGGGCTCCCCTCCAGATCCAGAGTGCATCCAAACCATGTTGAGGTTCTGCTGGCACTGGGGATTTTCCCTTCTACAGAACAGCAGGCCAGCCAGATCCCAAGGACAGTTGTGTATTTGGCAAAACACTTAGCAATGATTTTTCGGGGTACACAATAGCCCTGCTGCTCGTGAAGGGCTGGAGCACCTGGCTCTGTCACTGTGGGTCATGTGTGAGGCCATGGCCACAGTGGCAGCCCGAAAATGTGTGCCTGTCAGTCTGCCTGAGCATCCCATAATTACATCAGATCTCTTCATCCCTGGGCATTTCTGGCCTTTTTCATTTTTGTCACTTACTAATTCTGCATCTTGCACATCACCCCCACAGTAACATCCTGACTGGGGGGGGGGAAAGTGAGGCTGGACACATTTGGCAAAAGCTCTTGCTCAGAATGAATGGATTAGGAAGAAATGTGCCATTGGTGTTAATTATGCCAGCTCTTGCTTCAGATCTGATTTGTTAGCATGATTGCATGTCTTGGTGGTGATAAGCATCCAGCCAGGAGCTGGGGTCATTGCAGCAGGGCAGCGTCACAATGGAGACGAGTGAGTCATTTCTATTCTTAGTCTGCTTCTCAACCCAATCAATAATGCAACCATGTTTTATGATTACAAAAGAAGAAAGTAATAATACAAGCATGTTTCTTATTTACAAAAGAAAGAAGTAATTGTGATCATCTCTGTTAAACTGTATCCCGAATTTCTGTGCTCATGCAGTAGGAGATTGCAAAACTGCAGTCAGAATAATGCAAAGTGACTTTTTAATGGTAATGCTTAATATAAAAAAAAAATAGTTCTGGTGCTTTATAAAAATTAAATTGCTGTTTTTATCTTGGATCAAGTGATAGGCAAGTAAACAGTTCAATTATTTATCTTCACAGTTAAAAAATAAAACCTGAGATAGTAAGGTTTGCATTTATATTTCTGGCAGTGTTTGATTCCAAATAGGGTTTAACAGTTCGATACAAATTTCCTTGTGACTCAAACTGTAAACTCAAATATTTTTTTCATTTTCAGTAAAATTTTTCTAATTCATGTTTATGGTCAGTAATTTGAGGCTGTGGACTCCCTATCCCTGGAAGTGTTCAAGGCCAGGTTGGACGGGGCTAGGAGCAGCCTGGTCTAATGGAAGATGTCCCTGCCTTGGGGGGTTGGAACAAGATGATCCTTAAAATCCCTTCTAACCCAAACCATTCTGTGATTCTATGCATTTATTACCCACATACATTTTATTTTTTCAAATGAAAAATATTTGTAACTCTAAAAATAGTGCATGTATGATCTAATGCCTATTTCTGTCGAGTTGTGACAACATACTGAATTTTTTCAGCTGTTAAGTTTATTGTAGAGCAGAATAAAGAAATTAGTACCAAACTTTAGTAGTAATCCACTTCCTCAGAGATGCAATTTTTTAAAACTACTGTAAGAGGATGATGAGGTTTAAAAGATTTATTATAATACTGCATTTTATGGACAGGATCTTAATATTTGCATTAAGTAAAATTTGTCCTGGAGCCTTGTAGAAGCATTTATCTTCAGAGAAGTCTGTCACTGCAGACTGCTTGAGTGGCAAGTTTCTTGTTCTTTGATCATTACTTAATGTAATCCTGTCAGAGGCTGGAGGTAGAATGGGGGATCTCATAATTGGAGGGAATTAAGTCACATTTCAATATACTGGATCAAACCCATTAGGTGCTTTAGCATCACCAATCCTTTTCTTTTTAAATGCTATAAAACACTGCAGGTCTTCTATAATCTACCAGGTAAACTTGCTGATATGGTACCTTTTAGTGATATAAACCAAGTAAGACTGACTTAGAGCATGTCTCCAGCTGCCTGTTGCCAAACCTGGACACAGTATCCCTGGCTTCTGTTTATTTGGAGTATCAGTTAATTGTGATGAGGCTGTGGCTGAAATGACTAGTTCTTAAGCTGGAGGAAGGGTCTGTTTGCAGCTCATTGCTTTTTATTGTGTTTGTGTCCACACTTCCTCTTTTTGACACTTTTAAAAAATACTTGACAGAATTTTAACTGTTAATTAATGACAGGCTGAGAGAGTTGGGGTTATTCAACCTGGAGAAGAGAAGGCTCTGGGGAGACCAAAGAGTACCTTCCACTGCCTAAAGGGACTCCAAGAGAGCTGGAGAGGAACTTTGGACAAGGGCTTGGGGTGATAGCACAAGGGAGGATGGCTTTAGGCTGATAGAAAGACTCGGTTTAGATTGGTAGTAGAAAGAAATTCTTTACTATAAGGTTGGTGAGGCCCTGGCACAGGTTGCTCAGAGAAATTGTGTCTGCCCCATCCCTGGAAGTGTTCAAGGCCTTGTTTGATGGAGCTTGGAGCAACCTGGAATAATGGGAGGTGTCCCTGCCCATGGCAGGGGCTTGGGACTGATTATTTTCTAAGGTCCCTTTCAACCCAAACCATTCTGTGATTCTGTGAATCAGAAGATAATTCAGGTGTTGCTGAAGTCCTGGTGGGTCTTGTAGTGCACTTAAAGGATGCAGAAGTTAATGTTGTCGTTATCTCTCTAACGGTGTTCTGTGATACAAAGAGATAATGCAGGTTGCTTCTTCCTGATGCTGTTTTTTCTCTAGTCTCCATCTTTAATTTTGCATTGACTGGTGGGATCTCAGCTCTCAGGTGCTCAGGAGCAGGTATGTGCTCAGGTTCCAGAGCATGTGCCAGAACCTCTGTTAGCCAGGCACCCTCTGTTGGACAGGACCCTGGAAAAGTCTATGTATGCCGTCCCTGTTTGCAGCTCTTCTAAACTCCTGCAATTTTACGTGTTTCTCACTTCTGTGATCAAAAGCAGCAGTATCTGCAGTGTGTTCACTTCCTGTGTGGGCCCCTGTGGGTTTGGTTTGTTGTGGGCTGCACACGTAGGACACGTGGGTGTGGATCCGGCACTGTCTGGTGGAGGAGAGGAGATGTACGTGGATGGAGCCCCTTGCTTTCTGCAAAGGAAAATTACTGTCAGGCTGGGCTTTGGGGGTGGGGGAGGAGGCTGTGAATCAGGTAGTGGTTAAGCAGCTCTGTTAACAAATGGTGTAGAGGTGTTTGCTTCCCAGGCCAGACATGTGGGGAAGGGTCTGCAGCATGAGTCCTGATGAGGAGCGGCCGAGGGAGCTGGCAGGGCTCAGCCTGGAGCAAAGGAGGCTCAAAAGGACCTTATCACCCTCAACAACTAGCTCCCTGACAGGAGGCTGGAACCACACGAGGGTTGATCTGTTCTCCCAGGTAACAAGTGATGGGATGAGCAGAAACAGCATCAGGTTGAGCCAGGGAATGTTTAGGTTGGATATTAGGAAAAATTTCTTCATAGAAAGGGTTGTAAAGCATTGAAACAGGCTGCCCAGGGCAGTGGTGGAATCACCATCTCTGGAAGCGTTAAAAAAATCTGTGGCAGTGAGGGCATGGTTTAGTGGTGGACATGCTGGTGGTGCTGGTTTCATGGTTGAACTTCCTGATATTGGAGGTCTTCTCCAGCCTTAATGATATGATTGTATGATTTTACTGCTTCACTGGTGGAGCTGGAAACAGCCTTTGGCATGGTCCCACTGGCATCCAGCACGGAACCTCTGCTCGGCATCTTAAACTCGCCCTGGTCTGCTGAGGTGTCCTCAGGCACTTCTCTCTGCTTTTGTAAGCGAGGGCAAAATTGCCAAATGCATGTTCTCTCATACATCATTTTACATATTGATTTTGTCTGCTCATTTTGTCAGCAGTGTTACTTTCAAGGGCTCCTTGAAAGTCTGCCGCTGGTTATGGTGGTCATTAGCAAAACACCAATCCTCAAAGTGTGCTGTGCATTAAAAATCTTCCTAGGAATTTCCATAGACCACTGGTGCTTCCCAATCCAATTAATGAGCGCTTGCAGTTTCAAGTGAGTAATGACTTGAATAGGCTGTGGAGAAAGTAAGAAAATGCTTAATGAGAATACTGCCCTTCGGTTAATATCTGTGTTTTTCCGATTAATTTTTTTTTTAAACTAACAACATAATGCAACATGTCAACCCCAATTTATCCATAATGAACGTGGTTGTTTTTCAGACCTTATATTCAGGAGTTTCCCTAAAGATTTTATGGACTTGACAAGCAGGTTATATGTAAACTGTGATTTACAGGAATCACCTCAGTTTGGAGGTGACATGCAGCTGTGTAACAGCAGTTAAGAGTGATGCACAAATGAAACTACATCAGACTGAAACTCAGGAGGGTTTATTTTAAGCAAGCACCTGTACTTACTGAAATCTGGCTGCTGGCAGTAGTTTACAGCCAATCTCATAGCCCTGGGGAGAACCTGTGGTGGGGGGTGATGCCACAGCGTTGGGATGTGGCATCTTTCTGCTGCTAGGGAGAGCTACACTCTGAGGGTGGTGATAGAACCCATCTTCTTTGCTCTTTAAGGCTAGGTTGAACCTGGAGCAACCTAGTCTAGTGAGAGGCGTCCCTGCCCGTGGCAGAAGGTTGGCAACGAGATGAGCTTTAAGTCCCTCACAACCTGTTCTATGATTCTTGACTCAAAGACTTGTTTTTGAACCTTTCTCCGTCTTGAGTAAGTTTAGCAGTCAGTTATACATCTGCTCCCTCCCCTGGTGCTGGGGTGATGATGGGTCCCCTGAACCCACAGCAGGTTTGTGTGTTGCCCTCCCCTTGCTCAGCAGAGCAGCAGAACTGCGCTTGTTTGTGATAATTTAAGAAAAACTTGTGGATGTTTTTACACTAATTTCCTGCTTGCAGTCCAAACACATCAGTCTTTTTACCTGGTGATCACTTTCACCAGGAAGCCTGGAACTGTTTGAAAGCAGATCCAGAGCACAGTCTGTTCTTTGCAGGGAAACCATCCTGCTCTCTTGACTGGGATCAATCTGGAGAGTTGCTCAAACCTTGACCTCAGCTGGTGCTGACAGTGTTGTGGGAGGGATGTACTTTTGTGGCAGAAGAACCTTTCAAAACTTATAGATATTTTGCAAATTGCTACCACAAGAAGTAAAAATTCAGTCACTGAGAAATTCAGTCATTCAAAAAACAGTGCTGGTTTGAAAGCAAACCAGTGGAAGATCCCAAGTCAGAACTACAATTTAATAGGAAAATTAAAATAAAATGGAGTAATACAAAACACTGACAGTCAGAATACAACCTGGCACCCTGTGCAGCCTCATTAAATGGTGGCTGCAGTCCTCCTGCAGTGACAGGTATGGTTCTGTTGAAGCCGTGATGCTGTAGAAAGAAGGGTGCAGTCTTCCTTTGAAGGTCCAGTGGTGGTAGAGATGGGTCTGGTCATCCTCTGGGAATCCAGTGGGAAAAGGCTGTTGGTGGTGTTCCAAATCTCAGATTATATCCAGGTAGGAATACTTGGCTCCTCCCCCTGGGTGGAGCATCTCCCAATGGGATGATGTAATTCTGTCAGTCATGCAGTGACACTCAATGGCCCATTAACAGAAGATATTTTGTTATCTCCCCAGAGGGAGGATGGGTCATGGAAGAGATAAAGAACACTACCCCACCTGGTTTCAACAGATGGTAATAGAGTACAGACTCTTGGTTACATCTTGCATTGCAGCCTAAGACAGCTCTCCACACAATAACCAGTTATTTGTTTCTTTCTCCTTTTACCACATAGACAGATTTACACCATGGTAGAAATTAACTCAGTTTCTTGGAAAATGCCTGAGATAATATTTTATGTAGCATGTTCAGGGAGTTAATCTCTGTTTTGATGGACCCTAAGGGTTTGGGTGGCAGTTCCAAAGTCATTAATTCTTTATAAATAAGCTCTTATGCAAACCCGATGGAGAGTGATGTGTGAGGACTGTGCCCACTGCTCATAACTGCGTTGTGTCACTTGGGGGTTGATGGTAAAAGATGCTCTGCACCAGAGAGATGTTTTGTTTCTTTTGGAGACTTGAAAATCTTTTGTGTATGAGTTGCAGTTCCTTTTCTGATCCTTGTTTTTAACATTATTGTTTCAGTCTCATGAAATGACATATTGGGTGGCTTCTTGTAGGGTAGTAGCCAGCAAGCTGGTCTCCCTGTGTGCAGGGAGATGATAGCATTCGTGGATCTGTTTTTCATTTAATGTCTTCCATCTGGGCTGCTTCTGTCCAATATGCTCTACTCAAATGTAGCAGCCTGGTTGTAGTCTCACTTGTAGCCAACTCAACCTTTCACTTTAGGTTTAGGTTTCTCCTGCCTTAGAGAAAAGTAGTCCTGTGAAGGGTTATTTTGTATGTTAGCCTTGTAAAGCTGTAAGTTGGAGTTATTGGGTTGAATGTCACCTAGTGCTGAAGGTTTTCTTTGAAGGGCTGTGATGGTGGTGTCTTCAACTTTGTGTTCAAGGTAAAACGGATTTCTGATTTAGAATATGGAAATACACATCATCTCAGTCATGCTCTTCGTAAGCCTCATGGACCAGCTTAGAGATAGAGAATATCCTGAGCAATTTTCAATAAAAATCACCATCAGGAAATGTCAGTGCATAATTATAAGCATTTGGATGCTCTGTTGTCCTTGGAAAAACTTGGCATGGAAACCACTGCATGTATGAGAGAATAGTGACATAAGTATCTTTGGTTTTTGGCATAGAACTGATTACTATCTAATGACATTTAACAGCATTTGTAGTTTTATATTTGGTATGTGGCATCTTTCTTAATAGCGATATGTCTGACAGATGAAATACTAGACTAAATGGGACCATCATTGTATCTTGTCATTGTTCCTTACCTTGTTCTTCAAAGTCAGAGTTGCTTTTTGTCACTGAGTATTACTGGGTTTTGTTCTTTTGTGATGAAGTTTCTAGTTGAAGGTAAAATAGCCACAGTACTTCTATTGTCTTTATGATTTTGATTTTGTTTCCTCTAAAGTTTGGTTAGCAGTTGTGGTTTGTCAACTTGGAGTGCAGGTATGGCATCTGGCTCACCCCCTGCTTTATCTGTCAGATCAGTTTCTCAGATTGGGTGAGAATAGTTGGGGTTTTCCTGCTCTTTTGCCCTCAGTGGAGGGAGGACCCCAAATGACGCTGGGGAAAACTTTCTCTGAGCATACTCAGCTTTGCGTTTTTAAAGGTGATAAAGGCTGGATTTTAGTAGAAAATTAGAAAGTTTAGAAATTGCTGTACGGTGGTGCTCCATCTGAAGACAGAGCTGCTGTAGGGTCTGTGCTGTGCTTCCCCAGCATGGCTGGTCTGGGGATCCAGACCTCAGGATCTGCAGACCCTGGGTGCCTGGTACCCTCCCCCGTTATTCCCTGTTCACTCTGTTACAGAACTCAGGCAGTGCTGAGCCTGGCTGGTCCAGCCTGGGTCCAGGGCTGGCCAAGCTGTTTGCATGAAGTTGTGCCTGAGCACAGGCAGGCCTGTCAGGGTGGGACTCCTTCTCTCTTCAAACTGGATGCACTGACCACTAAAAAATGAGAGTGGGCTGTTCAAAATTACCCTTGCTTAGAAGAAAAATTAGGAGAGAAATTCTTAGGAGAGAAATTTTGGAAGGAGGAGTCAAATCCCTCCCCTCTTTCCACTTGCAGACTTCCAGTTTAATGTTAAGCCTCAAGGAAAAAGACAAAAGAAATACTGAAAGTGGCATTTTTATGATTTTTTTTTTGACCTCATCTGTGGACTTAATGCATTATTCTCAAGGTTGTTTAATCAAAAGCCTTATTCTTGTGAAAGGTGTGGTAGGTAGTACCTTATGTTTTAAATAGCCTTAATCTACTTGGTTTAACCTGAGATGCTGTTTTGAATAACTGAGGAAATAAAAAGTAGTATTTTGTATGGGTTTTTGTATCAACTTTTGCAGAATGAGAAAAATATGTATGCACCTTTATGGGCTTTGCAAATGGGAGACCCCACCTGGCTTCCCAGGTCCCTGTCAGCTGAGGAGCTCACAGCCAGGTTCATGTTAGGTTTGGGAGGTGATGTCTCCCAAGAATCTAGATTTGAGACTAGATTGAGGTTGTGTTTAGTGAGCAAAATCCTAAATGTGTTTGGAAAATTTTGCTGTGGCATATTAGCTCTTTTGTCCTTTCTGTGTCTCTGAGGGGATTCAGTCCCCCAGACTGACCTTTTTGGTGTTAGTATCCACACCTTTTCACCACCAGGGATTTTTGGGTTGCAGACCTTCCCAGACGTCCCCACCCCTTGCCAAAATGAGATGTCAGGAGGGAAGGAAGGGGTGTGGTATGAATCATCTCAGTTCAAACCGCTGAAAAGAACTTTATTTGTGTGAGTCCTTAGCAAAGGGGGCTTCCCCCTTCCCCACCAGTGCTGTCATCCCTGCTTGTGATGCGGATCATGCTCTGCCCAGCTCTGCAGAGTGTGTAAGCGCGACAGAGCTGCAGGAGAGAGCTGTAATTTATAAATGTATTATAAACCATATAAATCTGAATCATTTTAAATAGAAGATGACCTTTCCCTGCTTAACACAGCGGCTGAAAAAAGGAGTCGGGGTAGTGTGAAAGCAGGGGAGAAATTCAATCCATGGTGCCTTTTTATTGTTCCTCCTGTGTTGCTGGTGCTATATTTAGAAGCTTACATCACTTAAGGAATGATGACAGTCTCTGCCCTCCCCCTCCCGCTCTCCCCCTGCTCTCCCTCGCTCCTTCCCTTAGGATGGATCATGTTTTCATACTACTTATGAGTCCTACAGATCTTGGGGTAGGATTTTTCTACAGCCTTTTAGTGAGTGCTACCGTGGAAAGCGACATGGGTAAGGATGTGATGGCACCACGGAATGTTGCCCTGAAGGGGAACAGGAGCTTGTGGTGCTGCTTTCCCTGCCTCCCCTTCTAAAGAGTCAGGAACAGGGTGGAGGTTGTATGTTTTTCCTTTTTTCCTGAGAAGCCCTAGTAAGGGGCTGACCATGCCACGACAATACAATGAGTTGTTTTTGGTGTTTAAGTTCAGAGGTAGGGAGAACCTCTGAGCATCATGGCAGTGACACTGAATCCAGTGAGCTGTGCCAGCATAGCAGGGTCTGCAGCAGGCTCTGCCTTCTGCATCCTTGCTCCCCATTGCCTGTCTGTCCAGAAAGATGCAAAGTACTCAAATCTATGGAAATAACCTCTTGATGCAGGTGCCCTTAATGCTAAAATATTTCTGCATTATGCTGCTATGTTTGGCAATTTCCACTCGGAAAACTCTATTAAAATGAATTATTTTAGCCTGAAACATCCTTGCCTGAGTGTGTGCAATGACAGATCGCCTTCTGAGCAGCGGTTGCCTTCCCCAGCCCCCACCATGGGCTTGGAGTCAGGATGAGACCGGAGCTGCTGCACTGGAAATGGGGGGGCAGTGAAGGTGCCTGCTCATGTCTGAGCACTGCAGGAAGCAGTGTGGCAGGGACAGTGTGCCAGAGGCTGCCTGCCTCTGAGGACAAAAGGACAGAAGTCCTGAAGCCCAGCTCCAAGCCCCAGGCCCCTCGGCCAGCAGCTCCTGCCTTGTCAGCCAGGGCCGTGATGGCTTTGAGACCGTCACCATCCTCCCCGCTGGAATTGCACAATGGGCTTTTCTTCCTCTGATTGATCAGGAGAAAGTCCTGCTGCTTGTGGGGTACCTTCTGCCAGCAGCTGCCAGTGCTTCCCGCCTGTGCAGGGCTTGCGTTTGTGGTGTCCTTAAATAAGAGAATACTCTAATCCTGCCTAACTGAATGTGCGTTTAAATTATGAAAGGCTTTACTATCCTTTTAAAAACATCCCATTTTTCAGTGACTTACTCTTGTTAGACAATTAGAACGTGCAGATTTGGTTAACAGTCTGGAGGATTCAGGTAGCATTATGGGAGGATAAAGAGAATGATGCAGAGAAATCTATGGAGTGGTATTTCAGCATGGAAATAAATCAGTGTTAAGGAACAAAGACTCCCTTTACTACAGAGATTGTATACTGTTTTTTCCTTAAGGTCTTAAAATTTGGATTCTGGCTTAAAATGCGAATGGTGATTTTCTGTTTGTGATTCTGCTCAATGCTGCAGCTCTTCTCAAGTATTTCAGTTGTGATCACTACCAAGCCTTTGTATCACATTTTTTTTTCATCTCAGAGTTGCTCTAGTTTTGAGATTTGTCATTAAACAGACGATTTATAAAAAACTTACAGCCCTGTGCTGCAGGGAGCTGGGGCTGCAGAGAGGCATGCGTTAAAATAAATAAATAAATGAAAGCAGAACGGAGTGGGGGGATGCCCCAAAAGCCGGGGTGTGGAAGTAGGTCAGGTTTTCCCCCCACCCGGGGCTGGGTGGGCAGGGCTGCGCAGCGTGGGCTGCAGCCCCCCGGGACCCCTGCTGCCGCCGTGCTCATTGGCGGCACGGCCACAGGGATGATGTCATCTGCACTTAAAGGCAAAACCAGGAGGAAATAGAATTTCGTTCCCATTATTGAGCTGGTGTTTACAGTAGTTGTAAAATATGGCATCTGCGCCAAAATCTGTGCTGGATCGGGTTTGCCGCACAATGCAGCAGGATGAATCTGGGAGGTGGAGATCTGCCCGGAGAGCTATCAGGGGCAGGCAGGCAGGGAGAGGGTTCTTTCAGCTGCATGGCTTCTTTTTTCCTTGATATAAATTGTGATTATGCTAACCATAATGCAGGTAACGCCACATGGAAATGTTTGGGTGTTCATTGCTGCTGAGGATTTATCACTGTAGCATTACAGACGTTTGAGATGCTTCTAAATGCAATTTTATGAATTATTAGAAAAGAGGCAATACAGTCGTGTGTAAGATGAAGCTCACATATCCAGCCTATTGTTTAGTATTGAAAAAGCAGTAAAAGAAACAGCTATTTGTGTAGCTGTGTAGTGCTTTGTAAAAATCTAAAGTAGTTAGAATGCTTTCAGCTTTTAAAAATCAAATAGACTTTGTGTTTGCAAATTTTTCGAGCCCAGGATTGAAGTTCAGATTGTCGTTTATGTTTAAATACAAATTAAACTCAGTAATATTTATGGACCCTAGTTGCATTTATTATTTTTGTTGTTTGATAAGAGGTTGAGTAAATTCAGACATTGATGCCAATTTTTTCCTTTTAGGATAGTTTTGGAAGGCACCCAGGGAAGGTCTTTCTTGGTTAAGGTGCAGCTCCCATCCTAAGTGTTGGATTTGGTGATCCTTGTATGTCTGTTTCAACTCCAGATATTCTATATTTCTGTGATAATTTGGACTATATACTGGGAAGAATTCAGCTCCTGGATAACTGCTGAGGAGCTATTGGTGTGAGATGGTGAGTGGTGCCCTGTTGGTACAACTTGGCTTCAAAGATGTGAGAATCTCCTTCTACATGTCCCTTGGCACAGTAGATGAAAAAGAGCTTTCTGTGGATTGGTCAAACTGCCTGATACAATATTCAAAAATAAGCAAGCAGACAAGACAAAAAAGGCATTTTTGGCCCTCAGTACCAGCAGGCCCCCCTTGGCAGCTCCATTTGTGCACAGGAGGTACAGCCATCATGGGCTAGTTTTGATTTGGAGAATTACCCTCAAGTCTGATGTGGCAACAAAAATTCTTTCCAAAAAGAGGAAGACGGTAACAGTGAGTGCCCCTTCTTGCAGATGAAGTAAATTATCCAGAGACCAGAATAATGGCTTTAACAGAACCTGCACCCTCTGTCCCCTTGCCTGTCTCCTCCCTCCTTTCCTCCCTTGCGCAGTAGCAGAAGTCATTTGCCTTCTAGGAACCGAAAGCATCACGGCAGACCCGGCTCAAAGGTGTGGGATCTCAGAGATCCTTCCTTGGAGCATTGCTCCAGCATACTGGGCTGCCATCCAAGACTTTAGGCTCCTTTCAAATATATCAGTTTTTAGTTGCAAAAAGAGATTATATAACTAAATTGATGACTGCAGAATTAAGGCAAATTGGGTTGGTCTTGATTGAGCAGGGAAAAAAACCCCACCCTCCAAAACTTTTAAAAAGTGTTCCAAAACCATTAAAACTCTGAGAATTACAAACCTCACTTTTTAATAAGAAATTTACTTCTCATTCTGGATAAAATCTCTGTATTGTGTAGGATGAGATAAAAGTGTTGAGTCTCTAGTATGACACATATATAAAAGCAAAATTTTTTTATTGTGAGCCGATGATGCATGCGTCTGTGTGCATGTGAATGGCTGCAGATACTTATTTTATTTTTTAAAAATTTGAATGCAGAGATGAAAAATAATCCACCTAAATGCTGCTGAAAGTGTTAGTAGACACATGTGATTAATTAAAAATATTATTTAAAAAAAGGAGAATAATCAGAGTTCCAGCACATCTCTGAATAGATATAAAAGGATATAAAAGCTGATGTGGAGCAGGGTGTTTGCTGAGCAGTCGTACTGATATGTGTGTTTATATTAGGTCAATAAAGATGCTCTGTTGGCTGCATCTGCAGATCCAGTAGCCAATTGATCTAATGCAGTTTCTAAAGGCTTTCTATACAGGTGATGTCATCCTTTTAGCTCCGTTCCCCTCCCACTCTCTTTCCTCCTTATTAGATATTTCATCTTGCTGCGGAGCATCCAATCGATGGGAGCTTCTCCTGAGGGAGCTGCTGAGAAGCAAGCAAAGATAGTAGGAATTAGGACTCCAGCAGTCAGCCTTGCTGTAGCTATGGACGTCCTGTTTTGTTTGGCATTACAGAAATGTTTTAATTGGAAAAGCTAGGCGTGGATTAGTCGTGCTATCTGACTGATGCATTAGAATACTAAGCGACACTGCAGAGTTGTAAACGGCATTAAAAAAAAAAAGAAGGAGGGGGGGGCAAAAGAGAAAAGGGTTTGTATTGCAGAGGCTTTTAATACATTCCACAGTGCAAACCTGTTAGAGCATATATCCTGGAGCTACAGTACGGATGCGAATTCAGTTTCTGCATTTATGATGGACATGAGTATAAAGAAGAAACTTTAATATCCCAGGGTGTGGGATTCCTGGATCGCCTAAGATGCTGAAGAACCTTTGCAAAATTTCATCTACAGTATTAGTATGAAGTTTCTGAAAAGTGGACCCGAAGATAAGCCACTTGTAAAAGCATTTTAGAAGAGAAAAAAGAAATTTGAAGAATTCATACCTTGCATTTTAATGTATTGTTGCTTTAACCTGCAGTTCTAATCCGTTTCTGAATTAATTCAATTTAAGCAGCACTTTTTGGGTGCATGCCTCTTGCCTGGAGGAATGTATGGATATTTGTATTTGAGAAGCTAGGAAACATTTTGATTTGAATTTATGTGCTTGTTAAAACTGGAACATTTTTATAGGAATTGCTGCTGCTGCTGCTAACTCCCTGCAATACTGAAAACTCCTCACATCTAGTGGAAGCTGTAATCAAATTCAGTGTGAAATCCAAGCCTGAGAAGTTGCATATATGTACATTGCTGCTTTATGATTTTTAAAGAGAAAGCAGAAGGGATTTTTCTCATTTTTTCCCCCTGTGGCTTTTATTTGAGAAAGAAAACTTTTTTTCCTCAGCCTAAGAAATGGCTTTTCTTGTTCGATGTTACGCCAACTGCCTACAGCCCTGGGCCTCCAAAGTAAGTAAGATTTTGTCTGTGCTGCATTTCTGTGACATGTATTGACAGCCCTGGTGCTAGCTGAATGTTCCCTTCTCCTCCCAGCAGCATGCTGGGTTGAAGGTACTGGAATTCTGGCTGTGCATGAACTATTTTTGTAGAATCATTTCTAAACAGGAAGGGGAGACCTAGAAATCATGGAATTATTTTATATTTTAATAGCTTAAAAATTACCAGCAAATATAAAAATAATGCCATTTGCTTATGAAATGTGTTAAGCTTGTTTTTAGCCTATAAATATGAAGTGTATATGAAGCCTATAGATATTATTGCAGTGTAACATTTTTATAACTGCTGGCATATTTTGCTAACTTGAGATTACTAGTATCCAAACCCACTGATGTTTTAATTTTCAAGCTGTGTGGAGCTGTGCTGGTTGTTTCCTTTGTGCAGCAGCATGGAATTGGTTAATTATTTAGCTGAACTATGTAATTACAATTAGCTTTAAAGGACTCCAATTATTTTTTGTGTCTGAGAATGCAGTATTTCTGTGAAACTGGGGAGGGAAGGGTGTTTCTTTTAAGTGACATAATGAAAGCTAGAACGTTCGAGTAAACCCACCTTGAGATAAAAGCCTTTAAAGAAATTAAAAATACAATATTTATGAGACTGTTACTGTTTGGTATGCTCAGTCAGAAAATTAGCTGAGTTTCTGGTATTTTATTAAGGCTACTACCAAGAAGTAGTCACCTAAGACACAGGAATTGCCTTATAAATCTGGGGCCAGGCAGATATTAATTATTATTTCTTTATTACAATTTTGTATTTACTGGGTAGAAAAAAGACTGTGCAACTTTCTGGCGTTTGGAGGCAGTGGGCAAAAGCTTGTGCTCATGGCAGTGTGAGATACAGCATTGACTTTGGAGCAGGAGATGGCTCTTGACTTAGGTCCCAGGAAGTTTAGAGTCTCAATGACACGATGGTATGCAAAGGCACAGGGAGAAGCCAGCTGGGTGTGTGGACTCCCTGCCCAGGCTAATTTTCCCTGTTTGGTTTTTATGTCTGGTGCCATGCAAAGGGAAGCTCGTGGTAAACAGGGGGGTGAAAGCTGTGGGCTGTGGGGTTTCCCTGTGTGGATGCCAAAACCAGCGTGGAGATGCGTGGGTGGATGTGTGGCTGAATTTTGGCTGTTTCACATGGGCTGAGTCCACCCCATCATCAGGTGAAGTGGAGCTGCAGGTACTTGTGGTCTTGGAGAGTGGCTGGGCACTGTGCTCTCACACAGGTAATTGTGGCTCCTCACCTTGGAGTTCCTGCTGGCAAATCCTGGCCTGTTTGTGTTAGGATCCATGCCCCAGTGTACATTCAGGCTCTTTCTTCCCTTCCTACTCTGCAGACATTAATTATGAAATGCTGAGTTTACTTAAGCTTGACTTACCTGCACTGCCCTTATTAAGAAGGTTTGAATGTTGTAATACTGCTTAAAAACTGGGAATGCTTTAGTCACCTTGGTACTTCAGCTGGGATTGCACCCTCCACAGAGTTTGGGCTGAAGTGAGAAACCACAAAAAAGCCTGTGCTTAAATAAGGGCTAAATAATAATATAAAAAAAGTTTTTTGACCCCTGTGTCAGCTCTGTGGACAATATCCAGTGGATTGCTGCTCTGCCAGCCAAGCCATTTATTCACCCAGTTACTATTCATAAAAGAAATAGTATAAAATGTTAGGAAGAGGAAAGTTTGTTTTTTCTTTCTTTTTCTTTCTAATGGCTTATGAGAACCCATTAACTGTTTTTGCATTCCAGTCCAGAGCTTACAGTTCTTTACCTTTAAAGCCACAAAGATAAAGCACTTTTATTCCTTTCTGAAAAAACCCACAAGCCCCCCAAAACTCCTACAGCGCCCCCAAACTTTTGAAGGGGTCTGTTCATGTTGTTTGGTTACTCTGAGGAGAAGTGTGCATAGGATTAAGCAAACTGATGAGCTGAGTCAGATCTGAGTTTGTGCCATTTTGGTTTTAGCTGAGCTTTGTACTAAAAATCTGTTTCTATGACAAGTGTTTTATAATAATACATAATACAGCAAAATAAGTCATGTCAGAATTTTAAATATGTAAGTTAAATATGTAAGTTTCAAGTTTGACTAGAAAATGTCAAGTATTTTGTGTTTTGAAACTAGAACTTAGATTTATGTTAGATCTGTGCCAGAATTGTTTTAATCAGCTGCTTTTAAACTGGTGTAGGACAGTAGTCTGAAAATGGGCTGTTGACTCAGTTGTAATTACAGCTGTTCTGGATGTGACAGTGTGATGATCCATGGATTGAATCAGAGCAAGATGAAGTCATATTTCTTATGACTAATCATAAAGGTAGACTTTGTGAAGGTAGAACACTTCTGAAGGTTAACCTTAGCCTAGGGAGGTTAATTGGTGTGGCTGTGGAGGAGCAGAAGCCGGCTTTAGGAGCTCTGTGGACACCTGGAAGACATTCTCCCAGTACAAGGTGTCTCTGAGAGCTGGTGTCCACAGCAGTTTCCACAGCACACACTGGTTAGTGCTGCACTCACCCTCATCCCCCAGAGACTCCATGGCTTTTGGTTTCCGAGAGGAAAGGTGCAGAGTAGACTTGTGTAAAGCAATCAATGCGTTCCATTTCCCTGCATCAAGAGCTGGGAAAGGAGGATGAACAGAGGGAGAGAGCAGTGAATGTGTATCTGCAGTGCCCTTTCAGGCAGGTTCTTGTGGAGGTCAGCGTGTTTCTGAGGACTGCTGATGATTGGAAACGCATCTGAGAGAGATCACCCTCTCCTTGGCAGGAGGAGATGATGGCTGTTTGCATCTGGAGGAACCAGCAGCGGGGCAGAACTGCCCATTGTAAGGGGTGGGCTCTACCCTGGGGACTGTGCCCTTGCTGGCATGATAGACTGTGCAAGATGAGATAAAGAGATGCAGACATTTGTAAGGAAACGTGGTGAGGATGATAAGCAGCGAGGAGTGTGGTGAGCAGTGATCAAAGCCGTGCCAGCTGTCGAGCCACTGTGGCTCTGGAAGAGGATGAGGGAAGCTAGAGGACTTTGTATTGCGTTGGTGGAGATCTGTTTCCACAGGCTGGTTGTGTTGGCAAGGACAAGAGACATTCTACTTACATGAAACAAAACTCCCGTGATGCCAATGTGGTATTTTAAAGAAAAAAATAATTCACAAGTATCTCAGCAAGATTTTGGTTGTCTTTGTAATTCTGATCATAACTTTCTCTGTTCAGTTGTCTGTGATGCACTTTATGGATTGGACTCTAACTGTGCTATGAAGTCATTATGAAGGAGAGCTCTAAACTTAACGATTTGGATGCAGAGGGTTTTTCTATAACAGAAATTTTATGCACATCTTAAGAATTTTCCAAGCCTGGAATGTACCCACAGTTACTGTGTGAAGCATGAGGTCTGATGGGGGGAGTATGGAGTGATTGGATAATGTTTCTATAGAAGATTTTTAAATGGGATACTTTTTGAGATAATCTACTTTTTATAGAAAATAAGAGTTTTTGAATTAACATTTAAGCTTTTAAATTTTTTTTCCTGAAGCAAAATATTTTAATTCAAGATCCCAGGTGCATGTGAAACTTATCCTATGGCAGTAGATGGTAATTTATTTTCTCTAGGCTTCTCTTCTCTTTCTGCTGTTTAGATATAAATCTGATAATGTGAAGCATAATAATGATAAATTTGCTCTGTTAAAGTTTGTGTTTGGATTAGAGCAGAAGTCTTGGAGTAATTTTTCTATACCATTCCTATTTCTGGTGTTGTCTCAGAGGGATGTGATACGATTTTTGGTTATTTATAACTAAAATCAGTGTAACCTCATCTTCTGATTCCAAAGGGCATCAGTTTGATCTCCATGATCTTGAGTTGAAACCTTCATGCAATTAAAGATTTCATTTCAGTTCCTGAGAAAAACAGAGCTTTGATAGCATGTCCTTGATTTGATTCGATGTCATCCTTATCTTTGGTAATGTGCTTACATGGAAAGTAGCCCCAGTAGTATGAATTTTAAATGTTTTCAGAGCAAATAGAGTAACTGATCCTTTGCTTTATTTTTTCAGTCAGTTTTGATAAGGTCTTTCTCTTCCCCTTGGTCCTGCCTTTCCCACCAGTCTCTCTGTCTGTGCCTGCAGTTCCAGCCCAGCTTTCAGCATCACAGAGCTGGGCTTGTCATCCCTCGGTGGGGCTGCTCTGAGCTCCTCTCCTGGCTCCTCATGGTTCCCTTCCTTCCTGGGACCTTTGCATTGCATAGTTTAGCCCTCTTTGGAATTTTTGGAGTTTCAGCCAGTTCCTCAGAGGATTCATGGTCTCTCCTACCCTATATTTTCTGATCCTTTTCCCCTTCACCCACTGCTCAGAAGGATTGCTTTGATTCTCCATGTTATTTGTGGGAGCACAGCCTCTTTTGGTTCCTCAGTACTGTGATCCCTGGGCACTTGATGAGTGAGGACTTGGACTGGCAAATGACAGTTTTTCTTACACTTAGATACAAGTTTTAACTCTGTTTTTTGTAACCACTTGCAGGGTACTTTTTGTAAAACTACTTAAATGCATTTTTTTGCCTGATAGTTTAAGATAAAAATGGTTTAGTATGGGCTATGTGGCCATTTACTCCAGAAAACTTGGATTTTCTTATACTCTGGTGCATAATATGTTAAAGTTAAGTACAAGTACACATTGTGCTACTTTTCAACAGAAAAAGCCTTTTCCTGAAGTATTGTTTTTATGGGAAATTAGCTCTTGATATGCAAATAAACACCTATCTGTTCATTTATTTCCTCCTAGACTTTGGTTTAAACCTACTCTGTTAGAATTCTCCTTACAGCTACAGCCTCTAGATCGGGACCCCCCCTCTTTGCCCCTCTCGCTTCCATGAATGCATTTCTTGATGAGTACAGAAAGAAAACGTGGAAGCAGTAATGGAAGATTGGTGCTCTTTTGGTTTTTTTGCATGTACAGTGTCCAAGGGCCTCCTCACACAGCTGGTGGCTCAGAGGTGGTGCTGACAGCGTTGGCTGCCGTGACCTTGGAGCCCTGCTCGGTGCATCCCAGAGCTGCTTGTCACCTGCATGTCAGTACTGTGACATGGGGCTGGAGCAGCCTGAGGATGTGTAAAGAGGGATTGTCATCTGCTGTATTTTACCAATCCGTGCAGCTAGCAGTTGATAAATTATTTAGTCAGTGAAGGTCGATGTAGATGTGGAATTTTATGTGTCCTGCTGTACTGGCTTAGGATGAGAGTTCCCAAATGTCAGGCTGCTGGAGTTCCTGGGCTCCTTGTAGAACTGAGCATCACTAGTCCCTGTCACATTTCTTCTACTGTAATTATTTACACAAGCCATTTTTTACTATGGTGTTAATTTTCAGTGATGAGAACAAAGAGTAAAATTTGGAGTAAAATCAGTCTTTTTGAACATTCCTGTTCCATATTCAAAATAACAAAACCACAAGTCTTGACATTTTAAAGTATGTTACTTTGTGAATGGACCAGAGGAGAGCTATCTTCATTTTTTGTGACCATCAATTATGTTTACTTGATGAATATTCCCTTTATAATGGAGCTCCCATCAATACTGGTACAGTTTTTTGTGGGTGAATTTTCAGACCCACTTCTTCTCCAAAGCTGAGATGTTTGCGTGTCAGACACTTAGCATTATCGTGAGTTAAGGCATAGTAGTAATCTATAATTTAGACATATGAAAACCAAATTAAAATTGCATTACATGTGTGGTTTAAGGCAACACCAGAATATAGTTTGAAATTCTGTCCTCATGTCACCTTATTGTAACCAAGGAAATGTAATACTTCAGAGAATTTTAATTTCTATGTGCTATAGGAGCTACAAAGACCAAAAAGCTCTTGGCTACCAAAGGCAATAAACAGCCTCTAGGGAGTATTAATTCTTCCAGATGGTTTTGGTGTGTTATATGTGCTTTTTTACCTTACTGTAAGCCTGGAGATATTTTAGGAAGGCTTCAGGAATAGTTTTTGAGGCACTGCAAGGCTGTCATGAATGATGTCAACTTGGTCCTTATTTTTTTGAGATTCATGTGTGTAGTACAGATAAAACCAGGAGTTGATACTGTAGATAGTGAATTGAAACATTGAAATAAATACTGTCATGAAGTTTGTGTAGTTGGATAGGCACTGAGGTTTTTTGCATCTTGATATTGAAGGGCACAGGATTTTATCTGGGCCTGTTGGGTAAAAAGTTTGAGCCATCACTTGGCTTTAAAAACAACAAAAACCTCACCCCCCAGACATCATTGGTGCTTTTTAAAAAGCTGAAGAAATCTGGTTTTGTGCCACTGGTGAACCATCTGTGGTCTTAAGGAGGAAATGTTTTTGTTTGCATTAAGTCTGTGGACTGATGTCAGCATGAGTAATTCAGCTGGGCTCATCTTATTCTCTCTGTGGACACCTAAGTGGCCTCTCTTTGTGTCTCAGAGAAGCAAATTTCTCCTCTCCCATGAACACTGCTCTAAGTGTATTTTGAACTGGAGGAGAATTGTGGCTTGTATGTAAAAGGTTAATATAAAGCAGAATTAATTTATACAAATCCTTGTGAAAAAGATTACTGAAAATTCTACAGAATAACTTCAGAGAAGTCGTGGGTTTTAGTGGTTTCTTGTTGATTTACTGGCAGGATATACGAGATGATTAAAATAATTTACTGATGCCAAGAAAAAACATCCAAGAGGTTTGTTCCTTTTTCATTTCTTAGATGGAATTAATGGGATGGAGGAAAGCAGAAAGTGGGACATAGAAATGATTGCAGGTGAGAGATTGCTGTCAGTGGGAGGGAGCAGTGCTGCTCCTGTTTCAGTAGGTTGTACAAAGGAAAAGGAGAATTAATTAAATAAATTAAATAAATTAGTTATCTTGTGTAAATGAACAAGCTGATAGTGGAAACACAAGCATGTAGTGAGACCGTTAAAGCAACTTACCAGTAAGATGATGGAATGTAGAATTTGCTGAAGAACTTCAGCAAAGTTCAATATTAAAGGTAAGAAAGGTGTTGAATTAAGGGTATCAAAGAGAAAATGGAGTTTGAAGGGACTGGAAGGATATGGTCACTGAAAGGGGAGAGATGGGAGCTGGAGAAGTCCTGGTTCAGAAGACTGGGATCCTGTTCAGCTCTTTGATTATGTGGTCTTTTTAGTTTGGCAATTTGATTTAATTTTTAAGACTTAAGGCAAACTTTTTTTCTTTTTTTTAATTGGCTTCTTGTGACAGTCCAGGCTTTCTGTGTCATCTGAGAAAGGAAAATTGCTGTCCTTAAACTGCTTGGGTATGATGGAGGCTGAGCAGGAGTGTTTCCTAAGGCTCAGAGGTTACCCAGTGTCATTGCAGTTAATGCTCCGAGTGTGTGTTAATAGGTTCCAGCTTACAATAGTGAAAACCTCTTAATGGAAAACCTCAATAAACAAAATGCTCAATAAATGTGCCTTAAAATTGGGACTGTTTGTCTTGTAGAGCTGGTTTTCACAGTGAGGTGGCTGGGTTGGGGGTTTTACAGTGACCCAGCAGCTGTGTGTGTGCCCTGACACCGCAGGGCTGCACTGTGCTTGTCCTCGGGTGTTTTATGGAAAATAACTCCCGTGTTGTTTCTGAATATTAGTCTTGCTGGCAACATTTCAGGGAACTTCAGAAAAGCAAATAAGGTAGAAGGTTACTGACAGTCTGTAAAACCAAGGACAGAAAATTTGCTTGTACAGCCTGGAAAAGGACAGACTGTTCTCTCAGAGGCTCATGCTTCTGCTGTGTCCAGACTGCATCGATTGGTTGTAAACATCCATATGGGCTCCTAGAAAAACTGATAAAAAACTTTGCTATCAAGGAGTATTAAAGAAAGGGGCAAACCTTTTGATTCTTTATTGCCCATTTTCTTTCCATTAATTTGAATTTGGAATGGACCAGAAGAGTTCAGTGGGTTGTGCTTCCTTTGTTAGTTTTTATCTTCATGATGAGTCCTTTGGCCACTGTCCTTATTGTGGGATCTTTCTGAATATGTTTAATAAACATACAGTTTACTGCAGGTTAAAACACAGTGGTGAAGCTTTTACACATAGGAAAAGATAATTCATAGGTCTTGTCTCCCTATGTCAAGACTATTTTGCAAATTCATGTTGACTATGCCTTTTCAGCATGTTTTTTTTAGTTATCCAAAGTGTAACAGTAAACACTGGTACTTATTTTCAAAACTTGTAGCACAAAGGCAGAGACATGGCTTTTCCTTAGGGCCGAGTTACCAGCAAATCCTAAAGTAAATCAGTGTGGAAATAAAGGATGAAGAGCATGGTGTCTGCCAAAAGAAGTTCTACTGATTCCCTTCTGTGAAAAAAAAAAATAGGAAATAGAAAAGAGAAATGTCTCAGTTTGGCCAGTCTGTGACAAAATTTAACTTCTGACTTCTGTGGTTGCCTTTCTCTATTTAAACACTGCAATGGTTTTCTATAGCCTTTATTTTTAGCAAGCCCTTTGTAGGGAGCACATGAAGGGAGGTTGTCCTCAGGCTGACCATCACTTTCAGTGTCCTTTTCAGACAAGTTGATGGGCGGTCATCTTGTCAAAGGTCACGTCATTTGCTCTGGTGGACAGAGCATGTGCAATCTTGAAAGTCTGTTATAGCAAAATTAGGTTTTAATTTAATTCCCAAGTATTCTGTGTGACTTCATTGCTGAGAGTAAATGATGTTTACGTGGGAAGTAAATGTCACAGCAGACGCACTGTCCTTGGTCTGCTGGCCTGTGAGTTGTGCCATGGATCAGAGCTTACACTCCAATTAATTTCAAAATTACAGACACGAGACTTGGTGTAGATACACAACCTTGTACTCACCTTTGTTAAACTTTATACCGTTCTTGCTGGAGAACAGTGAGAAATGTCAGCTGTCTTGGGGAGAAACCATCACATCTTTATTGTGCTCTTGTTACCAAACTACTTTTAGAAAGTCAGTAATTCTGTATAAAACCAAGATGTCCTGATGTGTGTTGAAAAACAAAAAAAAATAATTAAAAAAAAGTCTTTAAAATAAACTTTGTATTATGTAATAGGAGAAAGGACAGGTTTGGGGCTTGCAGAGTTTTTTGGGGTTTCTCTGGTTTGGCAGCAGGAATGATGCTTCCCCTTGCATTGGTGCTAGGTGACTGCACTCATGAAATTGATGGAAAAAGCCAAACTCCTGGTGGACCTTTGGAGTCTTCACTTCAGGTTTTCAAGTCTGCTCGGGAAGAGCTTAGTATTTTGTGCATCTCATTTTTTATTGAATGTTACTCAGTGCTGGCTTTTACACTCCCATGTCCTCTCCCACCACCTCCTCTCTTTTCTGGCTGAGGTGACTGGCCATGGCTGTCCTGACAAATGAGATGGGATCAGCCTTTGAACCCTCTTCCAAAACTTCAAATTCCTTTAACAGAAACAAGTCCAGGCTGCTGGTGCTTCTGGGCTTGTGTAGCATGGCAGGCTGATGCTACCATTAGGATGAGCTTCTGAAGGATTTAGTCTTTTTTTCTCTCCTTTTTCCTCTTGCAGTTTGCAATATCGCTTTAAAAATTCCCTGTTGATCCAGGATTTTTTGGTGTAATCACCAACTGTGTTTTCCTGACTCAGAGGGGGTGCAGAGCTGTAGGTGGCTGTGCCGACGATAACTTCTATTTCCTTAACTTTCTTTCTGGTACAGTTCTGAATTGCAGTGTGGCATTTCAGTGGGGGGTTTGTTCCTAAATATCCCTTTGTTGGGAAAGGTCAGTCACAAGGATGTGCTGGCACTGATGCAGGGACAGGCTGTGCCAGCATGTCAGATGCACTCATATTACAATTCCAGATTATCCCTTCTTGTGAAAAAATGAAATTGTTGTGGTTTAAAGTGGCAACTGTGTAGTCTGTTGGAGTGTTTATCAGAATATTGTGGACGTTTGTGGTTTTCCTGTCTGGGGGTGCTGGGGCATACAACCAGAAGATACTGCAGATCAAAACATCTGCATCCAAAAGCATCTAATATGGGCATAGTTGGACATGGCTGTGTGGACCTTGTTTCCCAACACAGGATTTTTCAAGATACCGATGCTCTTGTAACAGGAGTTTCTAAGTTTCAGAAAAAAAAGTCAGTCACCAATAGTTAAGACAATTTTATGTCACTTGCAGCAACTTCCCAGCCACAGCCAGCAAGAGCTTCCCATGTCCTCTGTCATGTTGGTACAGAAACATCCTCTCTGTATCTTGCTGCCTGGTGAGCTCTGCAAGAAAGAACAATCACTTTGGGTAATAAAAACGACATACAAAAGACAGAAGCTGTGATTTATTTTGGGAGATCGAGCAGAGTGGCAAGCAGTACTTTAAAGGTCACTTGTCTCAAATAAACCTTATCTCTCTCAAATTTAAAGAGATACTGCAATGTTTCCTTGCATCTAACTTGCATGAAATGTCTTTTGCAAGAACATATTGCAAAGTCCAGTAGGAGCATCATACATATCCATGTGCTTTATAGGTCATGGAAGTGAAAGGGAGTGCTGGCAGGGGGATTGAAGAGCAGTTTTGATTAATTAGTTGTTTGGAAATATTCCTTTGGGAAGGCTGGCAGTGCTTTGATCATCAGTGGGTTTTTGTGAAAATGACACACAAAATATATGCACAACCTGTTTATTTGAGAGCCATGTCTTGTTCCATCAGTACTTAGAATTACAGAATCCCAGAATGGTTTGTGTTGGGAGGGACCTAAAAGCTCATCTTGTCCCAGGCCCCTGCCATGGGCAGGGACACCTTCCACTAGACCAGGTGGAGCCCCACTTCTCAGTCTAGGCATGAAAAATGGTGTTCATCACAAGAATCTTAAAATCTCAAATAAATTAGAGAAGACAAACTATATGTGGCAGTGCATATGTGTGGGTGATGGGATGTCTTTGAGCCAGAACAGGCTTTAGCAGCACCAATTGTTGCTAATGAGCAGCACCTGCCATTTTTTCTCCTGGGAAAACCTGCAGTATTGGTTCTACTCTTGGTCCTGCTCACTGTTTTACTGGAGCTGTTTTGAAGGTTTGAGAATCTGGATAGAAGGGAGCTTAAATTAGATTTCCTTATGTCTGTGTAACCACAGTCAGCATTGGATTTGATCATGGACAAAAAGAATAAAGCTGAAGTCAGAGCTGTTTGTTGGAATAAGGAGGTTATAAAGGTGGGGACAGCCTGAAGAGTTTGCAGTAAACCTGTGGTCTTTAAGCTAGAGCCAGTGAATCTATGTGGGTGATTTGTTCTGTAATTTCCTGGAACTCCTGGATGTTTCACTTCCACTGCCCTTCAGCGTTTCAGCAGCTGCCTTGCCCTGTCCATTTGCCAGTGAGTGCCACAGTGCTGGTGGATGTGGCCTCCCTGGGAAGTGATCTCTGACCTGTTGGGTTGGGTGGCTCTGGGAGCGTGGCTGGGGGCCCTGCAGGGTGCTCCAGGAGCAGGGTCACCCTGCAGCACAGGCTGCTCCGAGTGCTGCCACAGCACACAGCATCCTCCATCCCCACTGCAGCAGGGTGCTCCAGGAGCAGGGTCACCCTGCAGCACAGGCTGCTCTGGGTGCTGCCACAGCACACAGCATCCTCCATCCCCACTGCAGCAGGGTGCTCCAGGAGCAGGGTCACCCTGCAGCACAGGCTGCTCTGGGTGCTGCCACAGCACACAGCATCCTCCATCCCCACTGCAGCTGTCATCGGAGAAATGTCGGTGCCCCAAGCAACGTGCAGGGTTCTGAGGCTTCAGGAGGGGGATGTGGTGCTTCCTGCCCCGTGCCTGCTGGGAGCAGAGCCTGGAGAGTGCCCTTCTGTGTGTGGCACAGAAATGGGTTCTGTAGGCAATGTGCCACAGGGATTCCAGAAGTAGCCAGCCAGTGCTCCAGACCAGAATCAAATCTCAGCTTCACTGTTGCACAGGTTGTTGTAGTTCAGAGGTTCCATCTTGGTGTGCCTCAGCTCTTCCTCATGCGCTGACAGCTCTTCCGTGTACATCAGCTGTTGGCCACTGGATTGAATTTTGTCACCTGAGTGCTTTGACCTTCTTGCTGTTCTCAAATCCTGAAAATAGGTATTTTCAGCCTGTAAAACTTTTTCTGGTGGCTAAACATAGGCTTTAAAGTGTTGTGTTTATCTATGATTCCTTGATACAATGTGCTTTTCATATAGTTGAGTATAATTTTAAAAAATTTTAAATATTAAATTTTAATAATATAGTATTTTAAAAATAAGTATATGTGACAAAAAATAAACAAGCAGCTGAATTAAATGACTGTTCATTTGACAGTATCCCATGCAGTTCTGAGTCTTTAAAAGCTACTGCTGTTTTTTTTCAGTAGAAAGAATATGTTTGTAAACTTGAATAATGCACTCAAATTTAGATATCTGCAGGTGTGTTCATTTACTGATACATTTATAAATTAGGGATGCTGTTGTACATAGCTGTACCCAAAATGCATAATACTCTTTCTGTGTACTCATTTCTTTAAAGAAAATTTAAAGCCCTTTACAGACCAAATGTTTTATTTAGATTACATTACTTTTTGTTCTACATTGATATTTTCTAAAGGTTATTCCTGAACTAAGGTGCATAAATTGAACTTATAAGGAGGAATCCTGATTCTTCATAATGGATTGCAATGTCAGCTAAGGTTAAATACTGTGTGCTGTTTGGCCAGCATCATGTATTTGTCATCTTGGGGTATGTCACTTAGCTGTAAATATCCCAGACCTTTGTTTTATAGAAAGATGCATTGTTTTCCATCATTTTATGAAATGTGAAGTGGGATTGGGTCAGCTTAGTCTAAACTAGCTTTTTCTCAAAATGTATGTCAAGGTACAGGTTCAAATTCTGTTTGATTTTGATTCAATAATTCAGCAATTCAAATACAAATTTAAATGTGTCACCAAAGTTTTATGAAAAACTTTGTCTTCAAATCAGACTAATACATCTTGTTTTCCTTTCTTTTTCCTGCCTTTCCCCAAATTTATGTTATTTACAGCTTCCAGCTGACCTTACCAAGATGCATCTCACGGACAATCCTCATCCCCAGGTGACACATGTCCCTTCCAGCCAGTCAGGGTGTAGCATTGCCAGTGACTCTGGGAGCAGCAGCCTGTCTGACATTTATCAGGTAAGACTGCTTTGGTTTCATAGTTTTCCTTCTTTGTTGTTAAAACTATTCCATAAACAGGAAGAGTGACCCTTTATCCAACACTGGGTTAAAACCCTCTTGATGCTCCCACCTATCCCTGTGCTGCCCATGGGGCTCACCACTCCCACAGACACAGAAATGCAACAAGATGCTGCTTGTAAAGCTCTTTTTGTTGCTTTTCACATCTTTCTGTACCACCAAGTATGCTGTGGCTTTTAAAAGTAACATTTGTTGATTCATGGGATCAGTTTCCTTTCTGAAATGGAACAAATCTCTCGAAATCAGCCTGGTGTTTCCAATATGGTCCTTGATTATTTATATTTATTGCTAATAGCAGATGTTCAGTTCTGCAAACAAAAGTGTGGTAATAAACCCACTTTGCGCTAATTGACTGTGGAAATTCTAGTGTGGCTTCCTGAGAGCAGAAGTTGGCTGAAAGCCAGAGATAGCTTCATCTGTTTACTGATAATACACTTAATAAGTTACCTGTCTTGTGTCAAATCACAGAGCTCATTTCATGGGTGTTTATGCTCTGATTGATGAGGGGGCTCAGCTTGGATTTGTATTGATCAGTAGTTTCACAGCTTTTCCACTTCCAAGTTGCAGTCTGACCACAATACAGAGTATACAGCAGTTGTTGAGCATGGTTGAGTAGGTGTAACTTGATTTTAGACACCTGTTCCTTTTCCTTAGGTACTGCCTGAATATTATTTCTATACTAGACACAGATTAATGGTACCTATTTACAGCAATATATTGGTTAGGGAACTTGAAAAATAAGACATTAAAGCAAAAAATACTTTAGAACACTAAAAGTGTCTCTGCATTTTTGTCCTATTTAATCTATAGCCTTACTACTTCTTTAGATTTGCTTGCTGCCAGCTAGATCAGGAGTAGCTGGCATCCCTGAGAGAATCTCTCCAAGATGCTCCATGAATTCTCTTATTTCTGAGGCTGTGCTGGAAGATGGTGTTTTGTATCTTGATTATTTTTACTCTTTTTCATTTTCTGAATCAAAACTACATCAGAATTGATGTTAGGTGAGGGTTAGGATTGAGAGAGTCGAAGAGTCTCCAGGAGCACTGGGGCTGGAAAAGGCCTGGCAGGGAGATCATGGCAGGGCCCCAACACTGCTGCTGCTGCACCTTCCTGACCTGGACCAGCCATGGTGCTGGGGTTAGGGTTAGGATTGGGTTAGGGCTGGGAGAGTCAAAGAGCCTACAGCTCCAGGGACACAGGCAGTAGAAATGCATTACAGGGGCATCACAGCAGGTGCTGTCATTGCCAGCTCTACACTTCTGAGCTGTGCCACCTCTGGCCCAGTGCTAAGCTGTGGTTGGGGTTAGGGTTAGGGTTGAGAGAGTCCAAGAGCCTACAGCTCCAGGAGCACTGGGGCTGGAAAAGGCCTGCCAGGGTGATCACAGCAGGGCCACAACATTGCTGCTCCTTCATCTTCCTGACCTGGACCAGCTGTGGTGATGGGGACCTCACCCCCAGGACAAGCTGCCATTCAGCCTAGAGTTAGGGCTGAGAGTGTCACAGATCCCACAGCTGCACAGACACTGGCACTTGAAAAGACACTGCAAGGCCATAACAGCAGGGTGCTTGAGTTGCCTGCCTGAGTAGTTTGGAGAGGTTGCTCTAAGTGAAAAGCTCTTAAAATATATTATTGATAACAAAGATATCACTCTAGCAATGATATCTTGTAATAAGTGAATAGTCTTTATCATGTGCGGGTAATTGCCTTGTATCTACTCATCCATAAATGACAAAAAAGCACAATTGCTAAACAAATAAAAATTATATAAATAAAAGAAATGATGGAGTAACATATTTATATGCACTGTAGCAAATAAACCGTGGTGCTAGGTATTTTGTACACTAAGGAATAATTAATGTGAGAATGACTGCAGATTTATATTAATTTTTAGGGGTTAGGACTTTTCAGGTAAGAATTTCCTTTTCAGTGATATTCACCTGTCTGATTTTGCATCCTGAAGGAAATGAGGACATCTGTTAGAGAATTCCTGGCTGGCCAGGTTGATGCTGAGGCAAGTCACCACTGTTCATCACTGACTGAGTGGGATATTGAAAGATAATTTTGCAGCCATGTATGATCAGAGCTACAGTGACATTAACTGTGAAGGATAGCATTAGAGAATCAAGCATTTGATAAGCTGTGGGTGAAGAGAAGATATGCTACAGACATGGCATGAGGAGGAAAAATCCTCAACAACCCACAGTGATTTTCTCCCCCTTAATTTTTTAGTGAATTTTTAGTATCTCATTCTCATATGCCTAATGTGCAAATAGTAACCTGATAAAAGATGTATTTTATGTACATTTATGTATTTTATGGGTTTTATTGCAGTAGCTGTAACAGTTAGCGTTGGAGAATTCTCTTACTGTTTGTCACAAATCTATAAGTGATCACTAGATATTACTTAGTAATAGATAGATGATGTGTAATAATGCCATTGCACAATATTTAACACAGCATTATATTGCAGCAACACATCAATATAGACAGATTTTGAAATCACATAAAAGAAAAGTGGTTTCCTCCAAATATTCATTGTATTATGAAGGTAGAGAATATCTTTGATATGTAATAAAACTACATTTTGAGTGTGATGTATTGACTCAATGATTGAAAGCGTTTTTGGTACAGCAAAATACAGCTTTTCATAAAGTGTTTGGAAAATGATGCTTTGCTTTTGCAGTCAGCTTCATATGTATCATGCCAAGCTTCACATGCCAAACTCTTTAGAAATATCATTAGTGTCACTAATATTCTGAATAATTTTGATTAATGTAGCCTTGAAATGACCTTTTGAATTAACGGTATCTTAACATTGACTTTTACAGTAAGTAATACAAACTTCAATCTAGAATTGGAAAACATGATTAGAATGGTAGAATGAAAGAATGAAACAACATTTTATTAAGATATGTAAAGATTTTCTCTTCATCTGTGTACCCTGCATTCATCAGTAGTGTTGAAATGAAGTTTCACTTGTTCCAGCTGCCTCTGTCCAGAGTAAAGCTCTGTTAAACAGGAAATGATGAACATAAAGCTTAGTGAGATCAGCAGAAGATTCCTGCCTGTGAGCTCTGCTGTGGAGACATTGTGTTAAATCCTGAGTTAGTTGCAAAAAGGGATGAAAATTTATGGTTTTCTTTCTTGTCTTGTACTGTTGCTATTCCCTGTTGGAGATTTCAGTGTTTTGGTGTCTGAAACACGGACACCAAAATGTCCAAATGTGTGTGTTGTAAGTGCCAGCTTGCTTGGAATACTGCAGAGCAGGTGTCTTTCTGTTGTGCTGCAGACTTTTTTTAATTATAGAAAGGAGAAGTAAGATATTCCCTACAATTTTTAAAGTAACTTCCTGCTTAAAGGGGATTTAAAAATTTTTATTCTTTTTCTTTCAATCCCTTTCTAAAAGTAAAGTTCTGAAGTTTAATTTCAGAACTATGGTCTTCAGCTGAAAGTAGGGGAAGCTGTTTGGTTGTGCATGCAGCAGTTGAAATGCAGGCTTTTACAGCTGCTTTGACCTGTTACAGGGGTCCTCAGGGAAAAAGAATTCAACAGGTATTACACAGGGAAAACATCTTTCTTTGCCCTTTTATGGGACAGGGTCTAAGGTGCCCAGCCAGAGTCACACAGGGAATCCAGGTTGTCTCTGTAGATGTGGTTGGACAGGGTCTCACCTGTACTCTCAGAAGTGAGTTTCTTGTATCAATACCTGGCAGTCATCTTCTCTTAGTGACCAACCAGTTTGCATAAATTTTTTCCTACCTGTTTATTTCTGTCAGTTCTCTCTCCTTTCACTTCTTTCAAAATCCTTCATTAATCACTTTGGGAGTATGTACTCTTTGTGGGCAGCAACATCATTGTCCAGCAGTAATTCCAATTGTGGTTAAGGCTTTGATATTAAAATAGATTATCTATAAAATATTTATCAAGGATGTATTTCAGTTGATACCCTTGTGTCATGGACCCGATCCTGGAAATCCATATTTGTGTGAGATTTGAGGATTGCAGCTTCAGGTTTCATTTTGTACATCAGTAGTTCATAAATGCTTGTGTTAGGATTGATTTTTATATTTGATAATGGAAACAGCTGGAGCATTGTGGTTGGGAAGAGCAGCTACTTTTGCAGATGGCTTTATGAGTGAAATCCTTCCTGTTCTTCCAGCACTGACCTGCCAGCATTCTGTCACCCATCTGCATAGAATCTTTGAGACACAGTTGGAGGACCTGCTCCTGTTTCATAGTTTGATCAAAATGTAGCTTATTTATCAAGAAAGGAGCTGATTTGTCTGTTTTCCTATACAGGATATAAAAAATTTGGTAGAACCTGTAGCCTCAGTTTTTCTGGTTTAGCATTGGTGTATCAAAGTGAGGATTTGTGCTGCTGTTTGACATAGCATGGAGAAGTTGGTATAAATGGTGGCTGTTTAGATGAAGAAATGCTAGAATAGTCCTCAAATAAAATGCTGTACTGATCATGTGCTGCTGAGACTCTCCAAGTACAATTTGCGCTTGGGCTTAATTCCAAAACTGTTAATGTGAGCTACAGAAGCCAATAAAGTGATGTAATGTAAAACAGATTTAACCCTCTCTATATTGTTATCCTTCTCTGAAAGAAGATTTTTTTAAATCAAGCTTTATTTATTAGGTTTGCTGGCTAATTACCAAAATGAAGACAAGCTCCAAGGCCCAAGATTATATTTAAACCCCAGTATTTTTTTTCTGGTATGGGAAGACAAAGCTGTTCCTCTGTGCAGATATGGGGCTCACATCAGCATGGAATGTGTAGGGAGATGGAGACAGTGCAGTCTGGTGTGATTAAATCACTTAAAATGAATATTGTTTTATGTGAGGCCATAAGAGCAGGAGAAAGTGACCAAGTAAGAACCTTCTGGTGAAAATGAGGCACAAGAAGAAAATGCATAGTGGAACCAGGGACATGTGTCCCGGAATTTAGGAATATAGGAACGCTGCCCTAATATGTAGGATTGGGATCAGGAAGGGTAAGGCTCAATTGGAGGTAGATTTGGCAAGGGATGTGACAAGAACCACAAGGGATTCTACAGGTACATTAGTCAAAAAACCCAAAACCCCAAAAAACCAGACCTTTCTTGTGCTTCACTCCCCCAGTAAGTAAGGCAGGAGAACTGATGACATGGAGAAGGCTGAGACACTCAGCAATTTTTGTCTCAAGTTTTCACAGGTTGCTCTTCCCACATCTCTCCATGCCCTGAACATTTGATCAAGGCAGGGACTGGGGGATCAAAGACCTTCCCATGGGAAGAGAAGCTCGTGTTTGAGAGCACCTGAGGGTCTGAATGTACTCAAGTCCATGGGACCCAAGGGTGCATGGCAGGGTCCTGAGGGACTTGGCTGATGGAACTGTGGATGCACTCTCCATCTGGCAGTCTTGGCAGTCATGTGAAGCCCCCAGGGACTGGAGAAAAGGGAGTAAGCCTCAGGGATACCTTATTGTACCCTGTCATTCTTAAAGCAGATTTATTAGAAAGACTTTTTACCGTGTCCTGTAGTGACAAAGACAAGGGTCAGTGGTTTTAAACTGAGAAAGGTAGATTTAACTTGGGGATAGGGAAGAAAATCTTGTATGTGAGGGTTTTGAGACACTGGTACAGGTTGTCCAGAGAAGCTGTGATCTGCCCCATTACGGTGTTCAAATTCATCCTTTATTTTGGATATTTTGTGAACATGCAGGGTACTTGATGCTTTAGCTCAGTGTTTTTTGTAAAATCTCAAGGATTTCTTCAAAGTGAAAGTGAGTGCTGTAAATCTGCTCATTTCAAAACAAACTCCATTTTCTGCAAGTTTCTATATAATTGCCTTGTACTTCTCAGTGACACATCTTGTTGTTCAAATTTCTGAATTTAAACAGAAAAATGATTTGCATTCTGGCTTAAGCTTTAAAAAAAGTGACTGAGGATCTACTCTGTAGAAACTGAGAATTTGAAACTACTTTTTTTCCCCCTTCCATCTGTTTGGAAATTTATTTTCATGCCATTACATCATTTAAACTGTACATAAGGAATTAGTGCAAATGATTTCCTATGTGATTCTGCTTTTTGTTGCTGGTATTTTGTTCTCTTTGACCATTGTCATGTTTGTCTGCTCAGGGTGATGTCTGTGTTGCCATCTATTGCTAACAGTAGAAATGTGTCCCCAGGCATTGGGTAACCAATGATATTACTAAATTATATTATTATTTTGTTTATACTATAGACTCAAATGGTGAAAAAATAATGTCACAAGAATTCACAAGAAAGAGAGAATAAATGCTGTAAAATGAGAATCTAGTGGACTTCAGCACAACATGTTTTCCTCAGTGTTCAGAAAGGGAGCTGCTAGAGATTCTAGTTAGGCTTGTTGGTCACAGAATTTAATTTTTTTAATTTGCTACCTCAGACCATAAATCATTGAACTGAGGACATTGAACTCTCTGTTTGGTTGACATTTTCTTTGTAGGCTACAGAAAGTGAGATGGGAGATGTTGATTTAACGGGTCTTCCGGAAGCACCTGTAGACTCTGAAGATGAAGAAGAGGAGGAGGATGAAGATATTGACAGAACTTCTGATCCACTTCTAGGGCGAGATGTTGTCCGAGAGTGCCTTGAGAAAGAGCCTGCAGATAAAACTGATGATGACATTGGTGAGGAGAAAAAATACAGGAGTAAAATTTATATAGGGCTACTTCATACAACATCTGTAAGAGAATGATAACTGAAAACTGTTTAATGAGTTAATGCTAAATGTTTATCTTAATTGAATGATGTCTCACTTTGCTCTGTTGATGCTCTTAATTGAATGATGTCTTCTCTTGCTATCTGAGAGAGTATTTGTTCTGAGAATCCAAGTATTTTGAACAACAGTCTTTGTGATGCTCAAGATGTGATGTTTTACAGTCATTGTATGCATTGATGTAATGGGACGGGTTGCAAAGTAATTCTGACTGCCTGAAACTGTTGAAGTCGTTATTAAATAGCAAAGAGAACATACTATTACTGAGTATAGGTATACTTAACTGTGAGCTGCAAAACAGTTAAAATGAAGATAATTTACTGCAGTGTTTAACTAGAAATTGGCATGAATTTCAATAGCAAAATTTGCTTTCTGCCGTACTTCAGATTGCGTCTCTGAACACTGGAAAATAATTTCATGCTCCTGTCTAGCTTATAATTACTGTACCTAGGGGTATTTTTAATTTTTCTAAATGTTTGAAGCTGAAGTGCTTTTACTCTTAGCTAGACTGCTGCCCTGAGAGTCAATCAGAACACCAGCAAGGCTGTGGAGCTGAGTTCTGGCTGTTGATGACAAAGTGCACACTGGGCTCTTTTTAGCCACAGGCACTAATGGGAAGTGTAACACCACTGAAGGATTTTCGAATGAATTTAACTGAAGTTTAATATACTTGTGGAGAGTAAGGAAACCCTGGGCCTTGTAGTCATCATACCAATGTTTCCTTTGTCCAACAGAACAATTATTGGAATTCATGCATCAACTCCCTGCCTTTGCAAACATGACCATGTCTGTGAGGAGAGAACTGTGCTCAGTGATGATATTTGAAGTTGTGGAGCAAGCAGGAGCCATCATACTTGAAGACGGCCAGGAAGTAAGTCCCTGCTTCCAGAAGAGGTGTTAAATCAGTAGTCAGGCTCCCAGCATAGGTGCCCTGAATCACCATCCTGAAATCTCTCTTCCTGCCTGGATCAAGACACCTGGAATGGCATTTGCTGTTCCTCCCTCCAAGAAGGGGTGAAGTAGACTCACCTCTGGTAGTGACTAAATGGGTGCCCAGGGAAAGAATGTTCATTCTCACTAAATGGTACAAATATATCATAGCAATTAGCCTACTTATTAAGAAAGCAATCTATTAATCAGCATTTCTCCCTCCAGAATCAGTTCTGAAGTGAATGAAGAAAGCTGAAAAGCATTCCTATTTCAGTCTCCATCTCTTGCCCTACAGTGCAGTTTTGGTGAATTAAATGTTGCAGAGAGGTGGTGACAACAAACTGGAGGCTACAAGAATGAGCCTCTCTCAGATAAGAGCTTACAAAAGTTGTTGAATTTGCTTCACTTTTTAATTTTTTTTTTCTTTCTCTAGCTTGATTCTTGGTATGTTATTTTAAATGGCACAGTAGAAATCAGCTATCCTGATGGGAAGAGTGAGAGTCTCTGTATGGGAAATAGTTTTGGGATTACTCCCTCACTGGACAAACAGTACATGAATGGAGTGGTCAGAACTAAAGTAGATGATTGTCAGGTAAGGTTGCAATTCTACATAACTATCTCTTATTTTTAAGCATCTAATAAAAGAAAACAGATTGGAATGGGTCCAGAGAAGGCTACAAAGGTGCTCTGAGAGCTGGAGCCCCTCTGCTGTGGAGAGAGACTGGGAGAGTTAGGGTTCCACAGCCTAGAGATGGGGATACATTCATATTTTAGATACTTTAATCACTGTTGTTCTCCTTGGGGACAGTTTGTATGTATAGCCCAGCAAGACTACTGGAGGATTCTGAACCATGTGGAAAAAAACACTCACAAAGTGGAGGAAGAAGGAGAAATTGTGATGGTAAAGGAGCACAGGGAGCTGGATCGCAGTGGAACCAGAAAAGGACATATAGTTATCAAGGTGCATTTATTTTTATGCTTTCCATTAATCTATTAAACTTCTATTTATTAGTAAATAAATACAATTTCAGTTTGGATCTAGTATACATACTCAGTTTTGTTTGTGTCAGCTCAGAAAACTGGAAGGAATGTGTATTATATTCTAAATTTACTTCCATTTCCCCTTTAATAAAGTTACATACATTGTAACCAGTTCAACACATACATTGAGTTTTGTATTGGGAGCACCCTTTGGAGTATTTATGACCCTTTTTTTGTAATCTGAAAGAGGAACTTAAACTGCTTACTAGAAGTTAAAATTAAGGGAAGTTACTAATTGTTTTAGCCAGGTGTTACCTATGCAAAATGTCAAGGCTGAGAGAAGCAGGAGGATTTGATTTAAACATGTTGGTGCATTTTCTCCTGAGTTGGCCATAACTGAACTTTCTAAAGGGATTATACTGGTCACGTGGGTTTATGTTGAATTACTCTTTAGGAAGAAGTAGTGATGAGAGATATCAGTTATTTTTTGATTTGCTTTTTTAAGGCAACACCCGAGAGACTCATCATGCACTTAATAGAGGAACATTCTATTGTGGATCCAACCTACATCGAAGATTTTCTTTTAACATACAGAACATTTCTAACAAGTCCCTTGGAAGTTGGAAATAAACTCTTGGAATGGTTCACAGTGGACAGCCTCAGGGATAAGGTTGGTTGGAGTCTAAGAGATTAGTATTTCTGGTGAAAATATATTTAAATTAATCCCTTTTTGTATTGCTGATAAGCTAGAATAAATAAAACTAGGTTCCACTCTATCTAACTGTGTGCACATTAATGAAAAACCTTGATAGTCTGGAACTAACATCATGCCAATTTGTTGATTCTTAGCCAATGTTTTTGTGTGTTCTAGCCTTGAGCTGAGGAAGTCCAACATACTGTCAAAACACTGGACGTTTTGTATAGGAAGTTGTGCAGGGTCTGCTGTTGTTACTGCTTCTCTTCTTACTTCTTTCCATGCTTTTCATTTTGGCAACTACTGGTTTTTAATAAAAGCAAAGATAAAGAGAAGTGTGTCATCAAACAAAAGCAGAAATGGTATAATTTTAGAAGAGAAACTGTTAATAATATAATCTTGGTGTCAGACTGACTATCATGAATAGTAGTGACTATAGCACCTACAGAAGCAATCTGAAGACTTAACTAAAATTTCTTAGTATCACAACTAGAACTTCCTTTAAAGAAATCATTAGGATGCTTTGAAAGGTAATTTTCATGAACAGTGTCAGGAAGGCTTAGCTGAAGATGAATTTGTGCACCAGTAGGTAGTGGGTGATGTAGCCAGTATTTTTTAGGTATAAAAATACTTGGGTTTTCAAATTTTTCGTTTGCTTCCACAAATAAAGAGAAAAAGAAGATGATTTCAAGTGTAAATGTATTTCTCCTATCAGATACAGTAATCTGCTTTGTGTTCTTCTGCCACATCCAAGTATTCCTCTGTGTTTATAAATTAAAGCTTATAGGAGAAGAACCATAGGTACCTTTATATGTGTGTATATATATATATATATGCATAATTTATTTTGTTTTTACAGGTTACCAGAGTAGTGTTACTATGGGTGAACAATCATTTTAATGACTTTGAAGGAGATCCTGCCATGACTCGATTCCTGGAAGAATTTGAAAAGAACTTGGAAGATACGGTAGGAGCAAAAAAGAATGAGTGTCACATTTTCTAGTGCTACATATTTCAGTTTTTGAGTGTTACCAGTGCCTAACAGCTGTAGTCTCTAAGTGTAACAGTTAACAGGTGGCTTTTAACATGGGACATATTTGTTCTTAAGTATAAATTAGATATAAAGGCCATATAAAGCAATAGCTATGGCACTCACTTGGGAGTTTTTGCATTTCTCCAAAAGAGGATAAGGTTTATTTAGTAAGATCTGAAAATCTGGCATCAAAAAACTATTTTCTGGCACTTGGGGTATTTTTCAAAACTCTTTTTCCATTTCTGATAAAAGAAACATTGCACTGCATTTTGTGTCTTCTGTGTTACAGAAAATGAAAGGCCATCTCAGATTGCTGAATATTGCCTGCGCTGCCAAAGCGAAATGGAGACAAATCACCCTGCAAAAACCTTCCAGAGATTCTCCCCTGTTTTTCAGCCTTCTTGGAGGCAGTGACAAGGGGTTTGGTATTTTTGTAGAGACTGTGGAGATAGGCAGCAAAGCAGCAGAAGCTGGACTTAAGCGTGGTGATCAGGTAAAAACAATTATGTTAATTTAAAATACTTTGCTTCACCCACCTCTTCGTTGTTCTCAACAGAAATGTTATGCTGTGTACTAAAACCAAACCACTGGCAAGTGTGGGAATGCCACAGCTCAGCTTCCATTTCTGTCTGTTAAATGGATTTCTATTAAATAGTTTTCAAAATATATAAAATACTTAAATATTCCAAAAACAGAATTGGAAAAGAAACCAAGTTATGGGGTTTTTTTTAAACTTTCTGATTGGAGATATGGTTACATTGAAACCATCAGATTTTGTGGGATTGATTCTCACCTGATGTGTTTGATCCCAGCTCACTGAGGCAGGTGAAACAGTGACAGGTCTCACTCAGTGAAAATCCAGCTTTTGAAGTGATATTAGTTCTGTGGCTCATGAGCCACCATTTCTGAATAATTGCAAGAATGTCATGTTATCATAGAAAATAAACTTATTTAGAGCGTTTTTCAAGTAAAAATGGAAGTCCTGACTTATTTACAGGATATAACTTCTCTAACATGATGAAAATAGTGATTTTACATGGAATGTTTTCATTCTGTAGCTGCTGTAAAGATGGTATGGTAATTTCTGGGAAGTTCTTGCTGTGCCTGTATTATCACCTTTGTATTTGTAAGTCTGTCAGACAGATGTTCTCCTAATAGTCCCAATTTTTATTTCTTAAAGATAATGGAAGTAAATGGACAGAATTTTGAGAACATTACCTTTGTAAAAGCTCTGGAAATCTTAAAGAATAACACACATCTCTCCATTACTGTAAAAACAAACATTTTTGGTGAGTAGACTTTATATATTATATATTTTTATGTGTGAAGAAAAAACTCCACTACTTCTGGCTTTATAAGTGCAATAGGGTTCCAGCTTTTTTTTTTCCAAGTTGCTCTTGAGGTGAGAAGTTGTGCAGAAGTCCCTTCATTGTGCCTCTGTTTGCTTGGATAAGTTCTCATGTGCCAAGGGCTGCATGTTGAGTGGCACAGAGCCAGCACAGGCAGCTCTTCAGCTCCCTGAGAAATCCTCAGATGACTGTTTAAGCTGATTTAGTGTCCCTCCATGCAGTAGGGCTGAAACAAAGCCAAGGGATCTGGACCAAAATATTTTTGCCAAGAAACAGCAAAAATGTAAAACTGGGATTTTGTAAAACTTTCTTTAATGGCTGTAAGAATGAGAGGATAAATTTACCTTTATAATTGAAAAGGGGATATAAAAAGTGGTATGGCATATAAATGTTGGCTTTTAATTGTCATCATGAATATAAACACCTAAATACCTCTTTAAATTCTCAGTCAAATCATCTGTTCTTTTTCCATAATCTTGTTCAGGCAACAGAATAACAAGAGCTACAGAAAGGAGGAGACTGTGCACAGGATAGCTCCTTCCTCCATACTTGTATCCATATCTTCTGATGGTTTTCTTCTCCTATTTCCTTCCTCCAGTTATCTGCCCTTGCTCACTATTGATTTTCTTTTCATTATTATACTATGTTTATCACTGTGCAGCTAAAAAGGTTCAAGCCCTCAGCAGTTGCTTATTAGCATAATGCAAAAAGAGCTTGAAACAACCCGAGTCACCAGTGGTCCAGACTAATGTGAAATGACATGAAATGAAGCATCACTATAACTGAGACAGTGATAGGTTATTCATTTGTATTATAAATGTGAGCAACATACACTTACAAGTGGGTTCTAATCTCCTCCTGCTAGCTGATAGAATTTCAAGGTGATTTCTCTGATAAATTTTAATGAATTAATATCTTGAAGCTTTTTGCAACAGTGATACTTATTATCCTGACTTGTTAATTGAGTGTTAAGTGTCTGGTACTGACTATGAGCAATTCTTGTTGTTCTATTCAAATCTATACTTGGAGAGCTTGTAGCCTTAGCTTTTATTATACAACAGAAATGTACCATTTAATTGGACTTTCTGTACAGAAAATTTTGGTTGCCTTCTTCATAGAGACAATCTGATTAATTTGCTTTGTTTTCAGTTCTTCATTCTTCCAGTATCTCAACAGAAATTGAATTCAGTATTTCGATAGAAAATATTGAATTTTTGACTAGAAAGGTTTTCAAAAGATTTTTAAAGCATCTTTAAAGAAATAATTGATGTTGACAAGACAATTGGAACTTTTTTTTTAACCTTATATATGTGGAAAGAAACAGAACAAAACCCCTATTATTTCCATGGAATTCTAGCTTTGAGAATGTCAGTATGGGTTACAGACTAGCTTAGTTTCATAAATGCAATAGGAAATCTGATGCAGCTTCTGTGCAGTAGTGTTAGTAGAAGCAAAGACTGTTTGGGAAAATACCAGTCTGTGTTGCAGTTACTCTTGAAGATGCAAATGCACTCCATTACCTAAAAGATGCAAACAAAAAAGCCAGTAAATGCATAGTGCTTATTGCCCTGAATGCAGTGTTTCATTATTCTCTCTGGGATGTGAGAAGCAAAAGGTTTGAGGGGAAGAGAAGAATTCATTTTGAAGTTCTGAGTGTGCAACTGATACAACTACTGTATCTTCTCTTACAGTGTTTAAGGAGCTGCTCTGCAGGATAGGACAGGAGAAGAATGGAATTCCACATATTCCAAAAATTGCAGAAAAGAAAAACAACCGTTACTCTATCCCAGATATGCCTGGAGACGTGGAACAGATGTTTCCCCGTGAAAAAGGAAACAAGAAAATGAAAGCAAACACTGTATCTGGTGGAAGAAACAGAATCAGGAAAATTTTAGACAAGACCCGTTTCAGCATCTTGCCTCCAAAACTGTTCAGGTTTGTCAGACTCCTTTGTCAAAAAGTAATGGTTCCTTATTAGGTTGTGATACTTTAATCATAGAATGGTTGGAAGGGGATTGGGTTGAGAGGGAACTTAAATATCTTAAAGACTGTCCCATTCCAGCCCCTCCCATGGGCAGGGACATGCTCCACTAGACCACATTGTTCCAAAGCCCATCCAGCCTGGCCTTGGACACTTCCAGAGAAGGGGCAGCCACAGCTGCTCTGGGCAACCTGTGCCAGGGCCTCACCACCCTCTCAGGAAGGAATTTCTCCCTAACATCTACCTAAAACTTACCCTCCTTCAGCCTCAGGCCATTAAGAGATATCAATTGCTTAGTATTTCTAGTCATTATGTCCATGTTGCTTATGTTTTTTAAAAAATCATGGCACCTGCCTTGTGAATGCAGAACAAAACCAAAATCTTTTCTCTCCACATGAACACTTTCAAATCTTTTTCCCCATCTTGTTTTGAAAGCCTGTCTACAGCATGTAATTAAACCCATTATTTTTCTTAGTTTCATTCATCCCAAGGTGAATAGGAGGAATTTAATGCAGATAACTGAACCAGAGCTGTTTTGCAGTGATGGCAGCGTGAGCCAGTCGCAGGATGACAGCATCGTGGGGACACGGCAGTGCCGGCACAGCCTGGCCATCATGCCCATTCCAGGCACCCTTTCATCCAGTAGCCCTGACCTGCTGCAGCCCACAACCAGCATTCTGGATTTCTCTAACCCTTCAGGTAAATGGCAGCTTGAGGTTGATTTAGAGGATGGTCAGCAAGGCAGCTGGGTCAGGGGGGTATTGCAGCTGTTACTGGCATCTGAGGGCAGTTGCCTGTGCATCCTGTGAGCCTAACAGGGCCAAACTGGAGAGGTACTGAAAATCCACACTGCCTGCACCTCTCTTGCCTGCTTTTTTTAGGTAATGTGGGACTTGCTTATTTTTTACAAAGAGATGTATTTTGCCACCTTTGAGAGCCTTTAATTACTGGAGTAAATTGGCTCTGGTGGAAGGAGATAGTCTTTGTTTGCCCCTTTCTCCTTTGCCATCTCTCCTTGGTGCTTTGCCTTGTCCTTCCTTCTATCTGCCAGTATATATTTCAAGTGGTATTGTGAATAGAATAGGACTGCCATCGTACCAGCACAGTGATGTTCATTTTTCGTGTTTTACAAACATTATGTATACTCAACAGTATGCCTAAAATCCTAAAAAATGTTTTGAGATATGTGGTCTGGGCTTTCATTGCTGTTGCTGTAGGAATCCAGTTTATGGGGTGGCTGCAGGAGGCCTTTGTTGCAAGATGCAGCTGCCTGTAAACATATCTAGTCAGAATATTTTTCCTCTATTTTAAGTGTAAGTTCTGTACATAATGACATATTCTGTAAAGTGTTTTGTGACTATGACTTATGTTTACATAAACTTGTAGATTTCCCCTTTAAAAGGGATGTGCACAGATACATCCTATCAGGTGCATAAATAACCATAGCAAAAAAGTTACGTTTTTGCTGCAATTCCAGATCCTTGGTGTCTGCATGAGAACTACACATTTTTCTAAAAATCTTGATTTAATACTATACAAGTGGCTGCTTAATATGAAATGGTGGTAACTAGTTCATCTTGGATAGAATCACAGAATGATTTGTGTTGGAGATGACCTTTAATGGTCATCTATTCCAACCTCCCTGCCATGGGCAGGGACATCCTTCAGCTGGATCACTTAGCTTTACTTTAAGCTTGCTATAACAAATATGCTGCCAGTTTGAATGTCAGAGAAAACCAAATTATTTCTGACACTGTACACTTGGTAAGTTTTGTAAGCATCTCAATCTTGATTTTGTGTTGATACGATTTTTTTCTTTTTCTCCTGTCTGCAGCTGTTGGGTTTTACTGTAAGTATCCTCATTTAAAACATCCTGCAGACCTTCATGTTGCATGGCTTGCCTGTAAATTTAACACTATCAGATGTTGCACTGACATAGTTATTTCTGTAGGGCACTGGATAGCCTGTGCTCTGTAATTTTCCTTTAAACAAATCCATAGGTTCCTGTACAGGCACAGTGCTGTGCTGAGGCTAGACCTGCATTTTATTCCCATTTCTGCCCCCAGCACACTGAATGACTTCTTGCAGGTTCCTCTGCTTCTCTGTGGCCTTGCTTTAAAGGGATGAAGTTGCTTATATCTCTTTAATAGAACTGAAGTTTCAGAGGATAACAGTTTGAGATTTAGTTTGTTCTTCTGTTGGACTTCATAACTAAAATTCTGTGCATGCCAACTTGAAATGTGCTTTGTATTGTCAAAATGAGCTGAATAATGCATAAAAAAGTTTAATAATTTATGTTTGCCTAGTTAAAAGAAAAGACTATGAAGACAGAAATGTCTGTAATTTTTCCCTTACCTGTCACGAGTTACATTGTTTTGGTTGCATGGTTCTTTTTCTTTCTTTTTTTTTTAATTTTTTCTCCCCAATTAAATTTCAGTTTTACACCTTGAGTGTGTTCTTGTTTTTAGGTATGTTGATACCAAAGTATAGATGTTTCCCACTTCTGTTTCTTTATTATCACTTTTATGACAGGCACTTCTCTAATTATTCAATATGTCATTTCCACCACTTTCACTCTGAAATAAAGTACAAAATGCTTCTCCCTTACATTGTCCCTCTTCACATATATATTGAACTTCTCAGATTCAACTAGAACTCAGCTTCTGATGAGAATGTTCTGATAATGTGTTAATCATAATCATGAACCTGTTAGAAGAATTAACTTTCAATCAGAATTTTTTTAACCCATGTTTTCTTCCATCTTAAAATTTATTTACACCTGATGTTGAGCCTTTCATTTTTACAATGGGTCATGGATTACCTGCTTACTTTTTACCTTGAAATTCCTTCTCCTTGTGCCCATAACACATTTAAGTCCTGACACAAGAAAAAGTAACCCCAAGGTCACTGCCCCCAAAGATCTTTGTTGCCTCCTTAAGCAATGGATTTTGATGGAGGAAAATCAATGTATAGGCAGTGGGGTGAGCAGCATCTAAAGCTGTGCTCAGAGAGTTGTTGCTGGGAGTGCCTGAAGGACCTGGATGCTGTGTCCAGCAGGATGACTCCCTGGGCTGGTTCCCCTTGGACACCTGATCCTCACCGGGGCTCCAGGGCAGGTCACGTCTCAATCCACAGATTTGGCACTTAAGGGCTGGACAAATAGCAGTGAGAGAAGGGCAGAGCTGCTTGGGAGGCTGTTGCTTTAATGACAGCCCTTCCCTTCCCTCACTGGGGATCTCTGATGCAGCAGTTATGGCACATCAGCCTCTGGTGTGGTTTTGGAGAGCTTCAGACTCTGAAGCCTTGGCTGAGGGCTCAGCAACATCCTCCCGCCTTCTCAGGTCTGCAGAAAAGTTTTGAAGTTTTGGTCTTCAGGGAAGGGAAAATGTAGGCTTCCCTGTGCTTGAAATTACTGTGCATTTTGACTCCTGACATTTTTTTTTAAATCAGTTTTATTTAGAAAGTCAAACTTTCTGTAATAGCTAATAGAGCAAATTATTTGCAATCATCAAACTGTGAATTAAACATGTTTCTGTAGATATTTATTTCCTGCTGTAGGCTGCCTCAGATAAAGCTGTTCTCTAATACATTTATAACACATAAAATGTGCTATAAATAAGTACACCAGCCAAAGAATTAACTGCTGGCAGCAGCTTAGCTCCTTCAGGGGAAAGAGCGAGGGTAAAAGCTCAAGACTAGTTCTGGGAGCAACCAAATCTCCTTTCCTCTTCACATCCTCCCACCCCAAGCCCATCCATCCGTACTCAGTGGCTTCCCATCCCTGGGAAGAGTGCCCTGGCACGTGTGTGGATCTGGCTCTCACAGACACTAGAGAGCCAAAGAAGGAATGATGCTGCCAAAGATTTTAAGGCACACTGTGAAGGAACAGTGCACAGTCTAGTTACATACCTGCATGTCTTATACTTGGGGTCATGGGATGGTAGAGTAAATGGGTTTTAGAAGAGCAGAGAGGAGAAGAGTCATCTTTTTTTCCTTACAAAGATGAAGAAAAACCCAGAGTATTTTAAATAATTTTTAAGTCCAGCATGGTTTTTTCCCCAGAAGCTGGTTGTTTTTGTTTTCTTACGATCAAATGGGCCTGTAAATCATAAAATCACAGAATGGTTTGGCTTGCAATGAGATCCTCTAGTTCCCCCCCCTACCTTCCACTAGACCAGGTGCTCCAAGCCCCATCCAGCCTGCTGTTGAGCACCTCCAGGGATGGAGAATCCACAACCTCTTTGGGCAACCTGTGCCAGGGCCTCACCCCCCCTCACAGGGAAGAATTTGTCCCTAATATCCAATTAAGCCTGCCCTCCTTCAGCTTAAACCAATTCCCCCTGGTTCTATCGCNCAAGCCCCATCCAGCCTGCTGTTGAGCACCTCCAGGGATGGAGAATCCACAACCTCTTTGGGCAACCTGTGCCAGGGCCTCACCCCCCCTCACAGGGAAGAATTTGTCCCTAATATCCAATTAAGCCTGCCCTCCTTCAGCTTAAACCAATTCCCCCTGGTTCTATCGCATGCCCTTGTAAAATATCTCTCCAGGTGACCTTGTGTCTTTTTAAGGGAAAAGTACTTCACACATTAAAGGTGTTACGCTCTTTTTTTTTAGATATTCCAGATCAAGTGATACGAGTTTTCAAAGCAGATCAGCAGAGCTGTTACATCATCATCAGCAAAGACACTACAGCAAAGGAGGTGGTGAGTCATGCTGTCCATGAGTTCAACCTGACAGGAGCCCCCGACACCTATTCCCTGTGCGAGGTGTCCGTCAGCCCCGAGGGGGTCATCAAGCAGCGGCGCCTCCCGGATCAGTTCTCCAAGCTGGCTGACAGGATCCAGCTCAATGGACGGTAAATTGCCTTGTTTTGCTTGGGTTTTGTTTGGCTTTCAGGATTGAAACATTGTATGTTGGAAGAGACCTCCACGATAATTAAGCTCAACATCAGGGAGAGGTGGTTTAATTAAAGCAGACGGGTGTCTGTTGGAAGCACGAGCAAGTAAATGCCAGTAACTTACCCTTCCCTCTCTTCTTTGGATCACCTTTCTCTTCTGCACTCAAAATCCCTCCCTTAATCTACAGCAAGCTTGCTTGATGGCAGCTAAATTTAGCAGATCAGGATAATGTATATAGTGGTTTACACTTAGAGAAAAAGGTTATATTTGTTTTGACACTTCTCACATATACTTGAGGATTAAAGAATACAATTAATTTCTTTCTCAGTGTCATGCTGCAATGAACTGATACTAACCTGAGATAAATTCTTCCATTTTTAAGTAAACTGTTCTGAATGTTTCTGAAATGTTAAGTGCTTTGGTTTTATCTGATGACCTGACCCATACCAGAAGAAAGTTTACTGAGCTAAAATATTCTGTAGTTGTCTTTGCTAGGCAACAGAGGGAATAAACTTTTGTGTATCTGAAAGTGATTTACCTGGGACCTTGGAATGAATTTTCCAGATATATTTTCATTTCCTGAATACTCTGTACCTCATGCAAATATTAGTATGCCACAGTAAATTTATGGGAAAAAAACCACAATAAATTTGTGTAAGAAATGTAGAAATACATTAACAGGAGATTTCTCAGGACTGGTGTGTTTTTGAAATGCTTTTTTCACTGCTGAATTTACAAATGGAAAAGGTGAGCACTACAGCGTATTACACAGTACAGTGTAAAAATATTAACAAAGAGCTTTTGAAATGTTTGTTTACTTAAGTAATGGTGCTATTTTACATTAACTGAAGTACAAGGTTATGTTGTCCCTTCTTGTCTCTGTAATGCTCACAGTGATTGGTATAGTTCAATGCCTTTGTGTTCAGAAACCCTCTGAAGAGCATCTCTAATGTGTTGTCGTTACTCAATTATTCTTCAGATATTATCTGAAAAACAATATGGAAACAGAAACCTTATGCTCAGATGAGGATGCTCAAGAGCTACTCCGAGAGAGCCAAATTTCCCTCCTCCAGCTGAGCACCATCGAGGTGGCCACTCAGCTTTCCATGCGGGACTTTGAACTGTTCCGCAACATCGAGCCCACGGAATACATCGATGACCTTTACAAGCTGGACTCCAAAACAGGGAATGCTCACCTGAAACAGTTTGAGGATGTCATAAATCAAGAGACCTTCTGGGTTGCCATGGAAATTTTAGCAGAACCCAACCAACTGAAAAGAATGAAGATTATTAAGCATTTCATTAAAATTGCTCTCCACTGTCGAGAATGCAAGAACTTCAATTCCATGTTTGCGGTGATAAGGTAAAATACTTCCCATTTCTCAGGTCTGATTGGTGCTGTCACAGGCAATTCTGGTAATCCAAACAGAAAGGAAAGAAATGGGAATATCCTGAGCAGACCACAGCTGGGGCTGGGTGGTTTTCCAAAGCCAGACTGGTCAGAGGTGGATTGTCACCGGAGCCTCTGCACTGTCAGCTCAGCACTTCAGTCCTCTTGGGGTGCTAGGTGTGACAGTCTCTTTTTCACTGGTACCTCTCAGGAAAAGAGAAGATGGGCACAAAGCACTGTTTGATTGATGAACTGCAGAAACCTGCCTGAGCACTGTGTCATTTTCTATGACTTTGGCACCCAATTTCCCTTCTTTTTGTCAGTCATTGTTACTTTTCCAGGGTGCACCTAGTCATATTTGTGATGATGAGATTACTTTATTTCTTCCTTGCATTGTAAGGACTTCCTCAAATCAGTCTTGTTTTGGTTTCATTTTCCTTCTCATTCTTTCCTGTCATCTGATTGCTTCTCTATTTTATTTTTTCCCTCTTCAGTTGCACATTTAAGCTTTCTCTTCTGATTTATACTGAATGCTGCTGCTTTAACAGCATGAGTTCATCATTTCCTGTATTTGCAATTATCTTACACCCAGCCTTTACTGTAGGAAAAAAAAGACACTGATTCATCAGACAAAGATCTGGATCTATGCTGTATCCCAGCAGCATTATTGAAAACACCATTTTAAAATATTTTTTTCCATGTCTAACCAGTTCATCAAATGTATTGGCTTGTGGTTAGTCATTAAAGAATTCATGAGTTTCTGTGAAGGGTACTGGACAGTCATTGAGACTGTGGCTGCTCATTATGTGGGAATACACACATGGATACTGATTTTAATTTTTATATTCTGCTCCCTAATTTTTCATGGTTTATTGTAGGTAAGGAAATTACTCTTTCTGCTTCTCAGTTAAGTCCAATCAGGTCATGACTAAAGTGGTCTTTTGTCTGGGGAAAAAAAAAAAAAAAAGGCAAATAAGTTAGTTTTTGTTTTACTGTTATTTCCAGAAGAATATTTTTTGTTAGCATATGGCACAGGGGTTCTCTTTCTTGCCTTGTCCTGCACAGCAGTTTGGTGCCATATGTCTCATGAAATAGGAAGATAACCATCTTAATGTAGCATGGAAAAGAGGAGCTGTGGGCTGGCATATGTTTGATTTTTTTTTTCATGTCAGAGAAGGCTTTGTTTGGCATAGCATGGAGAGAAATTTGTCTAAAAATTAAACCAAATACAAAATAAGTTTTTGAAAAAAAAAATCTGACAATAGCAAATTCAGTGATAGTGTGGCTCTGGATTTGCTAAGCAGTGCTGGAGCACATCCCTTTCCAGTTCTGCAAAGGTGAGGACTTTGCAATTATTGCAGAATTCCTTGGGCATAGGTGGTGACAAATTATGATAGGGAGGATGGATTTAATTTATTTAATGTTTTTATTTAATGGGGTGTTTTTCCATCCAAATAATTCTGGATATATTTTTACTTAGTGGGAATGAGGGCACAGTGACAAGTTTTAGCATATCTGCTGCTTCCAGTTCTCAGTCAGTTGCTCATTTACAAATGCTCTCGTCTGGAGCTCTGAAGTCAGAGAATCACAGAATGGTTTGGGTTTGAAGGGACCTTAAAGATAATCTCATTCTTACCCCCTGCTATGGGCTGGGACACCTTCCACTACACCAGGTTGCTCCAAGCCCGATCCAGCCTGTCCTTGAGCACTTTAGGGATGGAGCATCAACAGCCTCTCTGGGCACCTTGTGCTGGGATCTCACCACCCTCATAAGGAAGAATTTCTTTCTAAAGTCTTGCCACTTCTGCTTGGGTTGAGCTCTGCACTGTTCTCATTTTCTCTGCAGTCATTGGTTCACCTCATACATTTTTTTACCATTTTTGTTCTTACCATGGCATACATTTTCACAGGATTCTTAAATAGATGTCAGTCCTGTATTACAGAGATATTATTTTGGCAGTAATTTAAAATTTGTACCTTGAGCAGTTGTGGTTTTTACCAGTCCTGTTTAAACAGCAGAGGGTTATTGTGATGAACTTGTAGTCTGCTATTCACCAAGCTTTACAGTTAACCTTGGGAAAGGTATTTTAATCATTAAAACAACCCCCCAACCCTTCACTTCCTTCTGAAAGGCAATGATTCCACTCACAGCTAATAATGAAATAATAATTTCTGCCTTGCAGTGGGTTAAATCTTGCACCAGTAGCTCGTCTCAGAGGCACTTGGGAGAAGTTACCCAGCAAGTATGAAAAGCACCTCAGAGACCTTCAAGATCTTTTTGATCCATCTCGAAACATGGCAAAATATCGCAACATCCTCAGCAGCCAGAGCATGCAGCCTCCAATTATCCCACTTTTCCCTGTTGTCAAGAAAGATATCACATTTCTGCATGAAGGTAATGTCAAACAGAGAGAAAATAAATGAAGCATTGAATGTACTTCAGCCCTTTCTTCAGTGCTCTGTGTGTCCACATGTGTCTAACAAAGCTGCCACCAGTAGGATGCTTTTGAGGGATCCTTTGTAGGAGTAAAATAAAATGGAACTGGGAATGCCTAATGGAAGAGACTGGTCCTAGGCAAAAATTAAAAATAAAATGCATATTCTTAATATTTTGAAAGCACTGCTGTAATCCTCCTCAGCTGTCCTAAGGTTTAGGGTGGAAGCATAAGTGAGTGTGCTGTCTGGTAGCTACACTACTTCAAATATTTTCTCTTACAAAAAACTTGTTGCTGTAGTGTTTCCAGGTTTTCATTCCATGTTGTGACATGCACACAGTGATACACCTCCTACTCTTGCTTTCAACATTTTCAAGGGATTTTGTTTAAATGTTTTCATCTTGTTCCCTTTGTATAGAGTCCTGTTCACAACTGGTTGAGGTGAACCATTTCCAAATATGCTTAATTCTTGGTTGTGATGGTTCAAAACTATTTGAACTTCTTTCCTAATGTGAATGTTGTTAATGTCAATTCTGTATTTATATTATTTTAACATTATGCGAGTGAATTTGGGCATAGTTCACTTATTCCTTTTTCCTCCTACTAATACTTGTTACTTAAGAAATCAATTAATAAAAGAATATAGGGTAGTCCAAGTGGGTTTGATTCCATTAGTGTTTTGAGAGAACATCCTGTTTTCTTGCTACTTTGATTAAAAAAAATTGTGTTGATTGGGGGACAGGGAGGGGAGAATGGTAACAGGGGAAGAACTAGAAGCACAGTGGCTGTTCAGAAATATTTATTGCTCCTTTTTTTTTTTTTT
>VZRH01003113.1:705178-731530 GCA_013397555.1 Urocynchramus pylzowi
TTTTTTCCCCCCTTATCTGTGTGTTTCAATTATGCAGGCAATGATTCTAAAGTGGATGGCCTGGTAAATTTTGAGAAACTCCGGATGATTGCCAAAGAAATCCGCCAAGTTGTCCGAATGACCTCTGCAAACATGGATCCAGCTGTGATGTTCAGACAAAGGTGTGCAGTGGGAAGGGCAGCAGCACTGAAGGGGTCTCAGTGTGGGGGGATCTGGGTCTCTGTGTGCATCAGCACGTTGGTATTTCATCGTGTACCTCATCATTGACATCTATCATCAAACCACAGCCTTTATCAAATTATGGCAAAACAGTTGATGCTTCCCAGACCTGCTTTGAATGGCTAATAAACCAATTTATTGCCTTTAAAAAGCACAGAAGAATAAGTTCTAATTTTAATGATACATATTTCTGCCAAATAAAATGTTAGTGTCAGTAGAGTTTTGAGCGAGGTATAATATCACAGGGTACAATATTTAGATGTGAGAGAGAGATAAAAAGCACCTGAATCACTGATGTATAGATCTGAAATGCTGTTTCAAAACAAAACCCCACTGATAACATATTAAATTCAAACTAAATATTTTTTATTTGTTCTAAGAACAGCTTGTTCCACCTACGTAATGTTTGATATGTGCAGGCTTCAGCAGGTGGAGGGTGTTTTCTTGGCTTATTTTTCTTACTTTTTTCTTTTTATCTTGATGCTGAATATCACCAGGCTTGGTGTTAACAAAGTGCAGAATAAAAACAACAGAACTCCTAATCTGGTGCTGATTAGCTCCAGATTTTATTTAGTGGAAATGAATTATTTCCTGCATCTGTTTTCATCCCACTGGCTGAACCGAAGGCATGGGTGGCTCTGTTGTGTCCATACAGGGTCCTGACCCTTGTAGGTGCCTGTGGGATGAGGGGTGGCCTTGCTCCTTGCACTGTCTGCCTCAAACTGATGGGCCAGCAAGCCCCCTCTGGGTGCAGTCTGGGGGGAGTTGGGTCATGGCTGAGTCGCCACATGGCTCTGACTTCAGAAAATGGCAAAATACTCTCCTGAGCTGCCCATACCTGGGTGCACCCCAGCAGAGGAGAGCTCCCTGAACACTCTGGAGGGAGCAGTGCAAGTAGGAGACACAGAGGACAGTTTTTGGGTGAAGTGTGCTTCATCCACCCGAAATTCCAGCCACCTGTGCAGTTGTGAGTCTCTCTGGTACGTGAATTCAGTTACATCTGTGCAATGGATGCACAGGATGCATGCAAGGATAGGTAGCCTTGATAGGAGCATAGAGATTTGGTTCCCTGTGGTATTCCATGGTCAGGATTCACAGAGGATCATCAGTTTTGTCTGGTTTTTGTTTGCAAGGCTGGCTATCAGGAAAGATGTTTCTTTTTTTCAAGTACAGGCATTTAAAGCCAGCCTGGATTGGGCTCTGAGCAGCCTGGTCTAGTGGAAGGTGTATAGGGGGATGTAAGGAGATGAACTTTGGGGTCTTTCCTAACACAAACTGTTCTGTGATTCTGTGACCTTAAAAATGGCCCTGAGCCAAAAAGAACAGATCCTTGTTAATGTTATTTTGTTTCAAATGGAGATTCACTTTTACGCAGTTGGATTGGGATGAGCAAGATTTCATTTTTAGTATTAAAAAAATTAAAAAGTCAGTTACTGAGAAGTTGGGATTTCTTTTCAGAAACTTTGGCATTCACAGCTGAAATTAGTCTATAAATAAATTTCCCTGATGGCCCATGCACTTCCTAAGACCTCATGAAGTCTAATCATTAAATAAATTTAATATTAAATAGTTACCTTCAGTAAGTTTTTCAGAATTACAGAACACATTTTAATGACTGTAATTTAAATTACGCACACTGCCATAAACTGCTTAGGCATCTAATATTAGAGATAGTGCCAAAGATTAAAAGAAAATAATTCCATGTTTTCATGTAATTTATATTAATTTTCATTGTCCCTCATGTTTGATCTCTCAGTTTGTGTTATGAAGCATCAAATAAATGCTTTTGAAGATGAAAAATCAACAAGAAAGATGTGTATTAGTGGTAACATGAGACTTGCTCACAAGTTCATTACTAATTACTGAGAGCATCTAGGCTTTCAAGGTATATTTGGCAACTGGCTTGTTTTCTAGCCAATAGTCAAGAAAAAACAATACCATAAACTTGAATATTGATAGTGATGATTTCTCATGCACTTTCAACAGGCAAAGAATAAATTAATCCCATTTTCTGCAATATGAATGAGTTGCACTCCATCAAATTTGAATTTGACTTACAGAAAATAAAAGAAATTAATGCAAGTTTGAATTTTTCAATTCATAGGTTAAACAAAAAACTGATAGATAGATATTAAAGTATTTGTCAGGTCTTGCCCCTGCATTTCATGAAAACATTGTGTTATTGTTTGAGAAGAATGTGGCTGTATAGAGATTTTTCATTTCTGTTCTTTCCTGTCTACATCTTTCTTCCTGACTCTCAACTGTTTTATTTTTTTCCTGTGCTTTTCTGTTCAAATACATGCTTCAATGTATATGGCTCTTGCTTACAGGAAGAAGAGGTGGAGAAGTTTGGGGTAAGTGTAGAGCTGAATGCAACTAAGATAAATAAAGATTATGCAACTCTTAACATACTGCATCCTCCTCGTTAGTGCATGCATCTGAAATACAGCATGCATTTTATTAACCCTGCAATACATGTTTTTTTGAAAACAGAAGTAAGAGGTTACAGCCAACATTTTACTGCAGCTATAAGAATTCTGAGTTGCTTTTGTGTAGTAGATAAATTGTTTCAGTTTTGGCTTTGTGCATTAAAAAAAACCTTGCTGTGCAGGAATATTGGAAGGCAAAATATTGTGGGAAGTACATGAAATAAGTAACTTGCCTTTTAACATGTTACAGAAAAGTTGAAGCCATTCTGCATTTTGAACTCTCAGGACACTTTGAATTGTGGTAATGATGTAGTAATTTCCTCCCTGAAGTTTGTCTTCAGGCAACCTTCAAAGTATTTATTTTTAGCATATGTTTAAAATGTATCTCATATTTCCTGCACCAAAATCCTCATTGATCCTACTGGGAGTGTTGGTTGTGTGAAGTCTGGATCATGGAATGACTAAAGATGAGATTTCTGATGTTGGCCAGGGAAATTCCAGGGCAGTGATTTTAAGACTGACATTGTAGCCATATTTTGTGTGTTCTGTGTTACCTGTGTGCCTTTGCATAGCAGCAGTGGGGACAGTGCCAGGACTTGGGCTGGTCATACTGGGCTTAGCAGGTTTGGATACTGGTCCCTTATACTGGTGTGGATGCCCTTGGCTGGCAGCATTTAATAATGCTTGATAATGTTAATAATAAACATTGATACTGTTCAATAATCAACTGCTCACAAGGCAGTTCATGGGGAGAAATAGTCAGGACCCATGGAGCCACTGTAATTTCTAACCATTGGAATTACTGTGAACACAAGGGAATAAGAAATAATAATTGTTAAAGGAAATAGAATTAAATTGCCTTAAAAAGTCAAATCCAGACTTAAAAAAAATCAGTGTGTACATAAACAATAAAATGTTTCTATCATTAAAAATAAACATGATTTCCTGATCATTGTAGAATAGCTTTGTCCTTATCCATCAACAGACAGGAGTGTCCCCTTGGTTTGAATAGTTGTGAACATTGTCATGCCTTTTGCTACTCCTTGTCTCCAATAACATCTCTCTTTTATTTAATTAAGCTATAAATTGCTGAGACTTTTTAAGCTTATATTTTCTCTCAGAATGATTTATTTAACATATCTGAAAATATTGCAGTCAGCTGTTTTCCAACACTTATTTTCTAAGCTCAGTGTACTTGATTCCTTGGTTTCATTCTGACTCCTTTGGCCATTATGGCTCTTCTGTGCCTGATGTTGTTTATTCTGCCACTTGTGATTCTGTAAACACACAAGATCTTGATAAATGTCTTCATGTAGCTTTAAAAATATTCATCTGAATATTTAAAAATCCCCACACAAACCCAGCTTTGAACAACTTTGACATTTTCCATTAGAAATTACATGTGACTTATACTGTGATATCCATTTATTTAAAAATGCATCCGAACTGGTTGGCTGTAGGACTTTTGGCAGTTGAAACAGAGGTGACTGTGCTTAAACTATACCCTGATCAGTTGTTTGGTCACTCTTCCAGTGTGAATAGGAGTGACTGTCAGGGAGAGTAACTCATGTTCTTTAACAATTACTGTATTATTTATTTTTGCTTCAGTTATGATAGCTTTGAGAGCTCAAAATTAGGAGCATTGAGGAGCATCCTCTTTCATACATGCAAGTCTGGGTGTATGTGTATCATCACTGCCTTCCTCGCCTTTCTTGGGACACATTTTTTTAATGAGCTGCTTTTCTGTGAATGTTTTTAGTTAATTGAAGAAAGAATTTAAGTGTGTAATCAAATGCACTGTGTACATTTAACATGATTTGCCCCTTGTTTAGCCATTATGAGAAGCTCAGTTTTCTAAGAGGATTGCAGTGGTCACTCATTCTGTGCTCAGCTAAGTGCAGGAAGTTTTGTGTAAGCCTGATGCATACAGTGTGTACCCAGTTCCTTAAACCAACAAAGTTACCAAGTTTTCCACTTTTAGAATCTACAGTTGAATTCACAGAGCTGTTAGGGTTGGAAAAGACCTCTGAGATCATGAAATCCAACCATCAACCCACACCACCACCATGTTGACCACTAAACCATGTCCTCAAGTGCCTTAAACATGTGGTTTTTGAACACTTCCAGGGATGGTGCCCCCACCACTGCCCTGGGCAGGCTGTTCCAGATCTTGACAACCCTTTCCATGAAGAAGTTTTTCCTAATGTCCAATTTAAATCTCTCGTGGGCACAACTTGAGGCCATTTCTTGTCGCCAGCTGCGGGTCCTGCAGCACAAGCCTGGGGCTCGCTAGCGGAGCTGAATGAGTTCTGCAGGCAGCACTGCCCCTTGTTCTTCCCAGCAACACATTTCCATTGGCAGTCCTGTTCTAGGCTCAAATCGCTGCTCTCAATTTACCCAGATATGTTAAGACAAGTGTTTTAATGCTGTTCATCTTTTTTTAACTCATTTGCATCAGCATGCACTAGCCCTAACTGAAGATTATTGATATTAATCTGCTTTGGCCTATGCTGCTGTAGCTCTTTGTTGCTGTTGAGAACTGAACCTTTAGTGCTTTGATCTTTTCTCTCGTAGGTCTCTGAGCCAGGGCAGCATGAACTCGAACATGCTGGACGTGCAGGGAGGTGCTCACAAGAAACGTGCCCGCCGCAGCTCGCTCCTCAACGCCAAGAAGCTCTATGAGGATGCCCAGATGGCGAGGAAGGTGAAGCAGTACCTGTCCAACCTCAGCGTAGAGACAGACGAAGAGAAGATCCAGATACTGTCACTTCAGTGTGAGCCTGCATACAGCACTTGTAAGTACAGTGAGCATTTATAAAAAATGTTATTCCTTCTCTAAAAATATTCTTTTAAACTTTTCTTCTGAGGAGAAAATACTGTAGTGAGGGTTGTTTTGTCAGTTCACGTACTGAGAGCTTCAGCAAGACAGCATGTGTGTTCATGTTTTGGTTGAGCTCAAAAAACTTCTGTGATGTTTTTTATTTTGACCTTTAGTTCCTAAAGCTGTGTGTCTTTCCATCAGTCTGGCTGGAAATCCAATAGCACATCTGCTGGTACTCTGCTGTCCTTGCACAGAACTAGAAAGGATAAAAGTAGTCTTTACCATATGAACAGCAAGAAATGAAAAGAGACAAAATCAATATAGAAACTTCAATGGATTACACCTTAGAATAAATGAAGATTGTTGAGAAGGAGAAGTTAGGTCAGTATTGACTGATGAGTTTGACATGGCTTGACAGTCATAAATTGAGGACTACAGCAGGACAGCTCTCATAATTTGAGCTCTTGTCAAACAAACTGTTGTCTGACCTGCTGTCTTACACAGTTCAGTAAATTCTTATTTAGAAATGAGAAGTTATAATTGTGTTTTATTTAGATACTCTAGCAGTTTTCACTTTCTTGAAAGGCAGATTTGTTTCAAAATAGATGAGTAACAACCGTGCTAAACAAAATTATGTTTCCTGCTTGTCTTTTGTCCAAATATAGCATTTTAGGGCTTTTTTTGTCTTCAAATACTGTTTTATCTCTGATGAGGTAAGTTCAAAGCATGACTAGGAGATGGCATCTTGAAGATAAAATTTTAAGTCCTTGCCGTTATCCAGTATTAAGAATGCAAATCCTTGTTATTCCCTAAGATGCAGTCTTATGCAAATTTTCTTTTAGCATTTACTTTAAAGTAGCACTGGAGGAGGAAACCTGGAAATGGCCACATTTAACTCCCTTTGAAATAACATAAAATCCTTCGTGTTTGAACTCTTTCTAGATGATCTATGTGCAATCATAGGTACCAGGCCCAAGAGAAAAATATAAATATTATCAGATTTGTTTTTATTTGTTTAAAAAAAAAATTAAAATCTTATATGCATGGAGCTAGTCATAGATATTTGAAAGTAAAAATAGGGAATATATAATGACTGTTCTACTTCATGTAGTTAGGCAAATCAAGTCCATATTTTCTTAAACATCAGAGAGGAAAATGAAGTTTAAGTGGATATACAAATAAATATGTAGTAGATTGGCATATTACTAAAAGTAACATTTGTAAAAACTGGTGAAAAAGCCCTAAGCCCCAAAACCCACAGGTAGTAGATCCAGTTGAGATTATCCTTGTTACAGAGCTGGGAGAAAGAACAGAGGAGTGGTGTGGGGCATGAGGGAGCTGCCAACCCCTTGTGGTTTAAATCTGGTGCAGTGAGAGCACTGACCTGTCCCAGGGATGTCTCTCCCCACTTGGTTGGATTACCCACACTCAGGGGTTCAGCTCCACCTCAGTAATAAGCTTCTGCCCTTGCTTATGGTAGGAATGAGCAGTAGTGACACTGCAATCCAGAGTTTTCCAACAGAATTTAAGGAGAAATCAGATGAGGAGCAGTCTGTGAATTGCTGTATGATTAAAGCAGAAGCTGAAGCAGTGCCCTGTGCTGTAAATCACTTGTGCCACCTAGTGAAATATTTGATGCCAGTTGCAAAACCATCTGGTTTTGAAAGAGGTGCTGTTATGCAATTGCACCTTGCATGCAAACATTTAAAATACAGGCTTGTGGTAGAAATAAACAACATCTTTTGATCTTTTGATCAAGTACCTTTTAGGCACTTTGAAGAATTTGGGGCTTTTTTTAAAGCTCTTCACACATCATCTTCAGTGTGATGGGATTGTCATGTTCGGGCTAGAAATGGTTTAAAATACAATTTATCTTCTTTATACAGTGGTTCCTTTGTCTGAATGGTTGTACTGCAATGATCCTGCAATTGAAAGTGCTAGATATTTATATGCAGTTTTTCCCTAACAGTGACAAAGAATTTAAGTGAGAGAAGAGGAGGGAAATCCTCTGAAATGTCTCCAGTGCCCATGAGATCAATTGGCCAAACCACAAAAGCCCATCAGCATCAACAAAACCGAATGAGTCAAGTTCTTCAGGTCCCAACTGTGAATTTGTACCCCAGCAGGAAAAAGGGACTGACAAAGGATCATGTCACATTCAGTGAGTATCTTCAGTTCACCTGGCTGGGGAGGTTTAAAGATGTAAGTAAACAGGAGGGAGGAGGTCTTTTGTAGCTGAGTAGTTTGTGAGATACTGTTGTGCTTCATTAAATTAATTCATTTTAAAACAGCTGGTGCATATTGCTGTGTTAAGAGACTGTGCTTAGTCATTTCACAGTCTTTTATAACTTTACAACAGTCAATGGTGAGATGCTGTCTCCAAATATACTCTTGCTTCATGAAGTCTAATATATTTGGGTGAAATCATTGAAACAAATCACAGACATTTAATATTTTAACCTCTGGCACACCATTTTAACAAAATTATGGTCGAATGGACCAACATATATTATTAGTTGCTCCTAGTGAACATTTTTTTTTTTTGTCCCTAAGTTTGCTAGTTGCAAAGCTGTGTATTCTTTATTAAAAAGCTTTTGTCCTATTTATATGACTGTTGTATCATTTGAAAGCTGCAATTGTGGGTTATTAAATAAAGTTAGCTGCAGTCAATAACTGATATGAAATTATTTTATATTATATTTGGCATCAACATAATTTAAAATAGCTTCAGAAAACAGTATATTACAGCATATAAAATACTGTTTCCAGTTAGTATTTATTTCAGTTCTCCTCTGAAAAGCCTGTGCAGTTTGATAAGTTCCAGAAACTTTTCTCAGAGGTTTTTCTTCATTTGTGTGTGGTGGTCCATGCTGATCTAACAATTATTGAGAACTTTAAATAACTCCTCAGCACTGAGTCCTCTGCAGGATGGTCTAATAGTGAATAAGAAACACAAACCATGTGTGGGACACTGTTTTTTGCTAAACTGGCCAAGCTGCCAGGTCAGTGAAGATCTTGAACTGACCTGGTAGCTCTGACACATATGGTTTTTAACACAGTCCCAACAGTGCCATGGGCAAGGATTTCCTCCAAGGTTTATCCTGCACACAGATATTTTTTTTTTTGCATAGTCCTTTGCCAAAACCACAAGGAGTGTTTCCATTGCAGTGGTTCCTGTAGGGATATGGATGTTTCAACACAGTTTAGAGGAGCAGCCAGCAGCAGCAGTGGCCACAGCTGATCTGCTCTAAATTTAAATGGAGACTGCCTCCACATGCAGAATTCTCTGAGCATCTGCTCCTCTCTTTGCTGAATATTCTGATTGTTCAGCATGGTGCTTGTTTGTAGTTTAAATAGAAATCAGTAATTCAAAAGAAGAATAATGTGCAGTAACTGATCCCATTGTTTTCATAGGTACAGGCTCTCCACAGAAGTCATTAAGCTTGTCTGAGGAAGTAAGTAGTAAGAAACAAACAGATGACACTATGTCCATGGCATCTTCTTTGCACTCCAGCCCGCCTGCTTCTCCTCAGGGCTCCCCACGCAAAGGTAGGTGTGTGGCAGCATCAGTCCCAGGGATGGAGCCTAAACCAGGGTGGGCAGTGGCAGGAGCATTTGTTGGTAATGGCATGTAAGAGAAATAGTAATTTAGAATATTCATGTCAAGAATACAATGACGTCTTTCTATGAATAGACACAATTTTCCAATGTATTTGTATATTTTGGACCTTTAAGTCACTTAGTATTTAAAAAAAAGGGAAGAGTTGTTTTCTTAAAATACTGCCTAAGAGCTTTTGGCAGAATTCCTAATAGCTCTGAAGTGCTGACACCTGCCATCATGCCAGTTCAGATGTAGGTGGCCACTTAAATAAATGGGATTCACAAAGCTGGGGATTTCTTGAAGATGACAGTGTTGGACAGAAACTGCAGCTATTGAGACAACTTCTGGTCTTGCCCAAGGCAGTTGGAATACCAGGTGATTAGATAGAGCTGGAGATGGAATGGTGTCATAGTTCTCCAGGACAGGTGGTTTAGGTTGCTGCAGAAGTAGTGCATCCATCCAAATCCTCGAGTCGCTGTTCATGTTTTTTGTTCTTGTGCACAGGGCTTTGTATACATCCCTGTCTCTCATGATGCCCTGAGAATCCCTTTATTTTTGATGTCTTCATCTTAAAAGACCTGCATCACTTCATCATTAGTCAACCTTGGATGGAAATTCATTTGAAATCTCTTAACACCACTCAGTAGCCAGCGTGGGTGGTTGGTGTTGGATGGTGTAAGGCCTCTCTCCCTCCCTTCTGTGCTGCTTTGACTCACTGACAGCCCAAAGCCTTGGCATGGCATGGCACAGTGACCTGCTGCATCTTCTCACCCTTCTCAGTGGGAGATCAGGCTGGTCCATCCACTTCTGCCTTCACAAGATCCTGTTTCCTTTAGGAGAATGCCACTTACTTTAGTTAAACACAGCATATGTATAAAAGCTTAAATACTTGGGTTGCCAAATCTTGCTCCACTGAGCATCGCTTATAAGTGTGTTATTTTTGTTAACTTTTACCTGGTTCTTTGAAAATAATGTTTTGTTTCTTGGGGATTGTTTCATTAATTCATCTTGCTTTCAACACTGATCTCATTTGATTGAGGTGATCTGTACTTTGTTGTATGTGTTGTGCTAACAGCTCATTGATCTAAAATTAGGTGCTTCACAGACAGCTGAAAGACGTAATTTTAGGCATGAACACATTCCACCTAATCTTAGATTTCATTTTCTTTTGAGCTACACCCAAGTGACATACAAATAGGTTGAAGAAAAAAAGGATTTTCAGTTAGGATGTTATTTTTGTTGTTATTTATCTCATCATCTATCAACATTTGTCTGTGTCTACTTCATTGTAGTTGGCAACATCCAAAGGTCGGATAACTGCAGTCAGATGAATCTCTCTGGCTCTTCCTCATCACTGGCCAGTGAAACCAGCAACAAGAACAGTGGACAGCGCAGCTATGGAATAGGTGGGGCTTACTTACAAAAGCAAATTCGGAAGATTTGCCAAGCTGGAGAGAGTTCTGAGAGAAGTGCAAAGGTGGACAGAGAGAAAGAGAGTAGAAAGGCAGAAGTTGAGCATGAACCCACAAAAACAATGGGATTCCGGTTTAGAAGACTTAGGGAAAGAAGTTTCTCCAGGGAAAGAAAAGCTTTTACTGCAAAAAGGGAAGCAGAGCCCACTGAAGCCTTAGAAAGCAGTGGAAACCAAAAGGACAAGGACATTGATACTCTGAGTACAGCAAGTATCTGTACCAACAGCAGTGTGTACATGTCCTACTGCCTATGCACAAGGCCTAGAAGAAGGAGGAAGACTATATAAAATATTTTTAGAAGGAAGACTGATGTCCATGTTGTGTCCAACATCCTGAGTTTATCTGAGTTATTTCAGCGTTATCCATTTACATGTTTAAGATGTTTAATGTGCTTCCCTTCCAGATGTTTGTGTCAGTTCTTTATAGCTAATCACCCTTACAGTGCAGTGAAGACAATAATGTGAAGTTTAGAGAATCAAGGAACAGGTACAGTGTCAGTTCAGTTACTTAGTGTGTCACAAATGCCAGTGAAACAGTAAGTTCTGCAACATTTGGTAATTAAACAGTCCCTGATATGGTGTCAATGGAATGCTCACTGCCAGCATTGCTGTGTATTCCATTGGTCACATCTCCTGCTGTCCTTTTCAGCCCAGCAAATACTTATATATTTAGTCTCTTCATAGACATGTGCTGTTATTTTTATGGCTCAGCTTTCAGATAGTGTTAATTTCTTTAATGAAGAGGAGCCACTTTGTTCTCCAGATAGTTGGAACACTGGGAGGACATTTCTTACTGCAGTGTAGTTGTGTCAATTTATTTAAAGAGACCCTAAAAAATGTAAAGAATACGAAATATTAGTTATTGCCTAATGAAAGGAAACTGAAATTTAATCTTAAAAAGGCTGTTCTTAAGTACATTTTAAGGTTCAGTTCTATAGCTTGATAATATTGATATTTACTGCTCATGTTTGCTCTTAAAATCTTACAAAATAATCAAGTTAAGCTGTGAAATCTCAAATTATGAGCATTATGCTCAGTGGCTGTATGCCAGTGTCTCCACATGCCATACTGTATCATCTCTGTATTGTTTATGCATTTAAGGGCATTCATCTACTGTATTAGATTGTGTCTATCACTTGCTTTTACACTGTCTTGTCATTTCACTTCTTCACTAATCAATGTAAATATGTGGCAGTCCCACTAAAAGGCACAAGTGCTTTTTTGGGGGGAAAAAAGCTTGTCTGAGATGTTAGATATATAGGGGTGTATACCTTATTTGCGTCTGAAAGAAGTTCTTTGAGGGTAAGCCAAGCAGAGAAAAAAAAGCATTCTACATTTTGCCCTGAATCTGGTGGGGGTCTTCAGTTGTTCCCCTTCTGTGGGAACCACAATGGAGTCTGGTCCAGCTCCTGCCAAGGTTGTCCTTCCTTCCTTTGCTTCCTTCTCTGTTAGTTTTGGAGCAGATAATAAAACTGAAATTATTCATATGGGTAATCCCTGAGTGCTCATAGCTGTCTTTCACCTTAGTCAGCATCTCCTCCTCCACTGCCAGAATCTTTTTTTGAGTCTTTTCATGGCAGTATGGCAGAGGGATAGTGGGAAGTGTGCTGCGTTTTTACTGAAGGTGTCAGCACTTGCAGAATTGGAAAGATGTGATGTTCCTGCCCAGTAGTGATACAGTAGGCTGCTGATTCTGGCTGTGTAGGGTAAAGTACTGCTCTGGAGAGTAGTGGCGTTGCAGGTGGGTTATTGGTGTTCTTGGACTTGCATTAGTAAATCAGTGCTAGATGCTGATAGATGCTAAAAGCTTTAGTACCCTAAAATCCTCAGTGAACTGATTGTATGCAAACGGGGTTTGGTTGGTTTTCTCCTAAATATCCTGTCTGCAATGTGTGTGTCATACTTTGTTGTTGTGTGTTGATCGAGACATTCTTCTCTCCTCTCCTGTACTCAGGCTATGCCCTCATACCTTCCACTAAATCCGACAACTTCTCAGACTCCAGTCACAGTGAGATTTCATCCCGCTCCAGCATCGTGAGCAACTGCTCTGTGGACTCCATGTCAGCAGCACTGCAGGACGAGAGGAGTTTGTCCCAGTCCCTCATCGTGGTGGATTCAGGCGGGGCAGAGAGAAAGGAGCATCCTCAGGCACTGACGGATTACGGCCAGCCCTGCCCGGGGTAAGGTGCAGCTGCTTCTGCTGGGGCTTGGTGTTCTGCTGCCAGAAGGGCTGAGGAAGCTTTGGCCAGGACACAGTTGTGCACTCCACTGTGGTTATCAAGCTTCTGCTGGGAGCTGGAGCACTGGCTGCTGTGTGGGAGCCTGTTTCCATAAGAAGCTTACAGTATTTCTTGAGGAGACAACAGCTTGTTCCCATTGGTGGGGTTTAGCTGGATATTTCTTGCAGGAGACTGGAAGCTTGTTAAAAGCCAGGATGATGCTTAGCAAATTAATGCCGTGGTGAGAGACAGCAAAAGAACAGCAGGATATGATCAATTCTCTCTGAGTCAGCAGTGCCAGTCACTTAATGTGCTCTAATGTGATTTGTAAGGATTTTTCTAATTATCATTTGTTGCTTAGGCAGACTGGCAGCTTTCTGCCACTGTCTTTGTGGCAGTTTCCACAGAAGAGGTCTTGTTACTTTAGTGCAATGAGAATTTGTGATGAAATGATGCTTTGAACTGGAAGTTTTTGGATTTTTCTTGCTAGACATAGCACCTTGACCCATAGGATGTAATATCTCCTAATATATCTTGGGATAGCATTGTCTGTCCTCAGTTGTCATGGATTCAGTTAAATGAGAGATGCCACTTACATTTCTAATTTTTCTATCACATGGAATCCTAGAATGCTTTGGGTTGCAGTGGATCTTAAAGATCATCTTGATCCAAACCCCTTTTCTGGGCAGGGATCAGGGTGCTTCCAACCCCATCCAACCTGGTCTTGAACACTTCCAGGGATGGAAAGAAATGAGTAATTCAGTTTATTTCATAGGATTAAAATGGGAATTTAAAGAAGTGCTTCATCAAAGAAAATAATTCCCTTTCTAGAATACATAATACACACTGAGTTCATGTTTTGTGGTTGTTCCCTTATTCCTTAGTTTCAATATGGTGCGAGGGAAGAAAGTGGATTTTATCCTAGGACTTAACAAAATAGAAAAGGAAGGAAATAAAACCCCTTGCTTGCACCTAAAAAACATTCCTTGATTTCACAACATGTCAGTAAACTGCTGAGGGAGGGTGTTGAATTGTAATGTTGTGCTGCCCATGCATTTGTTAACACAACCAGAAATAGCTGGGAGACTTGAATAATGTCTAGCAATCCTATCTTCATGTATTCTAAATTCATACAAACCTGGCTTTATTTTCCCCCTTTAACTGTGCATTTAGAGCAATTAGAGCTTTCAGCAGACATATCTTTAAAAAAGAAATTTTGGACTTCACTTTTCAGAATCTGTCCCTCCATATTGTTCCCACAAATGTTACTTATGCCCAATATTTCCAGATGTTCTTGAAATTCAACTGCTTCCACTCTGTCTGAACAACTTGATGTTGCTGCCAGTGAAAGGGTTGGGTTTTATTCTATATATTTATTTTTGTTTTAGTTTATAAATGTAAAGAAAATGTGGTAGCAGACTAAATGTAAGAGGTAACTTAGCCCTCTGCTTTCTGTCAGGCACTGACAGAAATTAATGGAAATTACTTTATCAAAATGATATTTCATTACCAAACAGCTCAAAATTAACATTTCAAGGTTCACCTCAGTGAATCATGTACATACAAATAACACTTCAGATAACTTATTGCATTCAAAGTAAGCACAGCCTGTAAGTAATTGTTTTGAAAAATGAGGCTCCTTAGATCCAAAACTGAAGATATTTTTTAAAAATTCTTATCACTTCTGTATGCCTGCTGCATTTCACAAAGACTGAAAACTGGTAAGTTCTCAAATCTTGGGTGTCACACACAACCACTGTTTCTGTGGCTGGTAGAGAAGAGCTTCTATGGGTCATACTTAGGGATCTGGGATGCAGCCTGGAAATATATGTTGCACACTTGTTATTCCATTGGGAATAACTTCCTTGCTGCTGGGTGCAATAATGATTTGGAGTAACATTGTCTCTTGTCAGTGCTGCCTTGTGCCTTGAGCTTGCTGCTCACCTGATACAAACCCAGAGCTGGCTCTGAGTACGTTGCTCTGATTGTAAAAGCTTACAAGTGTTTTTTTCCCAATTTCTGTTGTTTTCCAATGTAGCTGGTCCATCACTAGGCCTGCTCTGATCAGAGGGATGGCATTCACATCTTCCATGAGCAGCGAGGAGATCTCCCATGAGCACATCACGGTAGAGGCAGCAGACAGCGGCCGGGGCAGCTGGACTTCATGCTCAAGTAGTTCTCATGACAATTTCCAGAATATCCCAAACCAGAAGAGCTGGGATCTCCTCAGTTCTTACCGCCACACCCAGCTGGACGGACCTATCGCTGAAGTGGATCCCACAAACTGTTACTCTGAGGAGGGTTATTTGTATTCCGAAGCCTTTTCCAAAGCCAACAGGCAGTCGAAAGCCAGCGCGGAGCTCGATCAGTCTCGGCAGAGCTGGGCATCCTCCAGCTCCCTGTCAGACACTTACGAGACAAACTATGGCACAATTAAGCGGAGGGGGCTGGAGAACTCCACGGCGGAGCAGACGGAGGCTTTGGACTCTAAACCAGGCGCTGATACAACTTACAAAACTGTAACTTCGAGTACAGAAAAAGGCCTGATAGGTAAGCCAAGCCATCAGCTCATGGAAGCTGCTATACATCTGTTTTTCATTTTGTACTAAGTTGTTAAGAAATGACGGCAACAGGTCTGGGGCTGCCTGGCATGTTGAATTCAGCTTCACACGGGTTGGAATCAGAGCACTACACAGTGTGTTTTCAAGCCACCTTCTTTTGCGTTAGGAATATCAAGATAATAAACAAGTGCACTTCCCCATCACTTCATGGGTCTGCAGGAAAACTCTCTTCAGGAAAATGTCAGGCAGTTCTTTTCTGTAGCATGCTATTTTGCTTTCTTGAATGATTTTGGAGGTATAGTCATCACTGTAGATGTTCTTCTGACAAGGGTCAGTGTTCCCATACTCCTCATAATACAGGCTTCCCAGGAACCCAGAGGGAAGAGCATGACTGCAGAGTAGTGTGGAGCTCACCTGCCTCTCTGGAGCTGGGGCACCTTTCATCCACAGGGCTTTGGGCTCTGAAAGCTCAAGGGCAAAGCAGATTCCTTTCCTGTCTTTGCTATTTTAAGATGCCATTTATTTGATTATACTGCTGCAGTTTGGCTACTTATGAAAGGAGAAAAAAACCTTTAAAAGTTCTTTGAAATATGCATAGTTTCTATCAAGCAAGATGTTCTTCCCCTTGTCCTAGTGAGTTCAGTAGCCAGAATTAAAGGAACTAGGTTAGTAGCAAGATAAAGGATGGAATGCAAAGCTTTCTAAGACTGTAAGGCAAGGGTGCAGCTGAAATGCAGTTTAATTACTGAGTGGATTGCTGGAGGGGTTTGTTATCAAAGGTAATTGCCTGAATAAACATTGCACATAGGGCGGAGGTCTTGGATTGTGTTCCTCTTTCTTGGCTTTGAAAAAGAAATCGTGGTGGAACCTTGCAGAAAATTTGCTCCCAGCTCATTGCTGTGCCTGTGCTTTGCCCTTGCAGCCTTTCAGAGCTGTTCATGAGTGTCTGGGCTGTATGAGGAGATGGCAGGTTCACTGTTCAGTACATGCTGTCTTTGCTGACAGCACTTGCCCTTCCTTTTAATTCTCTTTCCATTCTGCACCATGTAGCTGTGAGGAGTGCTCCCAGAGTGCTGGACATGAGTATGTCTGCTCAAGGAAAGATCTGATATGAGTGGATGTAATTACAGGTTTGCAAATGCAAATCCATTAGCTGCTGGCCATCACACAGTGTGCCAACGATGCCTTCACTTTATTTCACCGTTTGTAAAATACTGTGAATTGGAACTTAACAAAGGCACACATTATTCTTGCATTACTACAGTAGACTAAAGGTTAGCTCCAGGGAGCCTGAAGCGTTCTCCTTTGAAGGAGAACATACCCACCCTTGTCATTCCTCCTGCAAATCCAATCAAGATTGAAGGTGAGGTGAGGACCCAGCCCTTCCCCATCCCCCCAGGGAAGAGCAGATCCTCTTCACTTCCCCTGCTTTTTCAGATACCTCATTCAATGCTAGTTAAATGAAAATAAATCCTGTAATTAAATAGTATAAATCTCTGCCTGTACCCACATGCATCTGCTAAACCCCAGACTGACTGAATTTGATTTTGGTTGTTTTACTGTCAGCCCAAGCATGAGCTGAGGCCATCAAGTATGAACCAGCTTGTGTTCCTGATACCAAAACTTGGACTCTCACAAGTCTACAACACAATAAGAAATACTCCTTTATTTTTCATCCCTTCACATTCTTCTAAGATAAGAAACTATTATATTTGCTGAAATAAATGAAGCTAATGAACATGCACTGTTTAAAATGGATCCACAGGAAGAATGCAAATTCACTTAACTAAGAGATTAGAAAAATTACCCTGGCTTTGAAATTCTCCTGTTGCAACACGTCCATGGAAAAAAGCCCAATTTAACATGCACATAAGCCCCAGACCTGGGGTGGGAGGGAGGGGAGGCAACCTAAAAGAGTTATATTTTGGCTTGAGAGCCTCTGTGACTTGAACTACTGGTGAACAGGGCAGGGAGGGAGAAGATGAATTATGAGGCATGGACATTGCAAATGTATAATATTGACTGTAGTCTTTTCATGAGTGCATAAGGTGTAATGCAGCCCTTCCAAAGGCTGTTCCAATAACTGTTCCTGGTTTTTTCTCACTTGTAAACAGAGAACATAGTTTAAGATAAGGGTAAAAAAGAAAACAAAGCAAAAACCAAGGGAAAGAAGTAAGAGCTCAAAAGTATGGGTATGATAAGCCGTTATTCACTCTGTGAAAACATAAAATACTTAATGCAGGCTCAATACACAGTCTGCCTCATGGGATCAACTTTAAGTGATGCTATTTTTTTTTTCTTCCTATGGCATAGCTGGATGGTTTCATGTCTTTATACACATAGTTGATAGGGTGATGTTTTATTGTAATGAATAAGTGTTAAGTGACTGACCTCTTTTGGGTGATGAAATGGGTGTTGGAAGTCAACCAGCAGTTCTTGCTGTCAAACACCAGCATGCTGCGTGAAGTAACTCTGGGCTGATTGCCTTAATTCCTTCTGTTTCAGTTTCCCAGCCTGTAACAGTGGCAGCAGACTTGGCTGTGCTGCCTCTCCCTCCTGCTGGAGAGCTCCAGAGCATCCCCTGGTGCAGCAGGGCCACAGGAGCAGGGACTATAATAAAAGGTGTTAATTGCAGTCTGAATGCAGACAAGCTTAGAGTCCTCTTTCCACTCAATTGACATCTTACCTAAGGAGTTCATGGATTCTCTTGTTACTCTGACTTCTTAAAATAAATAGAAAATAGGAATGAAGGCATAAGTACCTGCTGCTGTCGTTATAACCAGTGTTTCTGCATTTGCATTTTGTTATCAGTTTCTGTTTTGCCATTGTAACATTTCATGATTTTTTAACGTTTTGTTTCCTTTCTTTTTCTTCTTTAACATTTCCATTGCTTATTTCTTGTGCCCAGTGTACTGTGTCACCTCACCTAAGAAGGACGATAGGTATAGGGAGCCACCGCCCACCCCTCCGGGATATATGGGGATTTCTTTAGCGGACATTAAAGAAGGATCGCCCCACCACCCACACCTCAAACCTCCAGACTATAGTGTGGCAGTGCAGAGGTCAAAGATGCTGCACAGTGACCTCTCTAGACTTCCAGCAGCTGCTCTCAGTAGTGAGCCGGTGGCCTGTGTCTCCTCGAGGACGCCTCCGTGGCACGGCCGGCCGCCGTCCAGCCCCAGAGTAGCAGAGTTGCCTGCCGCAGATAGTGAAGAGGATGGTAGGTGAACAGCTGGCTCGGGAGCGGGGCTCTGCAGGGTGCACTTCTCAGCAGTGTTCTGGGCTTTCTCTTGGCTCACCCTTGGAGATTAAAAGCGGATTAATCTCTGAATACACAGTTGTGTTCGTATGGCTGTGTGCACATGCGTGGCTGTGTGTGTCATGCATAGCTCTGTGCATGTACATAGACGTTCAAAGCAAAGAAGAATGCCTTCCCCTTAGAAAAAGCATGTTGGCACCAAACAAACTGAAAGTGTATGCAAATAAATAAATATACAAAAATGTGCATATAACATCTCCTAAAGTACAGCTGAGACACTTGAGAGCATGTAGATATTGTTTTTTGGTTTTGTGTTTTTTTTTTCTTTAAAATCGGTCCCCTCCTAAACAGTGATGGGACACTGACAGGCTACATGTGGAAAAACTCCAGCCTCCCTGGGCTGACTAAATGGTGTCCCAGTGGTTTGGCTGGCATCAGGGTGATGGTCTAAAATCAGTGATTTGGATTTGGTGGAGTGAACTTACTGCACCTGTATTCAGGTGTCCTGGCATTGAGCTGCCTTATGCCTCAGGAGATATTTTTGGAGATTGAGTTTCAAAATATTGAACAAAATAATAGTGAACTCCTCTTCTTCTGGAGAGTGTGTTTGATGAAACCTGTGTTCTCTGCCTAACTTGGCCTGACAGTGTCTCTTCCGGTTCATTTTTCATTATCTTGTTTCAAGCAACAGCCAGTGCTGCCAAGCATGGCATTTGTAGGGTGACCAAAATGTGAGAGGATTTTCCAATAAAGACTGCTCTTATATTGTGTCAAAGCTAACTTCAGGTCAGGAGAATTTCTAATTAATAGTTTATCTGCTGATTTGCTTTTAATTTCTGTGCACCGATGTGATCTTCTGTACCTTTTGCTGGTGAACTCTTTTTTTATTAGAATGTTGTGATCATTTCCTTCCATTTCAGTGTGATTTAAAATGAGCCTGTATTTAGATTAAAACAATTTCTGATGCAAAATGATTATATCTTGGCCCTTTAAAATGTGTAAGCAGTAGTTAACATATGTATTAGTACTGCAATTCAAACTTATAGTAAACATAAAATTGCCTGGCGTGAATTCTGTTGTGCTTTTGATGTAAAAATAAGGAAGTCATTACTTCAAACATTTTTAATCAAATTTTTTCTAAGCTAAATTTAACTGTACACTTATAGAGGCACCTATTTTACTATTTTTGAAGTGCTTGATTATTTTTATTTGGGATAAAATGCTCACTGCAAGGAAATTTGCTGGCTTTTTTCCCAAATCCATAGCTTTTGGCATTTTGGGAGCTGCATGCTGATAATTTTTGGAGGATCTAGGATTTTCTGTTTTGCAATATGTCTTTATCGTATGACCATGATACCTCAGACTGCAGAAGCTGTGGATGCCCCATCCCTGGAAGTGCACAAATCCAGGCTGGATGGGGCTTGGAGCAACCTGGATGGTGTCCCTGCCTATGGCATGGAGTTGGAATGAGATGCTTTATAAGGTCCCTTCCAACCCAGACCATTCTGTGATTGCCTGAGGATCTGATAAATGGTGATATGGAGTGTGTAGTGATCAATGATAAAGACAGAGAAAACTTGCTGCTGCTGAAGGGCTGAAGTTGTCACAGACTCACTGTTATCACCTCACTGGGTGCTGGTCTGTGCCCTGTGTGCCTGAGGTGGGGACTGGTGGAATAACTGCTTGTTTCTTTATCTTGTTTTGCAGAAGATGAACAAGTATCAGCAGTTTAACCCTTGGGCTATTTATGTGAACCACTCACAACACAAAGGATGTGAGAGAAGGTCTCATGGTTCTGTTAGAACTGCTGACAACTTGCTGCTACTGACCTCAGACCTTGCCTCTGTCCCAGACGAGATGGAACGGGTTGGATCACCTCTTCACACCTTCCCTCACTCTGCCACCACCACCTAAGAAGCTATTTCTGCCCATGAAATAGAAAATCCTGTTCAAGGAATGTGCTGACTGCCTGGGTACCAACATGGGTACCCAGAGATGGACCGAGCTTCGTGCATTGGGGAGGACCAGTTGTCACCACCACTTGAAACTTGGGAGCATTTTTCTGTATGATACCATATAATCCTTTGGTAGTTTCCATTGTTGTTATTTTCTACATGATCATTAGAAGTCTGAGAGTGTTATTTTATGAACTTCAAAAAAAAAAAAGATTATATCAAAATGTCAGCAAAAGCAAAGGATGTTGCTGAAATATCTGAAAATAATTTATTAATTTAATATTTTTAAATGGGAGTTTCCTTTATGTGCGTTGGGAGTGCTCTGGTTGGCTAATATAAATGTTTAGTCAATGTGACAGTAAATTAGCTACACATCAACTGTTGTGCTCTCGAAATAAACACAGAAAAGTAGAAACGGGTGCAGAAATTTATAGATGTTAGAGTGGGTTTAGATTTAATATGAATAGAGCCCAATGCCCTGCAGAGCAATGTCTGTCAAGGCAGCAGTCCTGCTGCTCCCCTCCCACATGGACACAGCAGAAACCTGTCCAAGGATTTTAGAAATTGTTTTAGCTGCCAGCCAACTAAGGCAACAGTTGGTGCTCTCCTCCCCTGTTAAGGAATGTTTGAAATGTGGAAGCTGTAGCTTAAGGGGAGGGCATTTGGGGAGATCTGAAGGTTTCCCAAAAAAGTTTTTACCAGGTTTTGCCTTGCAGAGTTCAACATGCAAAGCATGTTCTAAGACTAAAAACTCAGCTCTGTGTTGTGGTTTTTTTAAGATCATCTCACATGTCCTGGCTTTTTCCCAGAGTTGCACAGGGTTTAGGTGCAAAGGTTATCTTTGAAAAAAATAATATAAGAATTAGATATCACCCACATTTCACAATAAAATTTGTGAAACTGAATGGTAAATGACACAGTGCTTATAGAAGAGCATAATGCATTTTTTGATGGGTTAAAGAACCCTGTTGTGTTTATCTGGAAAATACAGATAATTTCAAACTATTTTTTTAAAATCCTAATCAAAAATCCTGGTATTGTTGATGTCAATGAGAGTTTTGACTTACAGCCAGCCAGTATTAACCCGTGATCCTCTAGTTTGACTATGGTCAAAAGAATTGCTTCTTTGATTTTACTTTTAGCCAGCCAGAGTGCAGAGGGATAGAACTGGAAATGCCTGCAGGTTCTTTTCTTTCTCCTTCTTCCCTTCCTTCTTTCCTTCCTTCCTTCCTTCCTTCCATACATGACACCCCATTCTAGTGTTAAAATCAGACATGAATGTGTGAATATGTATTTAAACATTTAATTGTAAATCTTTGTTGTGATGTTTACAGCCTAAGCTAGAAAGATGATGTTTGTCATTTTTACAGTGCCTCAAAACTGATTTCTATATCCATAGTTGTGGAGAGCTTTAAGGGTTTGTGTTTTTTTTTTTTATTTTTTTATTTTACCTTTATGTGTGCAGGGGTGCAAGGTGAATGCAACATTTTTGGAAAATGCCACAAGTACCAAAAACAACCCAAAGCCTTTGATGTGCTTTCTCAATAGTAGCTAGGGGCTGATGCAGCCAGGTGGATGAGAATGACCCAGCCTGTGTCTGCCTTCAGAACAGTTCCAGGTTCAGCATTGCCTGGAATGTACCTGTCACCATTGGAAATGGGAAGGTGTAAATGAACAGTGATGCTGAGGAAGAGGATGCCTAATTTACAACTCACTGGTTGGCTGTATGAATTTTTTGGCACAGGTATCAGAGAAGCAAATGGTTGAAAAAATATATTAAAATCCACTTGGGGTATGGCATAATACATGCATTTTGCTTTCTCAAGGCCTTAATGCTTTTAATGAACCTGCACAGGCCTTAATGACTAAAGATCAGTGTGTCAAAGCAATGCAGGGCAGAGTGAGTGTTTTCAGCACATGCAATATTGGTAATAGAACTCTTGAACTGATATTCCTGTGGAATGTAAATCCACAATGGTCCTGCCATCCCATTGTCAGCTGTAGTTGCTTGCTAACTTCTATGTGGAAACAACAGGCTTTGTGTTCCATCAGATATCCTCTGTGTTGTGCCAGGTGAATGAAACCCTACGGTTCCTTGGCCCTGGGGGGAGCTGCAGCTTATTCCAGCCTGTTGAACAAAAGTCTAGGGGATGTGTGCCAGTAAAGTGGCTTCCTTTTACCCCAAAACCCAATAGTGCTGCCTTTGAGGACGCAGGGAAGCCCCTGTGGGGAGCAGGGTCAGGTTCTCCTGGCAGTCAGCAAGAGCAGCTGAATTAATCCCCCATCCAAACACGGTGTTTGGTAGTGTTTGCACATCAGCAGCATCTGTCTGTTCCACAGGGCTGGGCAGACACTGAAAAGTTCTGGAATGAGTGAAAGTCTCACTAATAATATTTTCCTAATAGCCAACACAGCTGGTGTACATAAATCATGCATAAATGATGGACAGATGAGCTACTCCTGCTACTCCTGCCTCGCACAGTGTGGCTTCTCTGCTGCTCCTTGCTGGGGTTTCTGTTTGTTTGTTTGTTTTTAACTCAACCGATCACATTGATTGGGGCCAACAGCCAAATGTAGAGTGTCTGGTGTGGGTTTGAAGAGACATTATCCCTTTTTTGGTAATTCAGACAGAAGCAATATGGTGGTTAGTACCTGTTGTACACTGCTTTGTTGAAGTGATGTCTTCTGGAGCACAGATCCCTGACTCAGTACCTCTGCTAGGTTCTTCTAGCTCTGATGCTGATAAACAGTTAAGGTGCCTCATGTTATGTTCTTCCACTGCCATACCTGGGTTTGCTCACTTCCTGCTCGTTGTATGCTTCTGACTTGGTGAAAGATGCATTTCAGATTTCTGTGATTTAAGCACTCAGTGTTTTGTTATAAATCCTAAACTTCCAGTTAATTCCTGAGAAAGCAGTGTAGTTTGGTAAGATTGAATTGGCCTCTCCAGTTGCAGAAAGGGGAAAATGAGGTCACTGAGCCTCTGAGCATCAGGTTCATCTCCCAAGTACACAGAAGAATGGAAAGATAATGGCTGTGGGTGTTTGCAGTTCACGTTTTTTGCCATGTGGACAAATTTCGAGTGTTTGCCAGCAATGGGCAGTGTGGGGCTTTCCTGGCTCCTTCCTTTTGCCTTTACTCAGGTAATTTTGTAGGTGTGGCCTCACCTTGAGTCCTGTGTGTAGTTTTTGGGCACCATGATATGAAAAAGACATGAAGCTATTAGAGAGCATCCAAAGGAGGCCACGAGGATGGGGAAGGGTCTGGAGAGGGAGAGGCCTTATGAGGAGTGGCTGAGGGCACTTGGTCTGTTCAGTCTGGAGAAAAGGAGACTGAGGGTAGAGAGACCTCATTGCAATCTGCAGCATCCTCCTGAGGGGCTGCACTGATCTCTTCACTCTCATGACCAGTGACAGGTCACGAGGGAATAGCCTGAAGCTGTGTCAGGGGGGGTTTGGGTTGAGTGTTAGGAAAAGGTATTTCACCCAGGGAAGTGGTCACAGCACCAGCCTGGCAGAGCTCAAGAAGTGTTTGGACAATGCTCTCGGCCACAGGCTGGGATTATTGGGGATGGTGCTGTGCAGGGCCAGGAGCCAGACTTGATGATCCTGATGGGTCCCTTCCAGCTCAGCAGATCTGTGATGCCAGGTGAGTGGTGCTTCACTGGGAGGGGGTCAGAGCCCATTGCTTGGGATGGGGTGCACTGGGGGCTGTCTGCACCTGCCAGAGGCAGAGGGTGTCCCCAGGGGCTGAACCTACCAGTGATGCCACTTGCAGAGGGGCCTGTGAACACCCTGCCAGGGGTGTTCAAGAACGTTTCATCACATCCTGAGTAATTTTACTGCAGGCAACAGTGGAAATACAACCCTGTCATTTAAGTTTTTATAAAACATCAGAATTTTTGAAGGATTAACTTACCACTGCCTTCGCAAAAAGAAAGGAAAAAAGGGATACTCTCTCTTTAGAAAAGCTTTACACATTATATTTTAGAACGCTTGTATAGAGGGTAATCTATCTTGAATTCCCAACCCAGCTTTTGCTTCTGTTGTGCTTTTTATTGTTTTATCTTTATTTCTGATATACCTGGAATGCAGTTTAGCTTGGTATTAATTAAATTCTAAATATGTGAGCATATTGGCAAAACTGCACAGATGTAATGATATTCCAATAGCAATTGTACTGCACAAGTCAGTGATTGTAAAGTATTCTGTAACAAGCAATGTTTGTCTCCTATTTTTTGATACCTCTTACACTTATGTCTTTTAGAAAGACAGTGCCTCTGTATGCTTTTTGTATTTTTACTGAGTGATTGTAAATATTTGTTATATTTTTGGTTAAGAGAATGTTTAAAAGTACTGTTTATTATCCAATCTATTAATATGTTGGAATCAATAAACAATCAACATGTATTAATTGTTTTCAGCAGCTGTTTTCTGGCAACCAGTGGAGGATGGAGCTGAGGTGGTACAGAGCTGGGGAGAGCCTGGTGGGAGTGATGCTCACCCCAGGATCAAAGAGGAGCCACCACTGAGTGATTTTGTTGTGTCTTCAGAGTGAGGACAGTACAGATGTGTGATGCTCAAAGGGCTGGAGCAGCTTTTCTGTGAAAATGGGCTCGGACAGGTGGAGTTTTTCAGACTGAAGAAGGATCTGTGGAGACCTTAGAGCCCCTTTCAGTGTCTAAAAGGGCACCAGGAGAGCTGGAGAGGGACTCTGGACAAGGGGGAATGGCTTTAATCTCAAGGAGGGCAGGATTAGTTTTGATTTTAGGAGGTAATTCTTGCCTGTGAGGGTGGGGAGAGCCTGGCACAGGTTGCCCAGAGAAGCTGTGGCTGCCCCATCCCTGGAAGTGTTCAAGGCCAGATTGGACAGGACTTGGAGCAACCTGGGACAGTGGAAGGTGCCCCTGCCCATGGTGGGAAGTGGGGGTTTGGACTAGATTACCTTGAAAGGTCCCTTCCCACCCAAACCATTCTGTAATTCTGTGATCTTTCCCCTTTCCCCAGGTCCTGTGGCTGCTGCCTCAGGATCAACTCAGAGAGAGCCTGAGGCCCCTGGGAGTTGTGTGATGCCAGACCTGAACCCTGTGCAGCACACACAGATGGAGGTGTGTGCTGGCACTGAGGGTGGAACAACACAGTTGAAAATACTAAAATACTTCTTTTCCCTGCCCTTACTTTTGCAGAGGGCCTGTGCCCCCAGGCACCCTGAAGGTGGTGCTGAAGGTGGGATGGGCAAGGGGAGCAGGAGCTGTGCTGGGCCCCCCTGCCCTGGCTGGCAGGGCTCCTTCTGACTGCATTTTCCCTCCATTCGTGTTTTGACAATACAAAAGCTAAGCTATGAGGGAACTTTATGGGAAAGGACATTTTTTTCAAGGACATTTGTGTAATGGGTTCTTTGCTGGCAAGCAGAGTATGCAGCTTCTTGTTCTTGCTCCCCCAGTGCACATGGCATTGTCCTCCCTCCCTCCCTGTGCAGCCCCCTTCCCTGCTCTGTACATGGGGATGTGGCTGCACCTCTGCTGCTCAGGTAAGAGTTGAGTTTTATCTTCACCATCTTCCTCACCCCAGTGGGACTTCTCAGTTTCAGGATGATGGAATCACAGAATCGTTTGGGTCAGAAGGGGCCTTAACCCTTGCCCATTCCAACCCTCTGCCATGTGTGAGGATGCCTTCCACCAGCCTGGCTGATCAGAGCCCTGCCCAGCCCCTCCTTGTTCTCAGAACCCTGTTCAAAACCAGCCTGGTTCTGTTCCCAGCGATCTGTGAATTCCAGCAGTTTCTGGGAGGTGGTAAGGTTTTTAATTATCTTTTTTTT
>VZRH01003113.1:731553-744971 GCA_013397555.1 Urocynchramus pylzowi
TTTTTTTTTTTTTTTAAACTTCTGAAAACCCCCGTTCTTTTTAAAGAAGGGAAGAGGACCAGAGGTGCCACAAGAGGCCAGCATTGCCTCTGGTTTCGCGCAGGCTCTGCCGGGCTGTGCGCGCTGTCGCTGCCGTGCTCAGCCAGTACCAGCACGCTGGCACAGGTGGCACAGTGGCACTGGGGACATTCTGGGCTTCACTTGGTGCTCCCCAGCCTTGGGCTGCCCTGGGCCCCTTGGCAATGTCTGCAGGGACAGTGTGGAGCCATGCAGTGCAGGGCCTCAGCAGGTCACTTTGCATTTAGGGCCTTCCAAGGCTGGCTGGTACCTGGCCATGATTTCTCCTTCATGTGCCTGGATGATCCTTTCATCCACAATAGTTATCCTGCCTTGGGGAAGCCGTGTCCTTTTCTCCACTGCTCTCCTTCCACTGTGCTGGAGGGAGGCTGTGAGGCATTTCTTCCTGTGGCAGAAGCATCAGCAGCTGGTGGGACAGTATGGGAAGGCAGCAAGTTGCTCTCAGATTGTGCTGGGAGGCGTAGTGCCAGGATGGCCTGACTGCAGCCAGCAATTCCTTGTGTAAAATCAAATGGAGGAGAAGCAGTGTCATTACTGAGCAATCCACTTAATGAGTTACTTGGATTTTGGGCTTCTCTTTCACCTTCTCTTTCCAGGTGGCGGAAACCCAGCACATGATGTGCAGCATCACTTTCCATCCTCACATTCCATGTCCAAGCATTTGGGTTAGGCTTGGCACTGATGGAGTGGTGGAAGTTTTTTGCTTTGATAGAGCTTCATATTCCCTGTGCTTGAGGGCTTCTGAAGCTGCACTCAGTGCATCAAATAGGTGCTGATCTAAACTTGAGTGTATTCCCTGGGGGCACTCAGCCAAGGCTTTTTCTGATTTTCTGCTGGAGAGTCAGTATCAATCTGATTTTATTTTAAAATAAAATATCATTGGTAAGAGTTAACAATTGCTTGTTAGACTGCAGTAGTGCTGTGTGTTATTTGCTCATGGAGAAGTTGAGAATTGTCTCTCCAAAGTAAATATGAAAAGGGAGATGAATTCTCTCTCCCTCCACAGAAGATTTCTCGCCCAGCAGGTGCTGCCTGCTGGAAACATGCTTTTATTTTGCCATAAGGAAGCAGGCAAGAACTGCAGTGGCAGCAGCAGGGTCACAGCCTGAGGTGTCCCCACCACCTGGGGACTTGCCAGGAGGGCTCTGCAAGCAGGGTCAGTCAGTGCTTTCAGCCACTCATAATTTATCAAGAGGATAAAATGTTCTGGACAGACCATGTTTCAGCACCAGGAGGACTAAAACCTGTCCTTGCACCATTCTTCCCTCTGGGTTGAATTCCTGCACTTTTGAGGATGGAGTAAATGCATTTCTCCCCGTCCAACCTTAATTCAGGAGGAGCACTTCAAGTCTGTGGTGTTTGTGCTATGTGCTTTCAGGCTGTGGCATCAGCTCTTGTGGTTTGACCCAGAATTTGCAGTATTTTTATCTTTCCTGAAGATCCAGGTCCTGGAGGCACGTGATGACACGAACTGATGACATTTTGGGGTGTAGGGGGAGGGGGGTATGTAAAGCAGCTCTTGTTGCTACAAAAACCTTGAAAACACAAACTATAAAAAGAATTCTTAAAAAAAAAAAGAAAGAAAAGTGAAGGAAATGAAGACCCATATTGATTTAACCTGCCCCTGGCTCTCATCAGCACTGAGCTGCTGGCTCCTGATGCTGAATTCTCACAGCCCATCAACAGAAAAGCACAATGTCTTTCCCCAGGGCACTGCCCTGAAGACTTTTACTTGTCTGAGAGAGCCAACACTCCTGGAAATGAAGGAAGAACCAAGTTGCTTGTACAAGATGAATATTAAATGGGCTCCACAAAGATTTCTCTTCATTCCCCTGAATTTGTCAGAGGAGAATAATTACTGGTGTCACAGTGCTGCAAGTCAGTCTTGGTTTGGGAGAGAGGGAGAAGTATGGCAATAAGTGAAGTTCCAGTGTAGATATAGCTGCATTTAACACTTAGGAGTAGCAATAAAGATGAAGGTTGTAATTGTATGTGCAATTTCAAAGCTCACAACATAATTTTATATCCTCAAACATCTGTTTTAGGATCAGAGCAGAGTGCTACATAACTGGCTCATTTTTATATCTATCAATTAGGCACCATCAAGTTTATTATAAATTCAAACTCATTTATGTAAACACGAACTTGGGTTGAACAACTCCACAGAGTGATGACCCTGAGGACAGTGTGCTTGGAGCAGCAGATCTCCAGCTGGCTGCTCAGCAGGATGCTACTACATGGCAAAACTCATGGCTCCAGAGGGAGATGGCCCTTGCAGGAAGGTGACAGTGTTTTACTTAGGAAAAACTCTTCCAGCATGTCAGGGGTTGATGGAGGCTTTCATGACCTGCTTGCCCAGGATTGTGAGCACACCTTGTCTTCACCTCAGTGTATTGTATTTTTGGGTAAATGCAGCACTAATGCTTGGCTGCAATGTGATAGCTCCTCTCTCTCATTTTATTTTCAGTGTTGGTGGTGAAGCTGGTGGAGGGGAAGGTCTCGTGCTTGGAGGACCAAAGGAGTGATGAAGGACCTGGTATTAGGAAGGAATTCTTGCCTGCAAGGGTGGTGAGGCACAGGTGGCCCAGAGAAGCTGTGGCTGCCCCATCTCTGGAAGTGTTGGACCCTTCCAGTGATGGGCAAAGCCAGGTTTGACAGGGCTTGGAACAAGCTGATAGTAGAAGTTGTCCCTGCCCATGGCAGGGGGTGGAATAAGATGAATTTTATGAGCTTTATATGGGAGGTGCTGTGCAGGTGCCATCCTATGTGGATTTCCAGGCTGCTCTGCAGGCAAAAAAGGTTTCAGAGGTTTTGGGGAGCAGCAGCACCCCTGGCTCCTCAAGGGTGCTGTTCAGGTGGATTTGCTGTTGGTTTCCCAGCTGTCTCATGGTGGGATGCTGAGATCTCTTCTTGCCTCTGCAGCTTTGTGCTGGGTGCCTGGGCAGGCTTTGTGCTCCCTGCACAGGTTGTCATCTCCCGTGGGCTCCTTTCCCTCACCTGTATCATCATGTGGCTGCCCTGACTGTGCCTCTTATCAACTAGTCTGGCAGATACCTTGGCCATTGGCCTTCACTGCATGCAGAAGGAAGTAATTAAATTTAGTAGATGTCACCATCCATTTTACAGCAATGGTAATTAAATGTAACTGGAGGTGTGACTTCTAAACAAGGCCGTATGGTTTTTTTCAATGAGGTGTTTCACATCAAGAAAAACAAATAAATAACCAAGGAGATGCAGATGTGGTGTGTGATGTGAACCTGTGACCTTGCCTGGCCTCCCTTGCAGTGTCCATTACCAGGGACACGCCTCTGCCCTGGCTTAGTTGAACAAGACTTCCACAAATGGGTGGGAGAAATCTGCTGGTGTTCAAGTACCTTGTTTCATCAGCAAAGGAAGGTTTTAAAAACAAAAGCAGCAGCAGAAGGTAGGGAAGCTGTTGGATTCCTGCTGCCTTGTCTCTGGAGGAGTCTGTTCCATTGCAGATCTCCTCACAGTGGGATGAGGAGGATGGTGCTTCATCTCCTGACTTTGCTGTAAAACCTTTGCTATCCTGTAGAGACCTTCCTGACTAAAGCAGTTATTAAAAGTAACTTAATTGTCAGGAAATTATACAGTTTAAAAAGCAGGCCTTCAGTGGGGTTGTCAGAAGTACAGAAACATGGTCAGTTGAAAATTACCAATTAAAAAGACTCAATTTGGTCACGGCTCTTCTCCTTCAGCCTAGGGAAAATATGAACCAGGAGATTTAGTAGCTGATGCTTCTGCTACCTGTGCCCTTTCCTGCCACGTGGAAACGTCACCTGTGGCCAGAGGGAGCTATCCTGTGCTGCTGAGAGCCCTGGGAAGAGGGATGGCAGCATTGGCACCTGCTCTTGGGTGCCTTGGGTTGTTTGAATGCATGAACATCACCCTGGAAGGTGTGAGCTGGGCCCTCATGGGGCATTAAACGTGCAGCACAGCCCTGGAGCTGTGGGGGGCTGTGGGAGATCAGAGAGCTGCAGAAACTGAGCTGGGCAGTGCTGCCAACCTTTTGACCCTGGTGCAGTGAAAGCTGAGGGAGAGACAAACTCAAGGCAAGAACAGAAGTGAAGACATCATGTCTGGTGATGCTGACTGCTCTGATGAGAGAAGAGATAACAAGGACATTGCTGGGGAAAGAGTTTAACAAGGACATTACTAGTGGAAGAGGGATTATCGAGAAGACTGTGTTTCTAAAGGGGACTGGGACAAAGGGGTCTGAGTGGAAAATTTTTGTACAAACATAGTGAACTATAAACACTGGTAAACTGGTGTAATGAACTGGCTTTGCTTGGCTGGCATAAGCAAAGTCTGTGTGTGTCAATCCCCACGGGGTGTGTTATTTGCAGGATTTATTACTCCATGGGAAGGGAATGCTGTGTGGCACCGTGCTGATTCACAAGGGGCAGTGATGCTGCTGGAGAACCCACTGCTGACCAGCAAAGGTGGGGAGGACTAGAAATGTGCTGGGTTAATTTTTTTAAAATCTGAATTATTGTTTCACAGATGGCTGAACTGGCAGATCAAGAAGTTCAGTGCTGTGGTTTGTGTGCCAGTGGTTTGGCACCAGGTGTTTACAGAAGTAATGTGAACACAAATGACTTGGAGGTGTCATTATATGTTTCATCCAATCCTGTCAAACAAGCAAAGTGACTGCAGGGGACACCCCACGGTGCCTGTTAACCCAGATCTGCCTGTGGTGCTGCCCTGCTTTTGGCTTTGGGCTGGTGCTGCCCTGTGAGCAGCCGTGTGCCGGGCAGGGGTTCCCGCTCTGTCACCGCTGGCTGCCAGGACTGCGTGTGGGGAGTGCCAGCAGCCAGCCAGGCTTTGCACTGGGCAAATGATGTGTGGCCAGCTTGAATTCTTCAGATCAATAACCCAGTGACAGGCAGCTTGAGCGCTGGGAAATAGCATTAAGCCCGACACTGCTGTTTTGTGTATTGCAAGGGATCGAAGAACACCAGGGCCTGGATTGCAGAGCTCCATCACTGTGTCAGGGCTAGAAGCGTGAATACAAAGTGCCGTGGAAGAATGTGTGGCCTCTTTGGAAGGTGAAAAGGAAATGTTAGCACTTGGACTTGCCAGCTGCTGGGGAATGGACATGGGAGCTGGGACCAATTTCCACCTAAGTGCCACATCTGGTTACTTTGTCCATCCAACAGCTGGAGGAAGGACAGGAATATAGAATGTTTGGGTTGGAAGGGACCTTACAGATCACTAAGTTCCAACAGCCTGCCATGGGCAGGGACACTTCCAGTCCAATAGGAATTGAGGTTCCTAAACTCCCAGAGGAAGAAGCCCTGGGTAGAGGATGCAATCTTTTACATTGCAGTGTCTGTTGTGAGTAGCAGGGAATTTGCTTCCCTTATGGCCAGGATCCACAGGAAACTCCTTTTCCACTTAGTCTGATAATATTTGCTATGCAATGGAACACTGTTTAATCTCCATCTCAGATTTTTTTCATCCCCCAGAAGAACCACCTTTTTTGATCATTTTCCTGAAATCCGTATGTGTAGTGAGTCAAGCACAAGGATCCCGTGGCACAAAGCTGTTGTAGAGCCTTCAGGGGTGTTCTTCATGATTTCATTCCAGGTCTTGCATTTAATCCAATGTAGCTGGTTCTTAAACACTGCCTCTTCTGAAAGATATTTAATGAAATGTAAATTTTGAACATATTCTCTTCAAAGAACAAATGAAATTGCTGTACCTGGAATGGTTAAATTATTGTTGCAGCCTAGGGTTCATCTCCCCCCTTTTGCATTTTAATTACTCTGATTGCTGTTCTTTTAAAAGGTACCAGTGGTTTTAAAGCATCAAATTTTTGGCTTTGGGAAGCAAATGCCTAGGGAGGAATTTTAATATTGCTTTTGCTAATTGCTGGGGAGTGAAAGTTAAGCAAGATAAGCAGGCATTGAGTAGAGCTGGCAGATGACAGTCATTACAGACAGAAAGGTCTGGTGTCACTTGTGAGAAGGTTTAGTGTAGCAGCAGTAAAACCAGCACAATGTCATTAGAGTCTTTATAGGAAAAACATTTCGGAAGCTGGCTCTGAATCCCAGTGAAGTCTGTGCAAACACTCCTGCTCACTTTTAAAGCCTGAATAAAATCCGAGATGATTGCTAAGCTACTCATAATGTCTCCAAGGTCAGAGGAAACTCCCTGCATGGGCTTATCCGTGTAAAAGGAAAAAGAAAACACTCGACCAAAAAGCCAAACTAACCCTGATGCCTGAAGAAACAGCATAACAAAAAAGGGAAGTTTGGGTAGTGAAATTGTGATGGAATTTGTCTGTTTTCCCCACGGAATGTGATCATCTCTGCCGAGCTCAGCAGTTGAAATTACTCTATTGAATACATGTTGACTTGTGTCCTTGTTGTTTTGTCTTCAAGCTCTAAATGTATACCTCTATAATTCAATACATATGTATTTGTTTGACATGTTGCAGCATTTTAATAGATGTCATCTGCCTGTGAAGAAAGGTTTTCCCCCATCCCTACCACCAGCAGCCTTTGCTGACTAATCAAGACGTAGCCTTGTCCTGCTCTGGTAGCCTGAGGAGGTTTGTGCAGCTCTGTGGGGTTTTGTCATTCATTTGGATGCTTTGCCAGGGTGTTGTGCACCTGTACAAGGTCAAATACATATTGCCCACAGCAGCATTTAATAGGCTTCCTGATGTCAATGGAAAGTCAATAACTCCAGATCTTAATTGCAGGACATGTCTGGGTCCTGGCTCATGGATGGTATTTTCTGTGTCAAATAACTTCAGATATTTGGAACAAAACTAGAATATTGTTTTCTCTATGGCCCTAGGAAAGAAAAATAACATTTTGAGAGGCAGTGGTATAGAGTAATGTTCATTTTTTTCTGGAGAAAGAGCTGCAAGGTGGGTCCTTTTCTCAGCACAATGAAACATTTACCAAATTGTTCCACTGAGTCAGTTTTGTAGAATAAAAGGAAAAGCATTAGAGAATTTCCATTTGTGAGATCAGAAAGGAAAAGGTGATGTATAGACAAAAATACTGATTAAAAGCTACATTCATCCTTATGAGAGAAATGCAAAATATGCTGGTGTAGCATGTTGTGTGGAGGAGTATAACCCTTTTATGTAGTTGATTATTGAGCTAATACTATCCTTAATCAGTCTACAATTGAATGTAGGACTAGCTGAGGCTCAAATTCTCTCCCCTGATTTTTAGAGCCCTGCACTGGAATTAATCCTGGCAATTTGTCAAACCAGGGCTGGAAATCAGCAGTTTTAAATCCCCCACAGCTGTTTCCTTGTGGAGGAAGGAGGGGCAGGAGTGCTGATGGTATCTGCCCTTTTGGTTTACAGCTGGAATCTCAGGTAAGTGAGACCCCAGGGAAAAACTGTGAGTATAAGGTGTAAGTATGGGTGCAGCTGGGCATAGAAGGGACAACAAATAGGAGCCCTGACCTCCAGGGTAAACATTCTTTTCTTTGCATATGTACTGAATCCACAATTTATTGTGATCTTAAGAAAAAAAAAAAATTTTAGAGACAGTAATAACCAGAGCTAAATCCAGCTGTTGATGTGGCCAGTGGTTTTGGGCTCTTGACCCTCATCTATGATGCTGGCAGAACTGCTCAGACCAAAAGATGGCACTATTTTTCTATTTCACTGCAAAGGAAATTCCTCTCTAAATCAGATTCATTCACTGTTGAACCTCTCTCAAAACCACTATTTTTCTGAGGCTTTACATACAGCAAAGTCCATTATTTTGAAGGCCAAATTGCTGCCAAAAAAAAACTTCAGCTAAAAAATATATATCTATAAACTAATAACACATCATCCTGACGAATGATAACACGGGGAGGACTTTTTCTCTATTATTAATGGCCAGTGTTTGTTATATTGTTGTGTTTAGTCCAAGAGGCCTTGATAGAGAGAGGCAGCTTTTCAACATGAATGGTACTTCAACCAGCATTTTATAAATTTTACAAAAAAAAAAAGAAGATCCCTGGAACATTTAAGCTCCCTGTTAATATTCAAGAATGGAAGCTGCAGGCTGTGGGAGAGGGATCAGATGTGGGATCAGATGGCAGTGCTGCTGTTCCTGAGGACAGGAGAGCAAGCTCAGGGGGCATTCAGGGGCTCCCCCAGGTGGGAGCACACCCAGCACAGCCCTGAGAGCCCTTAGCTTAAAGCAATTCACGGATTAGCCAAGACAGACTCCAGGTCTCGCTGCAGGTGAAGGTTCCTGATCCACAGGTCACTATAAAAGGTTCCTGATCCACAGGTCACTATAAAAGGCTCCTTCTTCTCAGCAAAAGGCAGGAGTCAGTGCCAGAGCTGAGCACAGGTCCCAGTGCACTTCACCTCTGGCTGCCCAGCTGGATTAATTATTTAGGGTCAACATAGGATTTAGACACTCAGTCATGGTGTGTTACTTGTCTTTGATGCTACACTTTGGCTGCCCTTCTTCTTCCCAGGGAAAGCATCGTGACATGGTGTCTGTCTGGAGCAGGGTCCTCTGGGTGTCTGGGGGGCACTGGGGTGTCCTGGTTGCCAGGATTCCCTGGAGGAGCAGCTGTGACATGGCATGCCTTTCCCCAGCATGGCTGGGATAACCAATGGCAGCATTTTTGTCTCATATAAAGTCCCTGTAACTGCCTGATACAGCCCAAGAAATGAAAATTTAAAGCAGAAGGGAGTAGTAACAGCGGGTTGAGTGATCAGAAGAGACTCCTGTTCCCTGGTGAGGTCACTTAGCCCAGCTGCTTAATTTGAGGTGATAATGCAGCATACATTTCATCTGGCAGTGTCTATATTGCAGCTTATCAAATAGGCTGAAAAGCTAAAGAATAGCAGAACAGCAGACCCCAGCAAAGACAAAGGGATGAAAACAAAGTTAATTTCATTAAGAAAATGCAGGAATAAAGGAATAGAGCTTTTCAGACCAGCCTTATTAAAAGCCTAGGCAAATTAGTGACATTATGGTTTATTAAATATTATTATGCCTAGGAAAAAAACCCTTCCTGCAGAATCCTTATAGCAATGGCCAAAAAAAAAAAAAGAAAAAAACAAAAAAACAAAAACCAAAAAAAACCCACAAAAACTCCCAAAAAACAACAAGAACAGCAGCAAAAAACCTAAGAAAAACTGTGTTTTCACTTAAATGCTGCCCTGTAATGCAATCCCGAGATCTCTTGGTTTTAGCTTTTAAAACATTAGAACATTTACTAAACATAAATCTGGAATTGAACTGTCCATGCTTGACTTGAACATTTCAGCCAAATATCTTGGGAGGTTTCATAAGTTCAGAGAAACACGAGCCAGTAAAAATATTTTCCAAGAGTCCATTTGTGGGGAAGAGTGTCACAGATTTTTCTTTTTCCTTTTTTTTCCCTTGAAAACTAATTTGCAGTGATACAGGTGCGAGTGCATGCATATTGATTTTATTAATTAAAATTAAGAATGTACAAATCTGCCTCTGTGGAAGCTGCGGGGTAGGGAAAGTGAAGGTGAATCACACTTTGCATTTCCTGCTTCCCATGCTCAGGATTCCCTGCACACAGGCACTGTGTGTCAGCTCTGATTGGGATGCAGAGCTCCTTCTGCCCATCTTCTGTCTCTGGACTGTGGCACACATTGCGAGGAAGATAAAACAGAAATAAAGATCCCTTGACCAGCTGATTGCAATGCAAACTCAGAGCTGTTTGGCACAGACCTGGACTGGGCACAGACCCTCTGTCAGCAATTGGAAAAGGGAGAAGGGCTTTGAGTTGCAGACACAGACATTTCCTAAGCACAAACCAGATATTGTGAGGTTGCTTTGGGCACAGAGGGCAGGGAACAAATCTGGTGTGAAATAAATGAGATTAATACATGTGAAATACATCTCGTTAATACATGTGAAATACATCTCGTTCTTTTTAGCTGATTCTGGTTGACTGATGTTCTGGAGTGGAAGGGCAGTATAGGGTTAGTGGTTTATTGCTGCACAAACTGATAAAGGGACTGTGAGTAAGTAGTGATTGCTGTTATGTTTGTAAGTAGTGATTGTTGTTATGTTTGTAAGTAGTGATTGCTATGTTTGCCACACAAGAACATGATTTCTGCCCAAGACTGGGGCAGGCTTTTCTGAGAGCTGACTCACACATGAAGCTGCAGGGGATTTTCAGGTCTTGTGCCCCACTGGAGTCACCTCCTGTGTGGCTCAGTTCAAGTGAAGTCAGTGCTGGCTGGCAGGAGTGTGAAGGAGCAGGTCAAGGATGATGGAAAAGAAAGACAATGTTCTGCTCCATCTTGACTGGCTAAAAGCTGTCTGCATGTCTGTGGTTGAAGTGAAAGCAGTCCCAGTATTTGGTCAAGAGATTAATGTGACATCAAACCACAGAGCACCTGAGCAACCTAGTCTAGTGGAAGGTGTCCTGCCCGTGGAAGGAGGGTTGGAATGAGGTGGTCTTTAAGGCCCCTTCCAACCAAAACCATTCTGTGATTCTGTGGTTCTGTCATTCTGTGATTCTGTGAGTGAAGTACCTTGTGCAGCTGATGATCTGTGTGTGCAATGTGCATCTTCAAGGGTTTCTGTTTTACAGGGGTACTGGCTCTCCACCTCCTGTAGAGATGCTAAAGCTGGATGACACTGCTGGACATAGGCCATGCTCATGTTTTCCCACTTTGTCCCCAAGCCATGTGGTCAGAGGACCAGCTGGACACACAGACATGAGCACACAGCCAAGGGCAGGGGCTGGAATGTGACAGAGATGTTTCTTGTGCCACTGGCTGTTACAAAGCCCAAATGAATTCTTACAGAGGTTGACAAAAATAGCCTCATTAGCATTCATTTCAAATCCCATGAGGTGCCTGTCTTCATTTTTAGGCACCTAAATACTTCTGCAAATCTCCCTCTTAATGCTGCATGAGCTGGGGACTGATCTGGCACATCAAACTTCAGGTAAAACAGGAGCTCCTAGATCTGAGCAGTTTCTAAAATGAGAAGCAGAACTTCTCAAACATATGCTGAGGTCAAAATTGCTCATGCTAGGGAGAAGGTAATTTCTGGAGATATGCAGTTTTTTTATTTTTTAAAGTATTTTAAAGGGCTTTTGTTGCAGTTGTTTTTTCATTTATGCTAAGGCAAGAGGCAGAAGATATTTCAATCAGCAGTAACACACTGGGAATTGTTTGGGTCAAATAATTTCACCCTTTTGTTAAACATTGCTTTTGGAATATTATCACATCCATTGGTTATATCAGCAATCTGTTTATCCAGGTAACTGAGAAGCAAGTGTAGCCTGCCAGCTTCTCAGGAAGACAAAGACAGAGTGGAAAGTGTTTATACGATCCTGCACAGAAATGTCTTATTTATTTGATAAGATAAATGAATAATGAGATATTACAGAAATCCAAAAGAGAGAATGGACATACAACTGTAAAATACTTGTCACCATGAAGTAACACCCACTTCCTGGGCCTGATGGGCTGCCTGTTGATAACACCAGTCCAGAGGGGTGGCTTGGCTAGATGGACCACTGTATCCAAGTGGCACCATGCCCAAATCCTGGTACCCTTGTATGCTGGCCCTGGGGTTGTGAGGATGCTTGAATGGGTGCAAAGGGCAGCTGTTCAGGGCCTTGCTACCTCCTTATTTCTGGGGAGTGAAAGGGGAGGCTGCTTTTTTCTTGTCTTGATTAGCATTGCAGTGGCTTTGCTCAGAGGTCTGAGCAGGCTGAGGTCTGCTGGGCTCCAGAGCTGGTTGTCCTTAGCCCAGCTCATTCCCACCTTGACATCTCCAATTGGTGAATGCAACAGAAGCAGTGCTGAGAGAGCACTGCCTTTACTTGTTTCTGAGTACTTTGAATGTTGCTGGAAGCAATTTATAATGTGTTAATAAGTTTGTACCCGCCCCCCCCCAAAAGAAAAATCTAAGAATGAAAAATTGCTTCGAATCTCCTGTCAAAACAGCAATGCTACAATGCCAATTCTGCAATTGCAGGGGTCGTACATGCATGAGTGATGAGACTTTAACATACATGAGAAATAAGAAGAAGGTCTTTTAAAATACAATTTAGTTTTACTTCATGATTATGTAGAACCAGGGTGATGCATCACAGAGATATCCCTATGCTCAAGTATGAAATTGTTTGAACATTTATTTTTATCCAGAAGCAGTACCTCGAGCAATTCTTCAGAATATTCAGAATTGACTAGAATTATATTAGTCACATTTTTATTACAAAGACAGTAATTTATGCAGGTGATTTAGAAGGTTTTGATTTTCATCTCTGAAGAGCTGAAGGGTCAAAACATAAATCAGAGTAGCACATAGCAGTGCTGAACATCCAGGCTATATAAGTACTAACAATTATGTTTTAGTAAACCCTTAAACAGTGTTGTGTGGAGTGGAGAGTCTGTAGCCCTGGAAAAAGAGGTCATGAAGTAATTGATATTATGGAAGAATTAATATTAATCAATTAATTAATAATTAATAAAATATAAATTCTTTTAAAAATCATCCTGGGAGCATGAGTTACAATGTGGCCTCACAACTTATCATAAAAACAGAGACATTATCACTTTTTGCAGCTTTGTCTGAAGGAGTCAAACCAGCTTTTTACTCCCTGGAAGGTAAAATGTCCCACACATTTTAAGAGTTACTGTTTGCAAAGAACTTAAAATGTTGGGGTTTTTTTTGTTTTTTCTTTAATTTTTTTTTGGTTTTTTTTTGGGTTTTTTTTTTTTGTTTTGGTTTTTTTTCCCTTTTCCCCACCTTTTTTTTCCGCAAAGAACTTCATATGAAATGTACTTTATATTGTAAACAGGATCTTTATTCTGCAAACCACTGTGTAAAAGATGCAAATTGCCTTTTGTCTGGAGTGAAACAGGCTGTACTTGCCAGTCACACCTGCTGACTCCTGAGACTGAACCTGAAGATCCCTGCCCATAATAAAAATAATAATCCCAGACAAGAGCTGTTACAGGTAAGCCTGCATTTTTTGCACTCTGTGGAATGGCATAAAGACTTGATAGCCTTAAACATTACTTCTTTGTTTTTTCTCCAAGGCGCAGGCTTGAAAATAACAGATTTATAGAATCATAGAATGGTTTGGTTTGAAAGGAATCTTAAAGAGCATCACATTCCAGCCCCCTGCCATAGGCAGGGACACCCTCCACTAGCCCAGGGTTCTCCAAGTCCCATCTCAGGAGCCCTTATATTCATTTTGGGTGTCCTATTCTGGGCACCACTGGCACAAACATGTGAAGACAAGGACATCTCAAAAGCACAAATTGCTTACTGACAGTATTGGATTTCTGGGTAACCATTTGCTTAGGGCAATTACCACTAATTATTTAACAG
>VZRH01003113.1:745501-770869 GCA_013397555.1 Urocynchramus pylzowi
CCACTGTGTAAAAGATGCAAATTGCCTTTTGTCTGGAGTGAAACAGGCTGTACTTGCCAGTCACACCTGCTGACTCCTGAGACTGAACCTGAAGATCCCTGCCCATAATAAAAATAATAATCCCAGACAAGAGCTGTTACAGGTAAGCCTGCATTTTTTGCACTCTGTGGAATGGCATAAAGACTTGATAGCCTTAAACATTACTTCTTTGTTTTTTCTCCAAGGCGCAGGCTTGAAAATAACAGATTTATAGAATCATAGAATGGTTTGGTTTGAAAGGAATCTTAAAGAGCATCACATTCCAGCCCCCTGCCATAGGCAGGGACACCCTCCACTAGCCCAGGGTTCTCCAAGTCCCATCTCAGGAGCCCTTATATTCATTTTGGGTGTCCTATTCTGGGCACCACTGACACAAACATGTGAAGACAAGGACATCTCAAAAGCACAAATTGCTTACTGACAGTATTGGATTTCTGGGTAACCATTTGCTTAGGGCAATTACCACTAATTATTTAACAGAATTGGGAAAGCAGAAAAATAATCCATAAAGGGTATTAGGGACACATTACTGTGTGATAATAGGATTTTACAAAGATAGACAAAAAGTACTCTGTTGTAAATGTCTGTAGATGTACAAAAACAGATACAGACTTTTGTTACTTGTGATATTTCATGAAAAAACCCTAAATACTGTCTTCTATTGAGCATAAGATTAGGTTTTGGCTGATATTTATTTATGGAGGAAGATCTTCTTGATAATTTAGAAAGTATGTAAAGTGCATCTAATTTTATTCCCCGAGATACACACATGAGATTCTGTCTAAGCTAAAATTAGCTGAGTGTTTTTTTGTCTAGACCATCTGTAGATGTAATTTTATCTTGCAGAGTACATGCACACCCAATTGTAGCATACAATGACTTGAGCCTCTTGTCCCCTCTGAGGGGCAGGAAGAAGAAAATGCTCCATCTCAGAACTATGGGTTGGATTTTCCCTCTCTCTTGGTCAGGGTTTCTGCTTTCTACCCCAGCTACCTTCCTTGCCAAATGATTTGAAGACAGGCTTATGGGGGGTTGTGACTTTCTTTTATTTTCCCTGTCCTTTTCATCTGTAAAAGGAGTGCAATGAAACCCATTTAGATCACACAGCTGCTGTGAGGATTATTAAATTGAAAGTGGTTTTGGACTGTCAGTTGAAAGAATGTCCAAGTATTGACTGGTATTAGTTCTGGTCTTTACTCAACTTCTGTAATTAATTAAGATGCCAGCCGTATTTGGGGAAGACTTTGATCACATGAAGCTGCAAGAGCAGGAGGGGCTGAGCTGGCCCAGCACGAGCCCGACCCAGCTTGTGGCTCTGCCCCAGCCCTGAGAGCCCACAGAGGTGGCTGTGACCCCACACCACACCTCCAGCCCTGCTTGTGCTTTTCCTGGGGGTTCTCCAGGGGGCTGCTGGAGCTGTGGGTCACTGCTGGGCTCTGCTGCTCCCCACTCCTTCTCCCAGGGAGGGCTGTGATCTCCTACTGCCCCTCTTTCCAACCCATGGACATCATGAGTCCCACTCTGTGGTGTTTGACAGCTTCCTGCTGCACAGCTGGTGCCATTGCAGAGCCAAGCAAAGTGAGAAAGGGTTATTTTGCTATTAGAGCAAACAATGGTTTATTGATTGCTTTCTTGTATGCCATTCCAGCTATCCTAGAATCATGGAATGGTTTGGTATTAGAAGGTGCCTGCAAGATCATGCAGCTCCAACCCCCCTGCCATGGGCACTGGCACTTTCCACTAGACCAGGCTGGTCAGAGCTCTATCCCCAGAGAAGCAGGAGGCTCTCATAATTATAATATAATAATAATAATAGTAAGAGCAACAATGACAATGTAATGTTTTCTGCTAAACACTATCCTAATTGCTTTCAAAAGTTAGTTAACAAGCCTTAATTACAGCTTTTTAAAAACATGTTTTTATAATTTGAAGTGTCATTCCTGCAGTTCATGTTGTTGGACTCTATTAGGAGAACAAGAAAAATCTCCTGGTTTAGTCCTGTTGATAGTGAATGGAATGAAGCCAGTGGATTGCAATGTGTGAGGGAAACTGATCCCTGGAGAAGAGTTTGTTTTTTTGCCAAGATAGAAAATACTGCTGGATGAGGTGTCTGTGGGCACTGCTCCCATATGTACAGACATTTTGCATGAAGCTGGCCAAACTTTGTTCACTGAGCACCACTTTTCATGCAGTTATAGATCTCAACTGCTGTGCATCAGTGCTGGACAAAACCCTCTATTAATGATGGTGATCTTATATTTGTTGCCTACAAGTCTTCCATTCCCATGGAACCTCCTTGTGTTGATTCAACATACGAAGTCTTTAATCTGCAGAATTACAGCTAATAAGACCTTGGATTGCATTGAAGTCATAATATCATCTGTGAATCATCTTTGCACTGCTTGAGTTGCAGTGAGGGCACATGGATTTTCTGGACAGTGACACCACTTCAAGGTGGAAAACAAAGGAAAAAGGAGCAATGCAATGAGCTGGCCTAAACAAGGGGTATCTCTTCTGTGACTATTGACTAAGTAAGATTGTTGGCTTGATTGAGAAATCCTTGATAGAGGGATTAAACCACATAAATTTGATTTCTTTGTTTGAAGATTGGGGGTTTAAAAATTGTGTACTTAGAGATTTAATTCAATCACTTGATATCAGGTGTTTCCTAGGTAGCACAATCAGATGCTATTGATAGTCAGCCTGTTGTCAGAATGCTGCTACTTCCTTCAGAAGGTTATGCAAAACAGCTACGTTACCAAAATCAAGAAAACTGAAATGTTAAAATATGGGGATTGGACTCAGCTCCCTGAAAACGAGACTCTGAAATTCTTTTTCTAACCTCCTGCTTCACTCTCTTCATATTGACTCACATCATTATGCAAATGCCATAAATTGCAATAAAATCAATTAAAGGGCTATTGAGTCTCATAGAAATATGTACCCATTAGTTTTCTGCTGAGACTGTATTTCTGCTCTGCTTGCTTTTGGCCAAGGCAGAGAGGAGTGCCCAGCACTGGGAGCACTGGTGCCACCTTCCCACAGTGCCAGAGCCCAGGTGACCAACGTCCTGCTCACATCCTCTGGGCTGAGAATGCACAGCTGGGAAGGGAGCTTGTGCTGGGTGCCAGGGAGTCTGGAGAGGGGTGTTTAATAAAGGCATGGAGTGACAGGACAAGGGGGAATGGCTGCAAACTGGGAGGTTTAGGTTTAGATTGGATATTAGGAAGAAATTCTTCCCTGTAAGAGTGGTGGGACCGTGGCATGGTTGCCCAGAGAAGGTGTGTTAGCCCCATCCCTGGAAAGGTTCAAAGTCATGCTGGAGGAGACTTGGAGCAACATGGTTCTGTGAAAGTTGTCCCTGCCCATGGCAGGGGTTGGAACTGATGGGCTTTAATGTGCCTTCCAACCCCAATCAGTCTGTGAGTCTGTGATTTCCAGCCCTGCTCCAAAATCTGACCATGCAATCTCTTCTCTTCTAACCATGAAACTGCACCCTGAAGAAAGGACCTGAAACACCTGCCTGCAGGCTGCAAGACAGGCTGCTAAGAGCCATAATTGGATAGAAAATGTGGATTAAGAAGAAAGTTTTTAATATTTGTGTTTCCTGGAGAGCTGTATCCTGACTGTGCTTAGGGGTTTGTTCTGTTGCCTTCTCTGTAGTACCTTTGTCACAGAGAGCCCTGATTAATTTCTTAGTTTTTTAGGTTTTGGTGTTTCTTTCATCATGCTAGGGCAAACTCTACCCAGAAAAAAAGAGGGCTGTGCAGGATACTGTGTGGTGTCTGGGTTTTAAGTTGCTTTGGGGAGAATTCCTTTAGCTAAAAACTTCACTGCCAGGCTGGGAAGGCTCATGCCTTTTCCTGCAGACCACAAGGACTATGTCACAACAACATAAAAGTGATGCAGCAAATCACTGCAGTGCTCTGCAGTGCAGAACTGGTGCCATTTTTTCTGTGCACATAAGATTTGCATGGACCTAGCTGGTACCTGAGCTCAACAATATCCCCAGGCAAACTCTTCCATACAGTCTTACTGTGCAAAGAAAGGAAATCTGCTTTGTCTCATCATTTTGTAAATGTAGAGGTCATGATACACTAGGAAATACCACCCAAAAAAAGGCAATAAAAATTATATGAAGGGAGGTTTATGTAAAAAATGTCTGTGCCTGTAACCCAAGAACAAAGTAATGTCATTCACAGAGTGCTACTTTGAAGGAATTTTACTTGAACATGATTTAATGTAAAACTGGTGTATCTGCATTGTTGTATACACCTTCTCTTATTTGAATTTAACAAGACCTTAATGGGAGTGTCCAAGGCCTGACCCGTCTGAAGGGTAGCTTAGGAGAAAGTGCAATTGCACTATAAATAATTCACTTTGGTGCCTTGGCTACCATCCACTATAGCCCTTTTGATACCCCATAAACTCAAATGTACCATGCTATTTCTCTCCATTTTAAACTGCTCTCCCAGGGAAAGCAAATGGAATAGCACCATCAGACCATATGCTGTGGAAACCAGGGAGGGCATGAAATTGCAGAGGTACCGACACGTGCTGGATTTTTCTGGCTGTTAAGTTCATGTGATAAAACACAGCTCGTTCCTCTACCTCTGTGTGATATGCATTGAGAAAGTTTTAATATCACAACTTCTCTGTGGGATGCAATACCATCTGGAGTGAGGATGGAGAGTTCTCCCTGGGTGTTTTGGTGAGGAAGGAGTGTGCTGGTGCTTGTCCTTCCTCATGTGCTGCTGAAACAGGGAGAAAAGGAGCCAGTCCCACCTGATGGGCAACTGTCCTTGGCTCAATAACTTAGGCATGATTGTTTCTGAAGTCCTAGGGTTGCAGATCTGGCAGACATTTATGAGGATGGTGAGTGCTTCAGACAAAAGATGCAGCTCTCTTTAAGCATTGTAGTATCCTTGCTTATCCCACATGTCCTGCTCTATGACAAAATTTTGGAGATGTTAGACCCAGCTCAGTTACTGTAATGGAAAGAGAAGGGAGAGCTCAAGCCCTGACCAGGTGTTTGCATCAGAATCCTTTATCCATCTACATTTGGATTTAGTTAAAAAAAGGGGGGTTCACCACAGCCCATCTGCAGAGTCCTAAAGTTATCCCCATGACCTGGTTTCTCCTTGCTCTTTCCCTCCTTCCCTCCCTCCTTCCCTAAAGGTCAGTGAATGGATTTTGGGCTTATGCAGGAGTGAGAGGACTCTGGCTTGTGGGCACCTTGAATTTACTGCTAAGGAATCTCAAATTAATTTTACCCAAGTTATAAAATGCATGGCACCTCTAAGGCTGTTGTCCCATCTGGCAGGAGACCTGGAATCCCCACTCTGCCTTGTACCAGCCTCCATTAAGCAATGCAAACCAGCTCTATTTATAACTCATTTTGGGGTCTAAATCTCAGGATGAAGTTGAAATCACTAGAGCTTCCTGGAAGGCAGCCAGGATTTTTCTTGCCCTTTTCTTTTTCCTCTGGAAGAATAAAACCCTCAATTAGGACAGAAAAAGTAATGTAGGGTGGAGTGGGGGGAAGAAACAGCCTAGTGCTGGAGGGGGAGAAAAGCTGCTCGTGGGCCACAACCTCTTTTTGAAGGTTTTACAGATAAGAGGTTTCCTTGGGGCCTGGCATGGAAGGGATGTCTTGAAGGATGATTTTGGGAATTGGTAATCCAAACCCCTTTCTAATCAGGCCTGGTAGTCCTACTCCCAATTGACTCCCAACTGTACATTGACCTCCCTTCTCTTAGTGCTAAGTTAGTTCTTTTTTCCCGATTTCTCGAGTTATTAATTATTGCTAAAATGAGGTGTGAGAGCAGAGCTCCATGTGTGTTGTTTGATGCCAAATTCCAGGTTAAGCTGAAACAATTTCTAGACTCAAGGAGCTTCCAAATACAGCAGTGACTCCATTTCTTGGGTTTGCAGTGATTTCAGTTTTGTTTTTCACTGCAGACTGTTTTCCTCAGCTGATTTTCTAGCCAGGCTCTGCCCTCCAAACCCTGAAAATCACGTATTACACCACAAGACTCCTCCTCTCTCCACTGCAGCACTTGCATTTAGTGCAATTCTCTCTGGAGTTACTAATTTGCCTTGGTCATTACCGAATAAAACCTTCTCTCACCTCCAGCTCCTTCTGCTTCGTACTGCCAACGGTGGCAATCCAATGTTTGTAAGGTAATTGCAGCTTCTGTGACCTGTGATGTGAAAAAGGCAATGGCAGCATTGTGGAATGAAAAAAGGAGGATGAATTGTGCACTGAGAAGGGAAAATGTACCTGTTTGCAGACAGTCAAGTAACCAAGAAAGGATAAAAATGAAAAAAATTGGGGTTTAATAGTCTGTTAGTGTGAGCAGTGTGGAGGTGAGTCTCTGTCCTCCGCTGCAGGTTCAGGCTGGGCTCCACCAGGGTCCCTGGCACCCCCTGGCTGGTGGCATGTCAAAGGCCACCCTGGACATGTCACCTCTGAGTGGTTGACTCTGTTGATGTCTACACCAGTTAGCTCATCTTTGGAGACTGGTGCTGATCCTTCTAGAGGAAGGCAGACCTGGAATAACTGGCATCTCTGTAAGGGACTTGTGAATTTTGCAAAGCACTCCATCCTGCTGCTGACAACAGCATCACTTTTTGTTACTTTGCTTGCTTTACTGTATCTTTCCTATAAGTTTTGGGGTCAAATGGGCCCCAAATGTCCCCTGACCCAGTGTGCTTTTCCCCCACTTTGTGTCACAAGCTGCGAATGTCACATCCTTCTGTTGCAAAGTGATAAATCACTGCTGCCTTCAGACCATGGAGACGGTGGAAGGCATGATTAATATCCTGTTGTTGCTGGCTGGCAGCAGGTTTTTGGCATGTTGAAGGAAGCAAGCTTTGTAATGGGTTAATACCCCCTTGTCCATAAGCCTAACATTAAACACTTTGTTTTCTCAAGGTGGGGCCTGCAGTGAGTGACTGAGAGCTGGACTTTTCTAGGCTCTCTGCTTTCACTGACTCTTTCTATAATGCTGTGGAAAGTCATTTAAATGTCTCCAGTATGTAAGTTTACCCAACTGTAAAATTTGGTATAATAAGGCTTGCTTACTTTACAGCTGAAGTTTAATTCAATAATGTTTGTTGTGAGTGTCAGTTCTCATCTAGGAGGTATAATATGAAAGGTGTTATAAATGGGCAGCACAGGGGGATGTCCATTAGCAAAGTCATTGTTATAAGAAAAATCTCGCTGGAACAGAACACAGAAATCAAAGAGCAGCTGACAAAATCAGATAATGATCTTGTCTGTAAAACATAACCTTCCAGATAATGAGATGAAGGTGTTAGGAAGGGAGTTGGTGTGACAGAATGTCAAGTGTCACTAACTGCCTGGAACCAGTCTGTGTGCCAAACACAACCCCATCCCACCACCGTGGCTGTTTGGATGGACCTGCCTGGCACCTGCCCAGCCCTTTGCCCTCTGCATTTGTTCTGGTCAACATGGCACAAAGACTTTTTAGAGTAAAGAAGAAACCACATGGTGGCTTGGGGAATCTGCCTGCTGCACACTCAGCTAGACCCCAAAAACGCCAATAAGAGCAATACACTTATTTTAGCTCAGCTGCCCTCTGGCAGCTTTGTTATGCTCAACATCCCTGTTGAACAGTGTATGTAGTTTGTTTTAAGTACACATTTATCACCTCCATGGGTGATTTATAATATGAAGCACATTCAAAGAATAAGGAATGTGGTTTGTCCTGCCATAAAGGTTTTTGTTTGTGTTTCTGCTCTCAGTGCCTGTTCACTGCAGAGTGAATCACTGGGGGGTTGTGGGAGGTGGTGTTTTGCTGAAAGCTGTTGGTTTTTATTAAACTCCTCTGTGTGATGTTAAAGGCTGGAGGACAGCTAAGCTGGGCACTGTCTTGTTTGGCACATGGAAAAATTCTTGCATCAAGGTGCCAAAAGTCCAAAAAGTGGTAGTAATAGGATGATAAGGGATAAATTGCTCTGAATATAAGAAAAGATCAGCTGTGGGCAGGGTGCACTGGGTGAAATCCAGCTGTGCCACACCTAGAATCTGGTTACAGCATGGACAGACAAATGTTTTGGGAGTGGTTGGGGTAGCCATCCTTGCTTTTCTTCATCATTCAGGTGTAATCATTAATCTAAAAAATCTAAGGACATGAGGACCCAATTTTGACTGTACCAGGGATGGTGTGAAACTAATGCTGTGCAAGCCAGCCTGTCTCCCCAGGACTGCTGCCTGCAGAAGTGAAAGCTCTATCCAATGCTTTAACCAAAGAGGTTCCAATTTGGCTATAATTTGGCCAACAATTACTGTGTAACATGGAAACCCTGAGGCCAGATAGGTCTTTCTTATCTTCCAACACTCGGTGGCTTTCCTGCCTTAGGTGTTTTCTTTGTTGTGTTTTGTTCACAAACAAAATTGCCGTAGTCCAGATGAGTATTTTAGATTTATTTGTGAACCATGTGGTGTTCAAATCACTTGGTGTGAGCTGTAGTAATGTCCAGAAGCTGTAGCTGTTTAAATTATAATTATCAGATCAATCAGGCAATCTGGAAAAGGTGTTCCCAGAGAAAAATATCCTTCAGATTCTGCTTTTCCAATGAACTCAACAGCTACTTGCACTTACTGTATATTACAGTCCTTTTTTGACTTTTATATTTCATGCTTCCTCTACATAGCTCTTTGTTTCCAGTGTTAGGAAAATGTGGCCCACTTCTCAAAAATTAAGGGCTTCTAAGAGCTTCAATTAAATCTAACTTTTGAAAGAATTTTCTCTACTAAGGAACACATCCTCTGCTTCTCTTTCCCAGCCTCTCCACAGCAGAGAGTTCTGCTGGGAAAGAAGTGTACCACTGACTTTGATGGTTGCCTTGTTACCTTTATAAGTGTCTCCTCTGTAGGTTCATCTTCCCATTGCATGTTGGCACAAGGCAGGGATTCAGTGCCTGGGATGGAGGGGGGAGCTCCCTTGTGCCTGGCTCTGCACAGGGCTGTGATGGGGACCTTGCAGAGACCCCTGAAAGCTGCTGGCCAGGGACATACTGAGGGGCTGGGCTCAAATATGCCTGACAGATCCTGTGTAAATGTCCTTCAGCCCAGCCTCCCTCTCACACATGCAGTGGGTGAGATAAAAGGCAGTCAGTGGATAAGAGAATGACAGGCTAAATCAGCAGACAAAAATAACAAGTTTAAATTCAGCCAGGGCTCAGATTTCAATCTGAGAGCACAATGCACTTCATTGCATTAAGTGGCAAGGGATAGAACAGGTCTCATCTCTCTCACAAGCGTGGCACACTGGACATGGAGATCAGTCAGCAGCCCCTCCGTGTGTGAGAAAAGGGCTGGGCCAGCAGGGCCCTTTAGTGACACAGAGCAAGACCCAGAACAAGACCCAGAACTGGACTGTGGCTACAGGGACCTGGCAGATGTGAAACCTGACCTCTGGGGTGATGCTGATGGCACCATGAATGAGGAGCTTCAGCTGTGTCTGCAGGCAGAAAGCAAACGGGAATGCCTGGCTGTGCCAGAGGCATGGTGCCCAGCCAGAGTGATTCCCAAGAGATGGCTTAAAATTGAAGATAAATCAAAGGTCTGGGAGCTCAGGAATGGGCTGAATAATATTGCTGATGAAGGGAACACCACAGAGCTCTGACCAACAATTCCTTATGCTGTTCTCCCTAAACATTGCTTCTACCATGGCAATCTGTCTAAATGTGCTGCTGCTTCTTGTGCTTTCTCCCTCCTTAGTTACTTTGAATGTTGCCTAATGTTTATCTCACTATCTAATTAACTTTCACTTTTTCTCTTAGTCTTAAGAAAATCTCTGGATTCACTTTGTCCTTCAAGTGGTGTTGGAGAACCCACGTGTGCATCCCAGTCTGTGTGTGCTGTTCACCCTGTTTCATGGGAGCACTGAGGAGCCTTCAGCTGCCAGCCCAGCTCTTTCCTCCTCCCAGCCTGGCAGGGACCAGCAATGCCCATGAGCAGGTTGTCAGAGGTGAAACACAAACTTTTATGCACTCTCTGTAAGTGTTAATGAACCTTGTAAAGCAAAAGCTCAGTGAAGTATATCAAGCCCCAGCTGTTCTCCCAGGGGAAGATAACCTGGCAGAAATAGCATTGCTATTTGCTGAAAGAGTCTTCCATTTCTAAGGCTGGTGTGGATATATAGGAGGTGCTTGCAGAGGGAGATGCTTGCAAAGGGATTGCTACCCTTGGAGCACTAGGTTCCTTCCAACATGGTGATGTTTCCTTTTAAAAATGTCTTCTTTTCTCTCTTTCTCTTATTTTTCTTTTAAATTCCTGGTCACTGCCCTCAATCCCCCTCCAGTATTCTTTCTGATGTCCAGGAGGGGAACCCAGTTTGATCCATCCCAGAGAGGCATGCCCAGAGGAACACAGGATGGGTTGGAAGGGACCACAGTGGGTCAGCTGGCTCAGCCTCCCTGCTCAGCAGGGCCTCCCTGGGGCCTCTGCACAGGACTGCAGCCTGATGGTTCTGCAATGTCTCCAGTGAGGGAGAGTCCACAACTGCTCTTCCCACAGACAGGTTTTGGAGCCAGTTTGTGAGTCTTTACTGGGCAGAACCAGGTTTCCAGAAGTGCATCTCAGTGTGCTTCTGGAGAAACTCAGAATTTTGTTCCCTCCCTTGATTGACTAGAGCTGGCATAAACACTGCAGCTGACATTTCTGAAGTGATCATAGAGAGCACTTGGAGCTGAGCTGAAGGGCAAGGATAAGAGAATATCCACTGCAGCAGGGGATGCTGCCAGGTGCAGATGGCAAGTCCTAGGAAAAAGGGAAAATGGAAGATAGAGGAATAGAGTGGCACTAAAAGGGAAAAATCTCTCCATTTTGAAGTCAATAACAGAAATGTTAAGGCTAAGCAGCCTCTCTGAGTTAGTTATTAATAACCTACAAATGACAATGAATTGACACTACTAGCTTGGCTGCTTGCAGCTCTCTTGGTGAGTATCTGTTGTCTCAGTTAAGATGGACATCTTTATTTGGGTTAAGTTACAGGAAAGAGACAGGGTTATGCTCTTACAAGCTACCCACTAGTTCAACTGTTCAAACAAAAAATTTTCTTCATTCACTCTAATACTTAAGACAACAGGAAGCCCTTTAGTTCTTAGAGGGAAAAAAATGTTCCAGCTTGATATAAAATATTTTTAGCATCACAAAAGATCTACTATCATGTTATTTCTTTATAGTTATGAATTGCCACTGTTGCAATTTCACATTGGATATTTCTAGAGAAATAGAAGATATTTCTTTCTGGTTCTGTTTTGTTTTAGTAAATTGCAAGTTGTGATTTAAGTTTCTGCATTCAGGTTTATTTCTGTCTCCCACTGGGATAATATAATCAACAATAATTACTATTGCTTTCATTTTTAAGAGAGGATTGATGAACCAGCTCATCTACATGTCCTGAATGATATTAAATACATATTTTAAATACATGTTTTGATAGTTCCTTTTTTTTTCCCTTTAGCAGCAAAAGGATATTATTTAGTACAAGAACCAAAGATGAGAAATCCCAAAGGTGAATTTCTTATTGCAAAAATTCCTAGGCAATAAATAAAAGAATACCCTTTAAGTGAGGATGAATTATAATCTTTCTTCTGCAGATGAAGTGCCCATAGACTAGTCGTGAGACTGAAAAAGGCATCTATGTCCTTCATCTTATGAAATCTTATCTAATATTTGACTGGGGATCACTAGATGGGCTTCAACACATCTTGAATGCATCTGATGGCCCATATGTTTAAAATTTGTTCATGTTGCCATATGTTGAAAACTTCCCCAAATGCTGCTACTTCTTATTTTTAGGCTGTTTTTAAGTTTTAAGAAAATGACAGTATAATGTTGTGACCCCTGTTACTTCAGACTGTGCCAAACATATTGGAGTCAGCTACTCCACAGTGACCCCAAAGAGATGTAAAGTGTAGGAGTGAATGTTAGGGAAGCAGAGAGAAAAGGCTGGCAAGTGACTGCAGCAAGGAAAATGAAGACAAGTGTTTGGAATGCGCTGTGATTATTATCTTTCTCTTTTCTCAGTAATAATTGTGCAAAAAATTTAATTCAGAAAGGGAGGATATTATAATTGATAGCCAAACTGTAATCTCTCTGTATAAAATGTTGCAAATCATTAGCGTACAACTCTCTCCATATGCACACCACTATAATTTTATATTCTCTTCTTTAGGGCTTGTTCATGCTCATGCATGAATTAAGTCTCTTTCTGTATAAATGATTAGATTATGGACCTCTTTTAAAGTTATCACCTTCTTTTTGAGTAAAGCAGATTTGAGTTTAAACTCAGAAATTTTCAGTTGTCACTTCCAAAGTGGCATCCACTGCTGAGCCATGCTGGACCAATTACACAACAAACAGATAAAGAGGTGGCAGGAGCTCCCTCCCACACCTGCATGTGCTCACAGTGGCTACTGAAGCTGAATGAATAATGCAAAGAAATGTGTCTTCTCCATTTCCTGCTCAAGAGCACAGTATATGCTCACGTCAGGTGGGAAGTGCCATTTCCCCCATCTCTTTGTGCAAGTACTCAGCAGCTTACACTGAAACTGAAAGGCAGCAACTCAAAAGTGTGCAAAGGAAATCGCTTTTTGAACTCAAATATATTAGAATATGAGCCATGGCAATGTAAAATGTCTAATCCCTCTGTCAGTGCTGAGTCTTTAGTCTAAATGCTAAGTGGAAATGCCGTGTGCAGAATTAAGACCAAGGACTTGAATCTGACTGGGGATTACCTACCTGATATGAAAAAGAAAAATAACCAGTTTTACTAGGGTTAACAGTTAGAAAAACTTTATGGAGGGAGATTTAAAAGCTTATGCTTTAGAATCTAAATCAGTATTTGTCCATGTCTGGGGTAAACAAACATAGAATCAGAGAATGGTTCAGGTGTGAAAGGACATTAAAATTTATCTAATACCAATGCCCTGCTGCAGGCATAGACACCTTCCACTATCCCAGGTTGCTCCAAGCCCCATCCAGCCTGGCCTTGAACACTGCCAGGGATGGGGCAGCCCCAGCTTCTCTGGGCAGCCTGTGCCAGGGCCTCCCCACCCTCACAGGGAAGAATTTCTTCCTAATCTCCAATCTACCCCTGCCCCCTGGCACTGTGCAGCCATTCTTCCTTGCCCTGTCACTCCAGGCCCTTGACAAACTTCAACACAGCACAAACACAGCACCTGACTAATGGCTTTGGTTCAAGTGGGACATCAGCTGGCAATGCAGATTAAACGAGGTTTAATGCAGCAATCAGTTAAGAGGTAAGTGTACTGGGCTCTCTATGCCCTCTGCACTGACACCAGAGAACCAACACTCTGCCTTTGTGTCTGTCTCACTAAAGCAGTCTGAAGGTAATTTTTCAGGAGTGAGTTAGAGTCACCACAGCACAATTAGCACACTGCCCCAATATATCAAGGCCTCCAATATGTTAAATATTTTGCAGTTTTTCTGCCAGTAACAAAGTTAATGTCAAAATATATATTTTTTTGATGCTTAGGCATGTTTGAAACACTCGCCATCACACTGCTACATCTGAACAAACAGAGAAAATTAATTTATACAGCTGTTAGCAGAAAAGTTTGGAAAACATAAAACATGATTTATCTGCTATTTCCTATAGCAGAGTGAAGCTCTACATGTTCTCTGCTGTACTGCTTTGTTCTGGCCATCCCTCATGGCTCCCTGGGGTTTGGCTGGCCCAGGATCTGACTGCCCAGTTCTGACAAAATTGGGAAGAAATTTATTTTTAAATCCAAGTCATAATTTAAAATATCCTTGGGCAATCCTATGAGGCTTTGGGGACTCTTCTGGGGTTAGCAGCTTTAAAAAAGCTCAGAATCAAATTCTATTCCATTTAACTCCATTAATATCAGTCAAACTATTTAAAGGACAGGTTTTGTGTTTGGTTTAGATTTTTATGCTGTAAAAGCACTAATCAGACATCTCTAACAAAGAAAAAATTGTTTCAGCTCCTGCTGCAGGTGAATATGTGTCATTTGAAGATCCATCCCGTGATGAAGCTCTGACCAGTGATGGAACAGGTCACCCCAAGAGTCACCACTCAACATGTCCAACAGCCTGAAATCAGAGCTGATTGTTCTCCCTCAAAGAGCTGGCTAAAGGTCTGTAGGTCTGCAGGTACCTTTGGAAATGAGGCTCTGACCATAAGGGCAGAGCAAAAGAAAGAAGGGGCTGGGAACTGGAGGTGAGATAGGAGCTCCTTGCACTTGTGATGCAGGGACCAGCTGGGTGCATCCTATTTTGGGTGAGAATTGTTTAAGACTTGCTCTGTTGACCTGAAGGCAATTTTTTTTTCTCAATCTCAGACCTGAGGAAAAACCCACTGAGAGAAGTTGTGCTGGGAATTATCTATTGGAATAAAGGGGTGTGTGTGTGTGTGTGTGTGTGTGTGTGTGTATGTGTGTGTGTATGCAGCTCCTGAAAACCCTTCTGGCATCATGCAGGGTTTGAGTTGAGAACAGCCCCCCTGGACAGTAGCTTTGATTCATAGCTTGGAGATGTACCACAGTGCAGCAGGAGCTCAGCTGAACCCAGAAGATAGTTTGCAGCAACTGCTTGCCATGGGGCACCTCCTGTGGGGGTGCTCTGCAGGTCCTCCCTGCTCATGTGCCTGAGGTTTGTTTGGGCTCTGGGAGCTCTGGCCATCATGTGCTTCCCTGCTTGGTTCCTGGAAAGTCCTTTCATGTCTCTGGCTCAGTTTACTCAGCCACAGGACTGTCTAGTACCTCTTGGATAAGGTTAATGCAGCAGCAGGAGGAGCTTCCCAGTGCCCTGGGATGAGTGGTGCCACACAAGTGCCAAGTACTTTTATATAATAAAGCACTTAATAACTGAGTGTGCCTGTCAGAGAAGAAAATCCATGAGGAACTCTGCAGTGGAGAGGGCACTTGGTTTGCTATTGCTGTCAGTGCTGAATGAATACCCTGGAGAACTGTTTGAAATGAGTGTGGTATCTTCCAGGGAGATCAGGGTACTTCCAGAGGGGTTTTGCTCAGAAACCTGTGAAGCTTCTGTTCCTGTAGCTTTTGAGAGCTTATAGCTTTCTCTATTTCTGTCATAATCATTCATTAGGTTTTGTCAAACTGTTCCAATTGCTATAGCAACTCTAATGAAATCTTGCTCTCTAAATAGCCACGCCAATTTTATCAGGTCAGAATCTGCCCTTTCCAACTAATTCACTACCTTTTGAATGTACTTTTTCCCCAGTAGAGAGTTTGCACCCAGAGGATCAAAAAATTATTAACCCAAATATTTTTTTCTCTTTTCAGCTTAAACCAAATGTAGGATTTTTTTTTTTTTTTTAGAACTCATGTATGTAGTCCACTAATGTTTGTGGAAAGATAAACCCTCTGGAGAAGCAAGCCAAAGCCTGTCTCTTGTTTCTGTGATGCTCCTGCTGGCTGACCTGAGGATTTGGAGCAAGGCAATGAAAATTCACCATCATTACAATCCAGTACATGTAAGATTTCTTTGAAATGTCCTATAAATCCAGGGAAAGGGTGTAGTGTGTATTTTTTGATAAAATCTCTGCTATTTCACTGCAGTAAGACCTGATCTGGCTTGAATTCAAGGCCCCAGCAAAGCAGTCAATGTTATATTTGCTGCACCCTGAGGCACTTAGTTACCCCTTTCCCATGGAAATCCAGGACAGAAATTTGCAGTACCTTTGTTGGCATGTGAGCGTGTCTATAATTGAATAGTAAAGGTCTCTTTTTACTGCTTTCCTTCTGGAATAATGTCTCCTGTGCAAAAGCAAGATTTTCTTCCAGTTTCTGCCAATGAATGAGCTCTTTAGGGTGTTTAATTCAAAATAATTTGTTTCAGTTTATGGGTTGGAAGGAATAAGATGAAAGTAAAAGATGAGTGGCACGCTCTGCCCCAAGTTTCAGCTGCAGCCAAACAGCATCAATAGATATTACCCAGCTGGACAGAGATTAAATTATTCTCTTTGGCTGGACAAAGAGTTTTTTTGCTAAAGGAATGACTGAAGCCATACCTATAAATGACAGCACCTTAATAATAAAACCACCATATTTCACAAGTTTTGAACAGAAAGCAGGGAAATGTGGAATGAATTCGGCAGCTGAAATAGTCTGCCTGATGTGTATTAAGGTACTTTGAAAGGGTATTGTCAAACTTCCATTATATCTTCCTACATTTTACATGAGCAGACACCTTCCTCTTGCCTAGCTTGTATATATTTCTCCACAAAAGGAAATGAAAAAACTTTTTCCTTGCTGTTGGAGAAAAATGGTCAAATACCCTCTGAGACAGCTGCTATGTCCCCAAATCAGAAAACTGCCTAATAAGCACAATGCTGTGAAGTCTGGGCTAAAGTACTGTTTTCATTTTGCTTGCAGACCCTCATCAACTTCAGCACTGGAATTTCATTAGGGATGGAGTTTTTGAAGATACCTATGGAATGGAGTGGAGGCAGAGACCCAAGTTCTGCCAATGCACCATGCAAGTTTCATGCTTCACTTTTCCCCCTGTTGCTCATGTGCTGTGCTGCCCTGTGTGCCTTGCTCCCACAGCCTTGCTGGCACATTGTATTGATTGTGTGCCCTCTCACCCCTGTGCTGGCACAATCATTTGGGAGTGGCAGTTCAGGATGGATATTAGGAAAAATTTCTATACTGAAAGACAGATTAAGCATTAGAACAAGCTTCCCAGGAAAACAGAGGAGTCACCATTCCTACAAGTGTCCAAAAATGAGTAGAGATGACAATTTGTGATGTGGTTTAGTGGGAAATGTGGTATTTTGTCAAAGGTTGAACTTGATGATCCTGGAGATTCTTTCCAACTTTAATGATTCTATGATTTACCTACCCAGAAGATGGCATGACCCAAATGTCATTGCCATTCTCTGTAGAATCTTGCCCTGTGCTCTCAGATAGGTGTGAGGAGTTTGGGAGGCAGGGGCAATATTCACTTTATAGTGGTAAAGCGTGATCAGAATGCAGCAGGACTCAATAACAGAAGTAAAGTTGGGCTGGAGAAGCAAGGGGATGTTGGTAACCTGGTGGAAATGAGGAGTCTCTTGCCTGACAGCAAGAACCCCTCCAGCTGATAACATTGATGAAGCTGCCCTTGGTACAGCACTCACTTGGCTGCAGCTGTTTTTAATTTCTTCCACTCTCTGCTGAGATTTCCATCACCCACCCACACATCCTGTATTTAACCAGCACACAGAGCTTTCTGGAGATTAAGATTTGTGTTGCTCTGGGGACACACCATGTAAATACCATCCAGCCAAAGTCTGACTCTACTGGAAGTGGTGCATTTGTAGGAAGATGGTGCAGGTGAACATAAGTATTTTGTGAACATAAGAATTTTTTTTTTTAGAAGTCCACAGCTTAAGAATTGCCAGAACCATTATTATTTTACATTGCAGACTAGTAGCAACCCATCAAATGAAAGGTGAAGGCTGGAGGCAGGAGTGCTCAGATTCCTCTGTGAGAGCAGATGCAGAGAGAAAGGTCTGCAGGGCAAAGTCAGGAGGATCATGTCTGAAATCGAAGCAGGGTCTGATTAAAATAGGAATATTTTGATGCTGGGGGGATTTAAGTATAGGAGATAGCAAAAAGCCAAAAAAGATCTCCAGAAGCAATGTACAGATTCAAATGATGATACTTTAGTGACTGGAAAATGTGGCCTGCAGTGAAAGACAAGATTCTGATTCCAACACCTGGAGGTTGGCAACACCACAATGATTGGCATAGTTAAACCAGACTTTGAAATTCTTCTCAGAAAACTGCACTGCACTAAATTCTTTTTTCTCTACTCATGTGTTCAATCAGAAATTTGTTCACTAAATATTTTATAATAATCTCATGTCTCCTCAGAGTCTTAAAGGAATATGTTGGTACTTGGGAACTTTGCTTCCCTGCGTTATGGAATTTTGATTTCTTTTGTAAGTTTCCTGAGCTTATTATACATTTAATAAGCTGCTCTGGCTGACTACATAATCTGAAATTTCTGCAGTTAGCAAATGCTGCTCTGCTTTAGCTTCTGCTGATCTTGACAACCAACCTGCTCACATCACTTAAATCACTAATCCCATGAAATAACTCAGTGTCAGTCTCTAGAGTACATAAAAAACCCAAAACAAAACCCTTATCTAAAATGTAATGTCAATCAAAAAGAACAGTTATACATTAAATTTTAGCTATGGGGAAAGAAAAAGCCCAAACCTCTCAATTTCACTCATAAAAATCTTTTCAGTTTTGAATTTTTAGAAAACGCTGTCTAATTCAATGCATTTATGATGTTAAATTACCATTTACCTGTAACTCTTCTGTTACCCACAGACATTAAATCTTCCTCAGCCTATGCCTGCCTCCTCTGGGAAGAAGGTGATAGCATTTCTTCCTCTCTAAGCCAGAAAGCAAAAACACTTCTTCCCAGCTTTTTGTTTTTTTCTTTTTTTTTTTTTTTTCCCTGAGAAAGGCACTACAGAGGAATTGAGGCATCTCCAGTATCCAAGATTACTTGAAAATAAATGTTTTGCTGGCTAAAATAATTCCCTTGGCATCTTCCCTTTGCCAAACCACATTTACATTTCTAGTCCTATTTAACTAGATTTTTTCCTACATCTGTTGCATGAAATTAAGGGTTCATACTCTGAAAACTGTGTTTCTGGAGATAACTTTTGAAACTGGGAACATCTTCCCAGAAAGGAGGGCTCTTCCCTGTACACCCTCTGTCTCTCCAGGAGTCCTTTGGGAGGTGAAAGCTGGGGGCAAGTTTCTCATCATCAAGATTTCAAGGAAGTTGTGTTCAGCTTCTATTTTCTTCTTAAGTGTCAGCAGCTGAGCACAGACTTCTGGATTGGCAACAACTCTGAACCCAATTAACCCAGTTAATGGCACTAGAGCCCTTCATGAAGTGAGGGATTATTGCAAGCAGACATGGCACAGCCACTCACCCCTGTCGTGTGCCCTTGTGTCACTGAGAAAGTACGTGGAGGTAGGAGCCACCAAGTGATTAACAGTTATAATATTGTTAATTAAGCACCAGTAGGAAGTTTGCCAGAAAAAATAGAACTAATCTCCATCTATTTCTGTATCCCATGTTTGGCAATATGTTACTATATCACATAAAACAGTCTCAGTCCAGTATCTGGGCAGAAACTTCAGAAGAAGTGAACATGAAGCAAGATGAGAGATTCAGGAGGTGTAACCCTGCCATGGGACATTCACTGAAGTGAATGTGGGACAAATTCAAATCAAAGAGCTCCAAAATTTCACTGGGTCACCCATTTCTGCATCCCTGTGGTGCTGTGTCTCGTGGATGTTAGACCAGGACAGCAAACTGGAGCAGCTGGGAGCTGTAACCTGTCTGGGCCAGACAACTTGAGGTGTGCTGATTTGCAAGATTAGACTTACAACCTGCTGTTGCAAATCAGTGAAGGATTTCTCACCTTCACAGGGACTGCACAAAGCAGGTGAAAGCAAATAGCTGATTTTTTAGGGAGGTCTTCCTGCAATCCCCCCTGTCCATTCTGTCTGATTAACAACAGCTGCAGCTTATGTGTGTTACTGATGGATCCCTGCAGTTTTACACAAGTGGTTCATATAATTTTCCCCAAATTAACCAGTTCAGGACTCCTGCCAGCTTATTCACTAGTTCAATTTCTCCCTGGAATTAAACTACTTTTTTTTTCTGTGCTGTACCATGGGACCCATTTTCCTGAGGGTTAACCTGAGCAGTGGAGTGCTGTGGGAAATGGCACAGTTAGGGAGCAAACTGCTGTTGCAGAAAGAAATGTTAAAGCCATATTTCAGAGGAGATTTTAAGAAAACTACAGATAATATCCTGGCCTGTGTTATCCATTCAGATAAAATTGAGAGTAATCCCACCCCTATCGCTACACCACTAAATGTATTTAAAGGAAGAGATTTATTTCTCTTCCTATTATCCTTCTTTTCCCCTTTCCTCTTGCATTCCATGCTACTTAGAAGTTCAGGGATGAATATTTTAGCAAGAAACTTCTGCTCATCCCCTCGTCTCTGGGAAATTTCTGGGGTAATGTTCATGTATTTCAATGCTTCCTTTCCTCTACTATTATGATTCAGGACTTCAGGGATCTATTTTGTAGGCAGGCTTTAAAGGTTACTCCCTTTAGTATCTTAATACCTCTTACTCTAAGAGTATTCTGCCATTTTTTCTCTTAGAAGTCTTCAATTTTTGTTTTAAATGACAAATATCTCTTCTAGCCCTTTTGAAGAAATCTTGTCATTTTGCCCTGCTTTTCCAGCTCTTTGTGTTACCATATCCCATTTTGATCACAACTAACTACAGCAATTATTACAAATTCTTTAGATGTTCTGGTAATTCGCAACCAGCAAGGAGTGTCGGCCATGGTCAAGTAGGTCTTTTTGCATCTTCATCAAAATTCAGGCTGGAGCCTATTCTTGGCATTTTGAATAAACTTTTTTTGAATAACTGAGAAATTGAACCTTGCTAGGACAATAATGCTCATTATGTAAATTCTAATCCAGAACAGGCAGCATCATTTGGCTTTTGAGTTGACAATTTTCTCTGATTCTCTGCCTTCAGGACAGCATGACCCACGACTTCCTGCTGAACTGAGATCTCTGCATCTCTTATCCCTGTGAAAAGGGTGGAATGTAATAATTTTAATGTTTGAATTCATGATTTGTTGCTTAGTTACATATGTCATGAAAGAAAAGCAGTAATATTGCATGATTTATGTAGCTGACAGTCCAAATATTAAGGCTTGAACATTGACTATTCATGCCATGTTTTCATGAGCTATTATCTATGGGGAGAATATCAAGAATAAATTCAACATCTTCTCTTGAGCATTTTTAAGCAAATAAATCATTAGTTAGTCTGAATACTTGGCTGTGTTTTACGATTAAATCTTTAAGTGTCGTTGTACATGGGGTGACTCTTGGCTTGAAATTTTCTCACCATGGTGGACAGATTCTGCTCTCTAAACTCTGCATATTAGAGTGGGTCTGTACAGGGACAAAGTGTGCTTTAGGAAGGGAAAGGATTAACTATTAAAGTAAAATACCTTCAGTTCCTCAGGGAACAGTGGAAATGCATTTCCCCTTGTACCCAGTACAAAATACCCCCAGGACAATTGGAGAAAGAAGGGCATATACTTGGGAAGCTGAAAAAGAAATGCCTTCACTATGACAAATGTAGAGCAGCACTTAAAAAGTACTGCCTCCTGAAATAAGGAGATTTGCAGAATAAAGAGCAAATGCATTTTCTCATTTCTTCGGATGAAAAGGTACTAAGATTTTAATTTTCAATTGAATGTGATAAATTCTTCTTTTTAGGAACTAATCTATAAATTGAAAAGATTTATCAATTCCCCTAAAATGTACATTTTCTTATAATATGCCAGGCAGTCTATTCTGAGCAGTCATCAGAGACAGCTGAGCTGCTCTTTTGTGTCCATTTTTGCACAGTCTTGCTGTAGTCCAAGAGTTTGATGCAACATCTAATGAAGTTATTAAGAACATTTCAATAGAGACTGTATCAGGCCTTTAAACACTAAATATAGTTTCTAAGTGCAGCTTTGTACAACCTCCCATTTGTTTTTATTAATTTTAAGCTTGTTCTGTCCTGCATGTTAGGAAAGGATTTACATTAATCTGACAAGTACTGAATGATTTGGTTTAAATTTCTGGCTACTGCTTTAATGTCTGGAAAGAAGACAAATCATGTCAGTTTTCTTACGTGATAGAATTAAAAGACTGGAATTTAAGCAAAGTCCCGCATTTTTCTTGTGATTTTAGTTACTTTACAAAGGCAACTATCCTTCTGTGTTTCTATATGTATGTGAGAACAGTGCAAAAGCCTTCCTTCCTCAGCAATGCCATTCTGAGCTGTGTCATTGAAGAGGATATCTTTCTTTCTTTCTTTCTTTCTTTCTTTCTTTCTCTTTCTTTCTTTCTTTCTTTCTTTCTTTCTTTCTTTCTTTCTTTCTTTCTTTCTTTCTTTCTTTCTTTCTTTCTTTCTTTCTTTCTTTCTTTCTTTCTTTCTTTCTTTCTTTCTTTCTTTCTTTCTTTCTTTTCTTTCTTATTCTCTCTCTCTTTCTCTCTCTCTCTTTCAGACACTTTTCAGTATGGTTTAGTGGCCATGGGAGTGTTAGGTCAAAGGCTGGACTTCATGATCATGGAGGTCTTTTCCAACCTTAGTGATTCTGCAGTTTAGCTTATTACAGGATGCCACCTTGAGCATTTTTGTGCATGAACTGGAATATGTTTTTTCAGCCAACTGTAATTTGAACGAAGAGTCATGCAACAAAACTGAGAACAGGGGTGGATAAAGCAATGGTATTTAAGGAATTGTACATGATCTTGAACCAGTGCAGCCTGCAAGCCCCTTGAGAGCAGCTCTGCTCATTCATCTGGAATTCACATGGAGGCCTGAAGTAACATCAGTGTTTTCCAATGACTGACTCTTGCCTAAAGAGCTGGATCATTTGACCATAATAATGAGACCTGATACTGACTTCATGATGAACAGGACTCCGTCACAGGGATGTAAACAATCTGGGAGCTGATTTGAACAGATGAGCTCCACCATGATTCAGCAACAGGGAAATATACTTTATGTGCCAAAATACACATTCACACAGCTTCTGAGAGCTGGCATCATTCAGTGTGATGAAAGATAAACTTGTTAGGGGAGCAGGCTGCCCTCGAAGAGCCAAGGAGGCTGGGGCTGCTCTGCACAGCAGACCTTGAGCATGACCCAGAGCTGGGTTGGAAGGGAACTGGAGGAAGGAGATGGACTCCTCACCTGGCCTTGTGGAGCAGGGAGTGAAGGAAAGGATGGGTTGCCCTTTGACAGCAGGAGGTGAGAAGGACAAGCACTTTTTGGATGCTATAACCTAGGCTGGAGAGATATGTTTGGCAAAGAGAATCTGTTCCAAGATACCTATTCCCTCCCTGTCCATCTGAGGGATGCTACTTAAGGTTTGAATTAATGAGGTTTCATGACATGTGACAGATTTCAGCCTCAAGCATAGAGCGAAGACATGGAGAAAATTCAAGGTTACTGGACACTTTGAATTTTTTTTCTTGGCCCATGTGTTTTTCTTTGGCAATAGAAATACAGGACAGTATTATATGTTTTGGAGAAGTTATGGACCTGTTTGGAAGTATAGCACATAGAACTCATCTGTGAGTGACTTAGGCTTTAGCTTCAGTGTCCTCAGAAGCTGTGAATTATGACTTTTTACTGCACTTCAAGGGTCAGTACTCTGTCCTAGTCTGTACTTCCTTCTTAAGAAAAAAAATGGTCTCTTATCTCTCACCAGTGAGCTTTTCCATTCCTGATGCCATATTGCTTCATTCTCTTTGGTCCTGTAATGAACGTCTGTCTGTTCCTTTGTCTCATTCCCCCCTTTGCTGTTCTCCCTCTTCCAGTGCTTGATTACCAGGGACTAAATTTGTGAAGTGTATTTAAATGCTTGAACCTTTTTTAAGCACCTGACTGACTTTTTTTTTGCCCTACTGTGATGAGGATATAGGCCTAAGTGATTAATCTGTCTTCTGGAATAATGACAAAAACGTTGCATCAGCATGAGAGGATCTAACCTTTGAAAAATTCCCCCAGGAGCTTCCACTTCTGCTGGGGATTTCACTGCCAGTCAGAGCAGTTAATCAAAAAGGCAAAGCTGATAACACTGCCAGAAGTTTTTGCCCCATAGAAGTCAGAGAATCAGTTAGAGACTGTCAAATGTAACATATGGCATTATTAATATGAAGAATTTCAGATCAAAATGGGGCTTACTGTCCCAGCGACTGGGTCATGTGGAAGTGGCTGAGGAAAAGGGGAGTCTTCAAGTGGAATTTTTAGAGGAGAGTGCTTGGGCAGACTTTTCAAAGTCATTAATCTCAGTATTTCAGGAGGATGAGAAAGTGAAAGGTAGGAAAGGAGATACTCTAGCTGTAATGCTGGGTGTGTTTCAGCACTCGGCCTCTGAGTTCCTCAGGATGTGGGAAGCCTTTCCCTTCTGGTGAGCACTGTGGGCTGCTGGTACCTGGACAATGCTGAGGAACAGGGTAGGAGCCTGCCCAAGTACCCATCAAGCCATCTTGGCTGCTTGCAGTGCCAAGATACCAACATCATGAAAGGCAATCTTCTCAGCTTTGCCCCAGTACTTTTTCTCCTCTTTTTAAAAATGTCACACTCTGAAAACATGGTCTCAAATCGTGCAGGAATTTGCAGTGCCTGGTAAGAATTCATTATGCAATCATCATCTTTTCATAAAGCCACAGACTGTTTATTTGTTTAAATATTTGTCTTGTTTGTTTCATATAAATGATCCCAATCCTTATTATCTAAACACATTGTTTAATTTCATCTCTCATCTATTGGGACAATGCTCAAGTACAGCTGCTTGGAAAGCTGGCAGCTTAGAGAAATATTTATAATGCATCCTTAGGAGCCTAAAAACAGCTTGGTAACCTATGGAGCTTCAGCAGCTTCTGTTGAGTGCACAATTTGTTTGACAAATCCCATCTTACTTATTGTGTGTGAATTATCTACCAAGAAAAGTTGCTTTTAAAAGCATTGATTAGCTTTAAATAATTTCTCAAATCTGTATAGATTTTCTTGTGGCTGTTTAATGTCAAGATATTTCTTTGAATGCAGAAAGGACGTGCTGGGCTCCTGGTAGCCCCTCATTCATTGATTGACAATAACCCTTGGAAGTAAAATTTGCTGCATATTTGGCTTCAGAAATGTCTTTGCACGAATGCTTCCAAGTTTTCTGGGCTGGTCTGTGCCTGTCCCTGGTACTCTGGGCACACCAGGCACCCCAGGGACCTGGATCCATCTCCCTGGCCCAACTATGGGACTGTGAGTGGGTAGGGAGGCACAAATCCTCACAGGGGTGGGGCTGAGGAGGAAAAGTGCAGAACTTGGTAATAGTTTTGCTTATATAAGCTCAGTACCAGGTTTGTGTAATCATTTTAAAGCCAAATTGATTCTTATCCTGCTGTGTTAGATGTTTGTATTTAACTTAATTTAATTTTCTTATATTAAGGGCAACTAACACACAAAAATGATGATTCAGGTAAGGTTAGCTGCTTCCATGTGACTTTTGCAAGAAGCAGTATTGCTGCCCCACTGTAGAGGAGTGAAGGGCAGTTAGCAGTGATTAACAACATAAATCTCCATTCCTTTTTAGCTCTAACAGCTGTTTTTGACAGCAATACCAGTAGGTTTTAGATTTTAGTTGGCCATCAGGTTGGTTTTTTTTTGTTTTTTTTTTT
>VZRH01003113.1:770930-883741 GCA_013397555.1 Urocynchramus pylzowi
TTTTTTTTTTGATGGACCAGATTTTATTTCTGTAATGGTATCCCTGCCCCAGCAGTATTAACTGGTCAGCCAGAACTTTATTTTCTCTCATTATGAGTAGGAAGGAAGGTCTGTGACAAAATACCCATCTGGAAGAACTCTTTAGTGCCAAGACATTCATCCCATGAACATTGTGACCTTTCCCTTCTCCTTCCTTTCCCTCTGTCCTTCTTACCATTGTGTCTCTGACCACTCTCTATAATTGAGCTATGAAATAAGAGAAGATTTCTCTTTCCAAGTAAAGTGAGATGAAATGTTCCTCCCTTGGGTCCAGGGAATCGTTACTTTAATATTTTTTGCTTGATATAGATAATTTCTCAGCAACAGAAGGGCACTGCTACAAGCAGCATGTGTGTCCTGGGCCATCTTCTTCAACTCCCTCATTGTGAGGGATCATTTGTAAGATAACAGGAAAGGACCATTTTCCCACCGGAAGGTTTTCCAGCTCTCAAATTGGTGATTTTTTTTCCTCATTACATGTCATGGGCTGTTCATCAGCTCTTGCCTGAATTGCAAAGTAATTTTGAAATGTCTCAGCAACTCACAGGCAGCGTGCTCTTGCACCAGGGGAAATCAGAGAGTATTTACTTCTTCAGATACTTTCCCTCATAATGTAATCATGCAGCTTTTCAACAAGGATTTAAAATACTTGTTGACACAGCAAGGAAGGTCTGTTCTGCTTTTCGTCCTGGTGATGCTTAGTGTCTTTAGGGGCTGCTGTATTCCTCAAGAGTCTAAACTTTGAAGATTTTAAAGCTCTTTGTGCTAATAATATTTGTCTTATAACACTATATTTAAAAAGGTAAGAGTGAAGTGCAACTGGGGAAGGTTGTACCTGGAAGATTGCTTCTGCTATGCAGAACAAAATACCAACTGTTCTTTATGATGTAAGACCACTTAACTAAAATTTGAAGTGGCATATTGCATTAGATTTTCTCAAGATATAAATTGAACAGTGTGCTTTTTGTGATGTCTTTATTTCAGTAGCATCAGAGCATCAAAATATTTCTGCCTGCTGATCACCTGATAAAAATTATCTAGCATGCCCTGAGACAAAATTGAGTGCATAAAAATGTTCTTATTCTCAGTAAATCCATCCAGTGATGGAGACACTAATTTGGTTACTTTAAACCTTGTTTGATTGCAGAAAGGCTTTGGCAGCAGACCTGCAGGAGCTAATTCAGTATGATGCAGGAGAGCCACTCACAGTATTTTTAGTTAAAACCAATGGGGATCAAGATTTTATCCTTCAAAGTGTGATGTACCATATATTATGTGTGGCTCCAGTGTGGGACTGAACTCACCTTGGGTTTGGTGTCAAAATTATCTGGATGATATATGAACACACTGGACCAGCTCAGGGCTGTGTGCTGGCACTGGGAAATGGGACCCCACCAGGATCTCAGAGCCATCAGAGAACCATGACTGCTTTTTTTTTTTTTTTTTTTTTTTTTTTTTTCCACAAGGCCATGTAGTGACAGGACAAGGGGGAATGGCTTCACAGTGATAGAGGAGAGATTTAAGTTAGATATGGAGAAGAAATTCTTCCCTGTCAGGGTGGGGAGGCCCTGGCACAGGGTGCCCAGAGAAGCTGTGGCTGCCCCATCCCTGGAAGTGTTCAAGGCCAGGTTGGGCAGGGTTTGGAGCAACCTGGGATAGTGGAAGATGTCTCTGTCCATGGCAGTCGGGGTTGGAACTGGATGAGCTTTAAGGACCCTTCCAGCCCAAACCATTCAATGATTCTATGATTTCCTGGGGAAAAGATATGTCCTGAAGCCCATAGTCTGGGATCAGTTTAAAATATGTCTATTTTCTCAGCTCACAGTCTGCTAAGTGTGGCTGAAGAGATGTGGAGATCCCTGTCTGAAAGCTGTTCTCCCCTTGTTGCTGTGGAAGATTTATAACAAAGTTTTACCTAGAAATGACTAAACAGCAATGGTCCAGCCATCTGCCTCATGAATCCCAGATGGAGGGAACTGACTTGTCCCATCCTGTTTTGCTATAGTGATGCATAGTGTGAGATGTCAGACTGCACATTGGCCTAGTGACTGCTAAGATCAGTGTTAAAAAAAGGGGATTTAAAACAGGGATTGCTTGGACCTTCAGTTAATATTGGATTCATGGATGGAGCCATTCCTGGAAAGATCTGTAATGTATCTTTACTTACGTGGAGGATAATTCTCAGAAAGTACAGGAGTGCTTTTTTTTTAAAGGCTTTCTGGAAATTATCACAAAGTTGACCAATATGGAACAATTAAGGTTTTTGCAGCTGTGTGTGCCCTACAGCAAGAAATAAAAAGAAGCTGTTTTCACTCTGAAGGTGCAATACTACATTGGGGTAACTGGCCCTCTGCACATGGTGCTGGGGTGTGGATCCACAGTCATGGCACTGCCCACAGCTGCAACTGATGATGAGCATTCTGTTTGTCAGAAGAAGAGACAAATTGTGGGATTTTTTCAAATCCTTCCAATATATCTGTGAGCATGAATGGCACTGTCGTTGTCTCACTGGGTGTTAGAAGAGCTATCTTTTTTATATCTTCTGGTTTTCATCTGTATCTCTTCATTTGAGCAGAGAAATATTTCTCATGCACCATTGCACAGAGATAAATCCACTGTTTCTGTGTGTGTGTGTGTGGGTCTGAGAGGTACCAGTGTTGCTGGGAGCCTTTGATTTCTGTCTTTCTGTAAAGAGGTACCTGTTTAAAATCTGAATTAAAATGCCATGCAGGGAATGAACAGAGGAGAGAATAGACTGGAAGCTCCTTCTTGGAGGCAACACTTCAAGTATTGAAAAGGGAGAAGAAATTGCATGTGTAGTGGTGGGATCCCTGACCTGGTGTTGTCTGGGGAAGGGTGGTGATGCCAGGGCTGGCACAGTGAGCAGGGCACAGGAGTGGGCAGCCACCCCCATGGCTTCTTTACTACTGGCCCTGTGGTCAACCCCAATGGCAAAACAGCAGGATGAAAAGAGGGAGCAGAATTAACACCAAATCAAAACATCAGGCAGAGAATTAATCATGGAAGGAAACTCTCTGGATTTATTACACTGAGCATAAATTTCACCTAGATGGCATTACTGAAACCAGACAAGGAGATGGTATGACTGGAATGTTAAAGTTATTTTTCTAATGATTTATTTAGCAAGATCTGATTGGGTTGAAGTGGGGGGGTGGGGGGATAGGGACACGACAAAGATACTGCTCCTTGTTGGAGCTTGTGACAGCTTGGAAGCAAGTGACATTTTGGCACTAGGGGTTAAAATATAAGAAGATAAAGTACAGCATTGGATACTTGTTATAGATGCTACCAACCCCAAATCACACCCTCAGAATAAGCTCAAGTGGCTCAGCTTCCCACCTCCTATAACACAGCCCCTGCCATGCTACAATCACATACAGGCCAGTAAAAATTAGAGTCTGCCAGATTTTTAAGTGTTGAATCCCAAGAAAATGCAATATTTAGACATTCTTTTGACAGACCTGGAGAATATAATCACCAAACAGAAATGTAGCACTGGCTGAATGAATGTCATTGTGATTTTGCCATTTCCAAGCTGGGTCTTGAGTATTTATGGGTACAAATTGCATGACACATGTGTGTGTGCAGGTATCTGCAGAGCACACACTCACACACACACAGAATGCATTGGCACAGCTAGGGTCAAGTAGCCAGTAAGGACTTAAAAAAAAAAAATCAATGTCAAGGAATTTAAACCATTCCAATTACCATTCATGTTCCTTTTATTTCAAACCTATTAGCAGACACTGGGGAATTAACAATTAGGTGTTCAGAGACTAAAGGATAGGTCAATTTAAGAATAAAAAGGTTGATTTTCCAGCAAAAGATATCAACAGGATCTCATTTAATTCAATTCAAACATTTCATTTTATTAGAGGTAGATTTGCTATGCTACATATCTCTGGTTATCCCCATAAAGGGACATTAAGGGCATTTTGCCATTAACTCTGCAAGGGAGGGTGAAATAGAAAATACAGCACAAGAATATCCTCTTGAAATTTTTATATATCTGGAATGTTATATTTACAGATTCCAGGAGGATTAGCTATCCATATGGCAACAAATTATTTTGTGTCTATAAAGTATATACACACACAGAAATCTGAATATATTTGGTGGTAGTGCTACTCCTGTGCTTCTCTGCCCCGTCCCACTTCCCCACTCCCACTGGTCCCTGGGCAAGCTGAGGGTTCACTGCAGCCCTCACCTTCAGCTCAGCCCTCCCTGGTGCTCACAGTCCTCTGTGGCTGAGCACTGGGGAATGTTCTCATTCACTAAGAATTGCATTGTTGTGTGACATTTTTATATCAGCTCTTTGCTCTTTTTCTCCTTATTTTCATTTATGAGGAGACAGACACAGACCTGTTTACCAATACTTACTGTGCTGAATCAAATGTGAAATGGTAACTTGGGAAGATAAAAGGCTTTCTAATGCTTTATCAATTCTCAAACTATCTGTTCCTGGTTCTGTCTTAAGCTTTAAATGTTTGCATTAAGCTCCAGGTTGCAAGTAGCTGGTCTCAGAAAAACACGTGAAACAGGAATTTTAAATGGAAATGTGGAATGGAAAATGTGGCATCCTGGAGCTGGGCTTATCTGAGCATGCAGCAAAGATGCAGTTGTCTGCTAAAGCAGCGACTCTGCTCAAAGAACATTCAGCAGGGCAAGCTGGATGCTTTTATACTGCCTGGAAATGCAGGCTGCCTTCCTGCCATCTTCCCTTCATAATCCATTTTAATCAAGTCACAGGATGGTGAATTTGCAGTCAATCCAAGCCAAGAATCTATGATCTCATTGAAAATTATTTTATAAATAGAAACAATTTAATACCTTTTTATAAATTTATGTCCACTATGCAGCTGGAATTTAATATGAAATGTGTTTTCTGTGCACCTGGATGGAAAGTGGAGAAATAAAATCGGCTGGAATGATTCAATTTGTTTTTTCCTGGTCATGTGGGGTGTGTTCATCGTGTTGATTTCTGTTCAAGGCAAGCACATTAATGAAGCACCTTCACTTGCATTCTCCATAACAAAATCACATTAGAAATAGCTCACACACAAGTGGTGCTGTATCATATATAATGAGGAAATAATTAAAGAACCAGCCATTCCCATCAGAATGTGTCACTGTGAGAGAGGAGCCAATGCTGTTGTGGTCTCTGCCCTCTGTTTCCATGTTTTCCACCTGTGAGGTGAGCAGGTAGGGGCAAGTGCTGGTGCTCATCATCCCCAAACCCCCTGGTGTGACATCTTGTAACCATAAAGTGCTGGCACAATCATGGAGCACAGGTGAGGTGGGAGCTGGACATGAATGTGTTTGATAAACTTATTTAAAGGATGGTATGGACATGTGGGTTTGGTTGCAGCAATCAATGCTGCTGGAATTGTCTGTTTGACCAGGGCCCCTTGCACCAGCTGAGACAGGATGCCCTGAGGGGCAGGGCTGGACCAAGCTGAGCTCCCCAGCTTGCATTTGCCACTGTAAAGATTTTAATGTTGTCTATATGACATTCGTGTTCCTGAGGCAGTGGCATGAAGATGTGTCAGGGAAGGTTCAGGCTGGATATTAGGAAAACCTTCTTCTCCCAGAGGGAAGCTGGGAAATGGGAACAGCCTCCCCAGGGCAGGGGTCACCCCATCAAGCCTGACAGAATTCAAGGAGCATTTGGACAATGCTCTCAGGCACAGAGTGGGCTTCCTGGGGTCCTGTGCTGGGCCAGCAGCTTGACTCAACCATCCTTGTGGAACCCTTCCAGCTCAGGAGATTCCATGATTCTATGATTTTGTGCATGTCCAGATTTCCAATCTCTCCTTTACATCCCGGGGGCATTTTCCTGCAGTCCTGCAGGGATGATCAGCTGCTCCCATGGGTCAGTACTTCTGGTGTATGCAGACATGCAAAAATCAGACTTGGCCTAAAGCCCAGGAGCTGGGGAGTGAGAGCAGAGGTACCTGCTGTCACACAGCACCCACACTGCAGAGTGATGGGGATTTCTGGGGGCTGTGGAAAGGATAGAATGGAACCGGTGAGTTAAAGGTCGATATTAAGGCTGGGAATAAAGCATAGAAAAATCATGGTAAATAAAAGAACTGCTGACAGCAATAGGAAATGAATAATTTCATACAGCAGCTATTGCTGAAAACTCTTCCAAAGGACTGGTGGAATTACTTACTGTGCTAATTCAAAGTCACCATCCAAAGTTCTGGCAACTGCTGATAAGAGGAAGATCAGCACAACTCACAGCTACCTGAAAGCACTCAAAAAAGATGTGGAATAGCAAAGAGATGTGGGACATGTGCTGGGGCAATGTTGTCCTCTGCAGCAGTGTTGGGCCAGGGCAGAGGTTTGGTTTTAAGGTCCAGACTGAGTGGGGACAGGGTGCAGGAGCTCACAGCCTTCACTGCCAGCCAGGGACAGCTTCATAGAGGAATCTTCAGAAGATCAGCTCATGGTCAATAGTTACGAAATCAACCTTTTTATTTCCAACCACTAAGTCTTTAAAACTGTCATTAAAGCTTCTAATTGCTGCTGTAATTAGGTCATGCTGTATACCCTTGAAGACAAGCAGTAAACCTAAAAGAAATAGGGAGAATTTGTTTTGGGAGACATATATAATCATGTATTTAATAGAACCACAGAATGGTTTGGGTTGGAAGGCACTTCAAGCTTACCTTTTTCCAGTCCCCCTGCCATGGATAGGGACACCTTCTGCCAGACCAGGCTGCTCCAAGACCCATCCAAGCTGGACACGTCCAGGGATGAGGCATCCTGTGAAATTCCAGAAAAACAACCTTAACCATAATTTTCTTTTCATATCCCTTGGTTAGTTCTTCCCTGGGTTAAGCAGCCAAACTGGGAATGTCTGTGCTGGTTTTGGTGGTGCAGTTCCCCAGAGCGAATTACCTATGTGTCACTGCAAACAGCTCCAGATTGTCACAGAAGATAATATCTCCAGGTTTTATGTAAGTGATTTGCTTATGATTTGGAAAAGTTTTCCACTAAAGAGACTGTAGTTAGGCTACATTATTCTTTCTTGTATATCTTGTCATTTACACACATATATATGTGTGTGTGTGTTTATGTGTGTGTGTTTATACATGCATATATACACACACTTATGCATAAATGGCAGTTATTTGAAAGTAATGCCTAATGTATATTTATTTTCATTATGCACTTTTTAACATTTTCAATTTAACCACAAAGGAAGTCCAGGATAAAGAGGCAGGACTGTGTGCAGAACAGTTCTTTCCCTTTCTTTTGTGTTTACACACAAATTTATATAACACAATTAAAGAATGAAAAAATGCCATAGTACGTGTAGGTGAAGCAGTATTATTTTTTAAATAGCACATGCAGTAAATAAAAAAGCAATATTCAGACTAAAAGGAAAGTGAGAAGGAATGTTTGTTTTTATCTGAAATACCGTAAAAGTCTGAGGAAATTTTTTTGAGGTTATGTCACCCTCTCCACATATAATCAAGGATTTATGAAATAAAGCAGGATTTGGGGAGAGCTTTTGTTTCATGTCTTCTTCTGGGCTCTCTTTATCCTTTTTCATGCCTCAGCAACCTATTTTTTTATTTAATTTTCCCAGAGCAGTCAAAGACAAAACATGGATTAGAGCCCTGAGAGCAGCTGAAGCCTGCACTTGGTAATGGCATCGAGAGTAAAAGTGTCCAGATTGAGGAGATTGCTCAAAGTTTTACTAGACACATGTGAAAAATGTAACTCCAGAGATGATAAATCAACATTATTACTGCTGGTTATTATTAATTTAGGTCGTTGGTCTTTGAAGAGGACGTTGCTGCCTAACATTGGATTTTAGAAGGTTGAGCTACATGTGAAAATGGGATTTGGAATGGTGGTGTATCACACAGGAATTATTTTACAGAAAAGTTTTAAAAGCATCTCTAATGTACACTGATCTTTCCTCTTCTAACCAAAATCCTCATTCATGGTTAAACCCTTTCATTACTAGACTGATCTACATTTACCTCTCTTTATCATGACCTTGTTAAGTGCTCTGCAATGATAATGGAATTGCAGATACTTTCAAAGATAACATTAATTTAAAGATAACTGATTGATTATTGACAAATAAGCCCAGCATAGCTCTGTGCAGTGGGGAGCAGCTCAGGCTGGGTACTCTGGTTTTTCTTTGGGAAGAGAATGTGGTGGTCTCTCCTGAGTCTGCCCATACTGACTGTGCAAGGATTGATTCCAAGTTTTCTTGTTTAGAAAATAAATACTGCAAGTTCCTAACCTTTGCATTTTTTAAGTCCCTCTGTTTATTATGCTCATAACTATCAGACCAAGTACATATGCATTTTGGCCTAGGAGAAAAAATCTGTACATTAATTTTTATTAAGAGTATTATTTCGTTCTTGTCCGAAACAATGCAGCAAAACATCATAGTTACTCTGAGTGATCATTGGGAGTGTGGCTGCTAATTAGTGACTGATTTGATGAACAAAAAAATCCACTTGGGAAACATGATAATTACCCACATATTTCTTTGGGTCAGGCAGCCATGTTGCATCAAGCACTAGATTTATTATTCCATTTAAATAATTTTGAAATAATTAAAATTGTGTTGTGCATCTAACTGAGCAGATCCCAAGTACAAAATCATACATCTAAATTATGAACCAAATGGAGCATTGCCCAAAAATATGAGTAGTAAAGTACATTTCTATTTCTGAGGCACAAAGAAGTAAATATATATTTTCTACATCACAATTTTTCAAAATTGTTGCTGTTTTATTTCCATTTCTTTTCCTGTGCCTGAAAATGTACTAAAATATAGGTCCAAGCAGCATTGGAAAAATGTCAGTATCTCAACATTGGTGGCTCCATTTCCAGGTATACTTGGAGACAATAGCTGGGCCAGGGACAGCCTTGCCTGATGACAGCATTGCAGGGGATTTAGTTTATTAATGCCTATACATAAAAAAATTGAATTAATTTCAAAGATGGATGCTTATTGAGTGAGAGTTATTAAATGTGTTCAGTCCCAGAGAGAATTCAGTCACTCTCGTGTCACCTCTTAAGCCCCAATTCTTAGGATTAAAGTAATATGTGATCTCATGTCTGTATTTCTAAGGGATGAACAAAAGATGCCTGTGTTAAACTCAACAAAACAACATTTTGGGAAAAAAAAGTTACTTCTAGATACTTCAAATCAATGTGACAGCTCACTGCTTTAATCTGACACCAGTAGAATGGCAATAATTTGGAAGGTGTCCCAAATAGAGCCTTGTGATAAAATCACCAAGGTTGTGGGTTTAATCTCCATATAGGCCATTCACTTAAGAGTTGGACTTGATGATCTTTGTGGATCCATTCCAACTCAAAATATTCTTTAATTCTAATTAAATTCTCTTCTCTAATTTTCTCTTCCTCTTCTATATATAGTGAATCCTCTGAAGATGCTTTTATGAAATATGTATTTTTTTCTGGGTATAATCCATTGAGCTGGAAGCACTGAATTTTGTTTTGTTTTCAGTGAAAATGGTATCAGTAATGTTTGCAGGAGAGAGCATGTGCCATATCTACTAATTTTTTGAACGTTTCCAGGGATGGTGACTCCACCACTTCCCTGCAGAGTCTGTTCCAATGCTTAACCACTCTTTCTGTGATTAATTTTTTCCTAGTACTCAACCTGAGTAACAGGAAACAAACAAGATAAAACAAATATTATTTTAAGCTTGTAAAATGGATATCTATTAGCAGTTTTTCAAACATGGCTGTGGGGGGGGACACAGACAAACCAGGCTGGGCATGGCATCACCCACTGTACCCACCTGCGGTGACAAATCCATCCTGTTTTCAGAAGTCAGGAGGGCAGAGGGATGGTGTGAAGAGATGAAGAGCATCACTGGTGCTCACAAGCTGGCAAGTGTGCATCTCCCAGCAGCCACCCCTGTGCTCCCTGGGCTGACCCACAGGGAAGGCACAACAGCATCTTTCTCCCATTTCAGTANAACGTTTCCAGGGATGGTGACTCCACCACTTCCCTGCAGAGTCTGTTCCAATGCTTAACCACTCTTTCTGTGATTAATTTTTTCCTAGTACTCAACCTGAGTAACAGGAAACAAACAAGATAAAACAAATATTATTTTAAGCTTGTAAAATGGATATCTATTAGCAGTTTTTCAAACATGGCTGTGGGGGGGGACACAGACAAACCAGGCTGGGCATGGCATCACCCACTGTACCCACCTGCGGTGACAAATCCATCCTGTTTTCAGAAGTCAGGAGGGCAGAGGGATGGTGTGAAGAGATGAAGAGCATCACTGGTGCTCACAAGCTGGCAAGTGTGCATCTCCCAGCAGCCACCCCTGTGCTCCCTGGGCTGACCCACAGGGAAGGCACAACAGCATCTTTCTCCCATTTCAGTATTTTGATGTTTTCCCCCCAGTTTCCAGCAATTCCGCTTTTCTGCTGCTCTGCCTCTGCAGAGTTTTTGCTGACAGAACAGAATGCTGGTAGCAAACACATTATTCATTGTGATTGAATGCCTAGTAATTACGTTATATATTTTTTTTCATTTCTCAAATTAAACCTCTTTGCTATTAGGAACAGATGTTAAATTTGGGACTGTTGTTGATTGTTAGTGTGACACACACATGAAATATTTTAAATGAGAAGGCTGATTGAATTTTAAACATACTGATCACACTGGTGGAATTGAAAATAATTGAAACTGGGAATAGCTGAAATGTTTCCAAGAAGAGGAGACAGAGGTGGGGTTTGCTTTTCAAATTCCTGATCACACCAATCATGTTAAATTCTGCAGACTAAACATAATAATTTACTGTATACTATAATACCAAACATGAGACTTGCATGGTTGTTACTTCAAAATGGCAGTAGAAAAGAATTTTAAAATAAGGCAAAATCTGTTTTCAAATCAAGACTTCAGATATTACCCATATGCTTGTAGAAGCTTGTCTCTTTTTTTTGTTTATTTCCTCAGCTTATTCAGTAAAAGCACGTTTCAGGAAATCTGACATTGCTGCCAAGGAAGTGTTGCCCACCATGCAGGCTGAGCTGCCTCTTGCCCTCTTTTCACTTGCAGAAAGCCCCAGCTCCCTTTCCAAAGCTGGAGAAGCTGATGGCTTCACTCTGCAAGGGCTGATGCTGGAAAGAAGTGAGGAAATTATTGCAAAGCACCCAGTCACCAATCTGAACCACTGGGCTGGATGTAAGTGTAGCCTCTACCTGTAGAACTCTTTTTTATTTTTTGTTTTTTACTTCTGTGGATGGATTTATCTGCAGGTGTATTTTGAATAAGAAAATAAACACCCCATCAATGTATTTATGAGAAAATTGTCTACTTTATTTGCAATGGAAAACTTTGCAACATTTCATTTTCCAGTGATCCTATTGCTCTGACACCTTTCTGCTGGACCAGTGAGAACTCTGGAGTGCTCATTGGGACTGACAGATGGATTCTGCTCCCACACTTGCTCTCATGTCCCCTGAGGTGTGGCAGGAAGTCTGCAATATCAGTTCCACCAGTCTATGATACACATTTTCCAGCTATTGGAAGCTGTTGAGTGTCTGTAGATCACTTTCCTATGTTTGAATTAGCAAGATGCATGTGTTACATGTAGAGTTCTCTAACCTGACTTTGCAGGATTTATAGCATACAAGGCATGAAAAATCTGAGTTTGGGAAGTAATGCAGTAACAATTGCAATTAACCTCCAGAATCCTCAGGTAACCTTGGGGTGTTAGGTTTAAAACACATTTCTTTTAATTAAGTTAGTGGCCAAGTACTGCTTTTTCTAAAACATTTTACTGGCATTTCTTCTGCAAGGAATTGCTTTAAAGCCTGAACGTTGGTGCCAGCTCTACCCCATGTGATCCAATGCCAAGAGGTAACAACTCAGGGAAAGAAAATCCAGATTGAAAAAGCCATTTCTGAGCAGGGACAACTTTTATTTGTGCCAAATCACTTTTGTATATGTGGTTTCCTCTTACATCTGATATAATTTACAGATTTATAACACTTGCTGAACTTATCAAAACAAGAAAACTCTCACTGAGACTGCAAATCATTGTTGCACTGAGTGATCCTTGACAATCTATTGTCCCTATACGTGCCACATTAAAGCAGCCTGGCACCAGTACTAGAGAAAGTCTTCTGACACCCGGTGTCTTCTGGGGCTGTCATGCTTTATTATGTTCATGATCCATGGAGGAAAGGTTGCTAATAGCAGACATTGACCCAGTGGTGGTAATTGCTGTGAAAACATTACTCAAGCTGATTATGTTAATGACAGAAGGATGAGGCACTGCCTAAAGAGTTAGTACAGCATCACCAGAGATGCTTTATTTATTTAACTGATTGATCACTTAAAGGTTTGTAAACTGCCTTCTCTGTATAATAACACTGCATAATCATGTACATACAAATTAAACAATCCAGAGAGCTAAGGCAGAATGGTTGTTGCAGATCTGATTTTCATGTAAAATCTCAAGACTTTTATGGGCTTATTTACATAACAAGTCATGGTCTAGTCTCCTTTACCAGCATCAGCTTGATGTGGAGTTGGGTTCAGCTATAAATTTTTATGGTTTGAAGCTAGTGGAATATAAGAGAATGGTTCACATATTTTAGTAATTTGAAATAAAATTTTTATTGAAGAAAACAGCATCATTTTCTTCCAGCAGAACAATCTCTTCCCTAAAAGTATGCTGCTTGCACACTTTCCCAGGGCAAGGTTATGACTTTTCTCCTTCCCATTAATGCCTGTAGACTGTTCCTCCAGGTGTATGCTCCTTTTCTCACCAGAAAATCCACTGCAAACCTCTGGGCTTGAGCATCCCTGATCCCCTGGAGCTGGGGGTAAGTATAGCTCACTCTGCTCTCAGACTGATGAAATCCAAGTAGATAAAAAAGATCTTTACATAGACAAGGTGTAGGATTGACATGCCCTCCAGCTGGAAAAGTGCAATCAGAATATTTCTCAGTGAAAATAGTTCAGTAAAGAGATATTAGTTCAGTAAAGAGATTGGGTGGACTTGATGATCCTTAAGTTCTTTTCCAACTGAGTGATTCCACGATTTTGTGATCTTGAGGGTCTCAACAAAATTTGCTGACAGTGGTCTCTAAACCAGACATGGCTGAGTTGGTGAAGAAATTGCAGTGGGGAAGCTCTGAGCAAAGCTGGGAGAGTGACACAGAGCTGACCCAAAATGATGGCCAAGGCTCCTGTGCCTCAGGATCAGCCCTCAATGGTCCCTCTAGGCTGAGCCTGCAGGCTCTCAGCTGCCATCATTACACAGTGACTGGACTTGAAATCAAAGGACAGCTACTGCAATCCCATTTGTACCATCTTAAACTCATTTGATCACAGCCAGAGGGCTGTAGAAATAGATTAATAGATTTTCATGTTCAGGAGAGGCTATTCCCCATGTAACCTCTATATATGTTCCTGCAGAATTCTACATCTTTTGAATATTATTGTGCTTGACAAATCTGACAAAATGGCTAAAACCAAACTGATCTGAAGAATTTCCTCTCTCTTTCCTCCCTTTCTCATGCAGAAGCATTCCTGTTTCTTCTGCTTTGCAACCCAAGGCAATTTTTGCATTTGCAACCCCTACAGAGCTACACAGAGGATACATCACAACACTACACTGTTTGACAAGTTTTCAAATAGCGTGGCCACAACTTATATCTGTGTCAGTATGTATTAAATATTTTCTGCACCTTTTTTAGCTGTTATGACTTTGAACTTCTACAAGAGGAGAAACACAAATCCTTTAGAGATGATGCACATAAATAAACCTTTACTTACACATGCCTTAGAAGAAAGAATGCAAAAAGTCCCTAATTGCATTTCTCTCTCATGTCAGAAAAAAGACAAACCAGATATTTGCTGTGTATTCAAAGGCTGAAAGAGAAAGCAGGTTTACCACCTTATTTACCATCTTATTTCAGCTGTTACAAAGCAGAATGGGGAAAAAACCCAAAGCAGAAGTTAACGTTTTGCCTCAGTTCTCTCCACCTTCCCAGCATCTGTGTTCCTTAACAAAAAAAGCAGACAGATGGACAGATGAGTCTTCATGGCTCTCTTTGTTCTACAGACTGCAGGGGGGCAACATCTGTTTCTCCTGATCCTTTCTCCCCCTTGAACAGGAAATTAAATACAAATTACTCAATTAAAGTAACCTGAAGAATTAACTTAATTAAAAATAAGGAAGTTGAGGCTGGAGTCTCTTCTCCTCTGTCCTTTGGAAGGTTAATGTGGCTGAGGCTGAGCTGGTGGGAGGGCAGCACAGTCGAGGCTGTGCCAACATCCGAGGCTCTGACAGAGCCTGTGCTTGGGTGCACGTCTGCATTACCAAAGCTAGTCCAGTGCTGTCAGCTCCTATTGATTAAAATGTATTTGATATTGCTATTGGTGACTGAACGGTGCAAATCAGCTTCATTCCTGGCTTCGAAAAGGCAGTGATACTGTTGCAGCTTCCCCAACTGGTCCACTGCATGAACACCGACAAAGTCCCCTCAGTTCAGAAAAGAGTCATTAAAAACCTAGTTGATGTTGGTAAATTGAGTATTTCTGGGGAGAGTCTGCTTCTCTGAACATCCCTGTGTGAGAACCACATTCTGGTATTCGGAGCACAAATCATCTTTCGTAATAAAAATTCAATAGCTTTCCCCAGAACTACCTGTTAAAACTCAGACAGTAGATTAAATATTTACTTGTTCTTTCTCAGGATCTTCTGGCTCAACAGAAGAATTTAAAGAGGTACTAAATGCTGAGGGGCAGCTGGGCAGCAGCAACAGAGCACCTGGGGCTGGGGCTGTGGGCACAGGGGTGGTGGTGGCTCCCAGGTGAGCCCCACAGGATCCAGGTACCACATCCTCTAGTCCCTTCTTTGCACTTAGACATTGTAGGTACTGCATAAACCCTTTCTTGGGATTTGGCACTATAGACTGGAAGATCTGCTAAGAGCTGATTCAGCAGAGTGCTGAAGCCTGTATCTAAATTCCCCTTAAAAATCACTGCAGTATGAACAAGTGCTCAGCTCTTGTGGTATGAGTGTGAATAGGTTTAGGTTTGAGCATTATACCTTGGTGTTATACCTTGGGCTGAAACGCTTTGAATCAGAGACTGCTTTCCTACAGTTCCTACAGTTAATTTTTATAAGCTTGAGAAACAAGTGGTGTGTGGGCACCTGAACTAGTAATTTTGCTACTTAAAAATAAAATTAATGGGGATTACAGACTTTCACGCTTCCCCCCATTTATTCTCAAGTAATATCTATGCAGCCATTGAATATTTTGTTCTGTTTCAATTAAGTCAAAACTGATGTGGCCAAAGTAAATCTGCTTTTACTGTTAGTGCCAGCTAACATTTCTTTGTATTTCATTGTTCATTGCATTCACTTGGCCTGAAATGGACATTTGATTGTCTTGTAAACTACTTTTCAAATATACTTTTGAAATGCAATAATATTGGGGTGGCTGGTACAGTATTTTCTAGTAGTGTTAGTGCAAGATGACAAGATAGAGTGGGTGTTAATAAGGTCAGACTTTCAATGGTAACCCACCTGAGTGGTGCTTTTTTGTGTGCCTTGTAAAGATGATTATAAACACACACAGCAGCATTAAAAAAGCAATTTGGATACAATGATCTGATTTCAGTCAACCATATGAACTTTATATCTCTCACATCTTTTATTCTAGGTACAGTTTCCCTCTCTCTTGAAGGGCTGCTTGCTGTAACAATTGAGCAGTGTACAGAAAAGACTGAGATCTGAACTAAGCAGCTCTCTGAGGTTGTTTTTGCAAATAAATATGAATTTCTTACAGGAGCAGGGGATAACTCTTAGGAGTTTTGCAGGCTTCTTTGGAAATGGCTGGCTGAAGGTCAATGGACACATCGGGAGGTAATATGAGAGAACTTTGGTGGACTGGCTTTGCAACTCATACTTTTTATGAATTCTATTTCATAAATAAACCAAAAAAACCAAAAAACAAAACAACAACAACGACAAAACAAAACAAAAGAAAAACAAAAACCCAAAACAAAACCCAGAAAAAGGAACTTCAGTGCAATGTACTTTGGAAGCTAATTGGAGCAGACATTCAAGTCTTAAGTAAATCAGCTCTGTATCATTTGACACACAACATTACTTCGATTAGTATGACTTTCACCATTCTCCAGACAGATGAAACGATGTACCATGCTAATCAGAATATTAAAGTGACGCTAGCACTTATATATTATGAATATTTACTCAACAAATGAATGCATGATAAATGAGATTGGTCTAGAAATCTTTCTCAGTAGAGAAGATGTGGATTCTATCCCCCTCAGGAAATTCTTTCTTGTGCCTAATCCAGTTATCACATTTTCAGTGCATCTTAAGCTGCTTCCTCCATCCTCCCACAGAGTAGTTTGTGTCTCAGCTCAAACAGGGTTTTCTGCACATACAGGAATTGTATGGACTGTTCTGAATGGCCCATGAGGCTGAAAGCTGTTTTGAGGTAGTTTTTTCACATGTATTTCTATACCACTTGACCCAACCACAGATAATAGGGCCAAATCTGGAGTGTGAAGCCCCATATTCAAACCAATTTTCAGTCAGATCATTGTGATCACAGGGTTAGTGTGTGGACTATCTAAAGTTGGACAAGTTCAAGTGCAATGTCAGTACAGACAGGCCTGTGCTTAGGGCTGTGGATGCACATTTTCTCCCAAAATGACTCAGGTTCCCTTTCCTTGGGGTTCTTCCTGGATCACACAGGCAAAGTACAGCTTACCATCTGTGCATAAGGCTCATACTCAGTAACAGAGGTGGCTGCCATCCCTCAGAGTGTTTGCAGTTGTAAGCTTTCTGTGAATTTTTCTTGGCTCAGTTTTCTGAGGAAGATGTGTGTTTTACTCAGAGAAGCTGTGGGTGCCTCATGCCTGGAGCTGTTCAAGACCAGATAGGATGAGGCTTGGAGCAACCTGATCTAGTGAAAGGTATCTCTGTCCTCAGTGGGATGTTGGAATGAGGTGATCTTCAAGGTCAACCCAAACTATTCCATGATTCCAAGAACAATGAGATTAAAAAAGCCTGATGAGAACAATGAGATTAAAAAAAGCACACCAACAAATGCTGACCTTGAGCTCCACATTAAGACATGAACTGAATTTTGAAAACTCATAATCAGAGTCAGAATGAATTATCAGAGTCAAAGTGAATCTTACACATTTCCCCTATCTGCTTCTGTGGGCACCTGCCTGGAGCTGAATACAGGACACCACAGGCTCTTCCCATCCACCAGGAAAAGGGAAGAAAATACACAGGGATTAGCTCCTTGGTGCTGAAAACCCTAGGAATTTTTACTAATTCTGGTCTAGCATGGAATAATCTTCCAGAGGTAAAAAGAGTCTTTTTATAGCTCATTTCTGGGTATAATGAAATATTACCAAGGGCTCTATAATCAGGGCTACGACTTTCAAGGTTTCAGTGCATTATTCCCCAGTCCCTTGGCCATCACAGGCCCTTGTGCTGCATGTTTAAGATGCAGTTGGCTCCCATGTCGGTGTACAGCAATCACAGTGACCTTGTACTAGCATTGTCATGGTCATTTCTCAGCCATCCATCATGTCAGGATCTCTGTGTCTTACACAGAGCAGGTGATACCTTCCAGCAGCTAAAGAACTTGGATTGCATCTTATCTAGAGCTCGACATGAAGGGCAACTCTCTAGAAGTTCTGTACTGAGGGGTAAATCAAGTGTCTGCAGGATTTTTCCACCATATCCATCTTAGGAGGGACCTTTGCTGTGTAGCTGGCTGTGATGTGGGTCCTGTGTTGACTTATTTATCTTTGCTTCACGATGTTCAAGTTCATTCTTCCCAAAGCCTTTAGTCTTCTTGGACAGAAGACATTGGCACGAAGTTGAAGGTGTTGACACAAACCATCCATACACTCAGTGACCCTCACTGGGACTTGCCCCAGAAGCTATAAAGAAGGAAAGGGAGTTTTTAGGAGTCCATGATGGCAGCGAAAGCTCAAGTACAAGATTCTTTCTTCCCAATTAATCTGTCATGGACCTTCTAGCAGTTTCACACACAGCAAACACATGGATAATGCAGCCCCATGCTCCTGCTGGGTGCTGTCCCTCTTTCCCACTATTATTACCAAACTCCTGCCCATTAATCCTATCTTGTTGAGTTCCTCTTAAACAGAAGTCAGCAACTGCAAAATTGAGAAGCAAGTAAGGCTCATTTTCTTGGTGTGTGTGATGACCATTGACAGGGTTTGCATGTGTGACTGACATGGTAGATTAATTTATAATAAAAATGCAACTTTCACATAAATGGCATCAGGCGATATCTTTAGTGCTGTGCTCATCTGCCTGAAGGGACAATGTGGTTTTCTATTACTGCTAAAATGCACAATAGTGTTGCTCGGCTGATTTGGTTTTATTTTTATATTGTGCTGCCAGTTCAGTTAGAAATCTAGGCAAGCTCTGTCAATGGCAATAAGGCATCCATCTGCCAAAATCCGGGTTTCTTCCCCATTCAAACCATGATGGCACCTAAGAAATCACTGGTCACTTCTGGACACAATGCATTGTCATGGTAACTTTGAAAAAAGTCAAGTGAGTGGATTGATATGTGCCCTTTAATACATTCTTTTGCCCAACTGAAAATGTATTAATTGATCTTTCATAGCACCCTTTGGATCTGGAATTGTAATGTCACACCCACAGCAGAGTAGATCCTTTTGCAAAGAACATACCTATCCCTATTTGCCTATTTCATTAGGTTTAGAAATCTCTGGAAAAGCTGCAGTTCTCACATACTCAGTTAAGACATTGAAGAATTTTTAGAAGCCATATTAACTCATGTTTTTGCCGACAGGCTTGGGATGTTCCCTGTAACTGCATCCCTGAGAGCAGTGAGTATGGGAGGAAGACTGATGAAGATACTTGACTAAAAGTGCTTGATTTTGTGACCTTAAGGATACCCTTTCAGAACACCTTCTGTTTTGCCATTCCTTTGGATGGGTGTGGAGCTGGAGTTGCATTTCCTTTGCCACATGTAGAAGTGACCTAACTTCCATGCTCTGTCTTACCTTTTTTATTGTAGTTATCTTGCCATGGGACAGGGGCTGAATGCAAGACGAGTCGAGCACAAGTTGATTCTCCTGCTATCTCATTGTCTGCAGTACATAAATCTTGAAAAGTGTGCTTTGAATAGGAAAGGATACCAACTTAATGATACATTTACTCTAACTACGGCTGGGTGTGCACAGAATCCTAATGCCTGCTGCAGACTCTTCATGGTAACAGATGTTGCTCTCTACTTATAAACTAAGTTTATTGCATTAGCTGCCTGTAAGCAGTTTACTCTCTAGAAGATTCATAGAGTAAATTAAAATTATCTAATTATTTGTTATCTAATTTAATAGAGAAATGGTCTTGATCTTCATATATTACACATATATTATTATATTACAAGGCAGTATGGCAGAGGTCCCTTTCTGAACTCTGAGCTGCTAGTGAATAAGAAGAGAAACTTGTACTCACATACAGACATATCTATAGATGTGCTGCAACAGCCTTACCAGGGAGAACTCACTGGGCTGTGGCTTTTATTTATTTATTTACTTTATTAATATTTATTTTATTTTGCTGTGCATCCTTGTCCCTCTCTCTGGTCACCAGACAGAGTCTTGCTGCTCCCAGCAGCCTAGCTGGCCCTGGAGAGCCCTTTGCTGTGACATCTCTGATGTGCCCCTTATCACAGGGGCCATCTCCTGCTGGGTCCCTGCAGAGACTTTGCAGCACAGAGCAAAAGGAATGCTCCAATATGAGTCCAGCCTTTGTAGGCTTAGCTGATGGCTAAAATTGTGTTTATTTACTAATATTTAACTAATTCTCCTCTCCACATATAACAGAACTTTCTGCTTTTAAGCTGAAAAAGTGCCCCCTCTCTCCTGCTCTCAGTTCCTGGCTCTTGAATTGGGGTGAAGGAGGCTGGGTCCATCATTGGGGTTGCTCCACAAACCATGATCAGTGTGGGGTAAGAGGGGGCTTGGTTTGGGGCAGAATGTCCCACTTGCTTGATGGGGAGAACAAGTGAGCCCTCTTCCTATTGTCATGCTAATATGTACATTTATCCTGCAATTTTCTGAGTCATTATGACAAATGGCTCATGCTGATGTCACTCATTTCCCCAAGGATCTCTCAGCTCTCCAGCCAGCATGTAGCAAGCTGCAAACAGTATTTCAAAATGAAAAATTGCAGGTGTTTTCTGGATGTCATCCAAAGGAAGGAGCATGGATTTCAGGCAGAAATCAAATCAGACCACACAGAAAGATCTCCCTGAACACCCCAGACAGTCAACAGATGGTAGTTGTGACATTACCAGTCAACCTGCACACCTGGGAAACCATGGCCAGGAGCTGCAGAAGTGTACATTTAAATTAAGTCTTCCATAAAATCTTTTAATAAGGAAGAGCTGAAACAGCAGAAATACCTTGCCACATACTTTGGTACTGTAGGAGAAACAAAGAACATTTTCTGCTTCATGCCATGTGTACCTCCTAACGTAATGATAATCCATATCATATTTGGAGACCCACTTGATTATTTATCATCTATCTATCTATCTATCTATCTATCTATCTATCTATCTATCTATCTATAATCTATAATCTATCTATCTATCTATCATCTATCCTGGTATTAAACCACAATAATGGCTTTTGCTGGAGTCTATCAGAGAAGCATCCTGGAATGGATCTTTTGAGGTTATGTTAGCTGTAGTTAATATTTGCATTGTCTTTACCAATTTATTCCATTTTGTACTTGGTTTGCTCCAGATGTTGTGGAAGTCCTGTATTTTCTCCTTATCCCTCTCCCCATCTGACAACCACATTAATATATCCTTAGCAAGATTCTTATGTCTTTGGTTAAGCCTGCTGGATAAATATAATTTATGTAGCCATCACTGGCACTATCTATTTCTTATGATGGAGAAATGAATAATGCAGTTATGAGAGAAGCTTACTCATGGGTTACCTGTAACTCTGAGTGAGTGCATAAATGCTGCTCTGTGTTGGACCCAGGGCTGACATAAACAAAAATTTCCAAAATTGAATATTTGAATGTTTGGGTAGATGCTTGCTGATTATCCAGCTTCTTTTCACAACCAAAATGTAGCTGCTTATAAAAACCACATGAAAATCTGAAAATGTATATATCAAATGGCAGAAAAATGGGAGGTTTTTATTAGGAAAAAAGGAGTAAATATTATCTGAATAAGGATTATATATTGAGACACAACACTTCCCCTTTGCTGCATCTTTTTCTTTGCAGTGTCTACGGTTCAAATTCATGTTTTATTTGTGAAAACACTGTCACAAGGTATTTTGGCTTTAATACAGCAAGGAACACAAATCCTACATTTGTAGGAGAATATTTAATGTTTGGCTTGGCAAAAATAGATGCATGGAAACTGTGGTCCTGGATTTTAATGAACTTTGTTGTTAATGACAACTACTTAATATTTTACTCGTATATTCTTTTGGGTTCTTTTAAACAGCAGCTCGCCTAAGCACTGCAGAAAGACATAATATGATAAATTAGGCTAGGTCAAAGAGGAGAAATTATTTTAAATGAATACAAACATCTAATTTGTCTGGGCTTCTAATGAATTGAAATGCCAATATTACTAGAGTTGACAGCAATGTACATTCCATTAAAAACAGTGAATTCTATACTAAACTTTCCTTAATTTTTCCTATTCCTTTTCATGTGTTTAAACATCACATCACTGTGGTGAGACTCACTCTACTGAAGTGGAACCAGTTTTCTTCTCCTGGGTACCTGTGGACCACCTTTGGCTTTCAGTCACACACATACACACCCCCTTCCTGGTGACTGGTGTGTCTTTGGGACCCCCACGTGCCTCATGCAGTGCAAGACCCCAGGATTCCCCCTTGGTGCTCATGTGCTCCTTCAGCTTCCAGCTCCAGACACAGCTCCAGACAGTCATAAGGTTCATTGAGCAAACATTTTTGTTCTGAGGTGAAAGGACTGCAGACTCCTGAAGATGCCATGTTCACTTTGTTGATGATCTGGGAACTGGCAGCCTGGACCCAGGGCTGGGTGACCCACAGCTTTTTCTGACATTGTGTTTTCAGCAAACTCACAGCATGCTCTAGACAACCCCAGACTTCCCAAGGAGGTGTGAAAAGAAGTGCAAATCTTTCCATGGGTCAATTCCATCCATCAGTTGGGAGTTTCTTGGCAATGGTCTGAAGGGTTTAATGAGCAAGTGGTGCTACACAACATGCATTCATGAGAGCTGCCTCTCTCCTGCAACACCACAAATGCATTATTTGCCCCTCGTGAGCAATAATATGCATTTTCTCATGGGCCAGTTTGCATTAACACCGTTGCCACCACAGCCTCTGATTTATTGGTCAAGGTGTGCTTTTCAGTGATATCTACAGCCTGGCTTAATAGTGTGTCTGTTTTCTGTTTGCTGCAGATGATAGTTCAGGGATTTGCTTGGCTGACTCAAAGAAATACATGGAAAGCACAGCCGGTGGGTTTGATTTTATTGCTACAAGGATTTAAATAAACACAAATTGATTCTGTATCATTGCCTGATGTTGTGTGATGACTGTATCAGCCTCCCCCCTGCTTTGGTGATGTTTTTAAGGATGTTTGACACAAACCTGCTTATAGTTTCTAAAAGCTGTGCTTTAATCAGAGTCATAGAATCACAGAATCATTTAGGTTGAAAAAGACCTCTAAGATCATCCAGTCCAACCACTACCCCAGCACTGCCAAGACCACCACTAAACTATGTCTCCAGATGCCACATCTACATGCTTTTTCAGTCCCTCCAGGGATGGTGCATTCCCAGTTTCTCTGGGCAACCTATGCCAGTTCCCTGCCACCCTCACAGGTGGTTACTCCTTTCTAGTAACTAATCTAACCCTGCCCCCTGTTTGTTGGAAACAATTCCCCCCTGTAGCATGTTGGGAGTCACCTGTAGCTGTAACTGCAGTAAAGCCAGCACTTTCCCTGCTGCCCTTTTTCCTTCCACACTTGCCCTCTGCTGTGTCTGGAAAACTAGTGGATGAGCTGCCAGTGGATGAAGTGCTGAGTCCTTTGCGTGATGGCTGTTACTCTCAGACATTTTTTTCCTGCTAATTTACCAGTGCTGTCACAGACTGATGTAAGAGCTATGGCTGTGGGGTGTTAGAGCATCCCTGAGCCCCCAGGGCCTCAAACAGGAGAAAAGAAGTGAACTGTGCTCGTTGACCGTTAACACAAATTGACTGCTACTTCTGCTGATGTTTTCAGCATATTTCATTGCAGCTTGAACTTGTTGACTATCTGCATAATTTCTCCTTGAATAATTTTACTGCCATATGGGATGCTGCAGACCTTGAGCTGCTGGCTTTGCACACAACCCCTCTGTGCATTAACGAGCCTCACTCGACAAGCAGTGAACAGCAACCTCCACATCCCTGGGATGAAGCCCATGACTTCTGCTGATGTGGTTCAAGGAGGGATGGTTTTTTAACCTCCAGCCTGTTATGAGAAGCACTCAGGAGTGGTGAGTGCTTCTCATACACAGCCCCTGTGCTCCCACGTGCACCTGTGTGGGGTTTCAGGTCTCTCCATACTTTGGGGGAGGGCACACAGGGCTGCCTGCATTGCTGAAAGGAGTTTTTAGGGTACAGAGAGGATTTTAGCCTCCAAAGCTGTCAAATTGATTGTTTTCATCAACATTCATTTAAGCTTCTAAAGTAAAATACTGTTCAAGAAAATGAGCCAGCTTAACCTTGTTATACAGGCAAGTATAAGAAGTTTAAGAAATTTTTCCAAAAGCTCCTGGCCTTCACCATTTAGCCTTAATGCAAAACTTAACCTCTAGCAGTATCTGCTGCAGTTAGTAGTGTTGAAAAGCTACGCTGTCTTTCAGGCCAGATTTCATATCTTAATTAAATGGAATTTGTTTCAGCAAATAGTGATTGTCAAAAGAGGGATATTTTTGCCTTAGGACTATTACAAAGACCATATTAGACATATTGATAATTAGCAATCTGTGTCTCAGCATTACAATAGCTCCATGTAAAAACAGACTAATTTTTCCCAAGCCAAAATTATAATTATAAATTACACAGACATATCCAGCTAATCTTAAATATAAACCCATAAAGCAGTAGTACAATGTGCTTGAGAACACTGGGAGCTCACCTACTTCAACTCTATTGCTTTTAGAAGAAGTTCTGACACCAGAATGAGCTGTGGAGGGATCAGTGCCAGGTATGGTGATAGCTGGTTGCACCAGGGGAAGTTTAAATTGGATGTTAGGGAAAATTTCTTCATGGAAAGAGTTGTCAAGCCCTGGAACAGGTTGCCCAGGGAAGTGATGGAGGGATCCCTGGAGGGATTTAACAGACAGGTAGATGTGACACTTAGAGACACAGTTTAGTGGTTGCAGGGTGTGGGAATGGTTGGGCTTGATGTTCTACCTGCCCTATTGGTGTTAGAAATTGCTACCAATTGGGGTTTTTGCTAGTGTGATCCACATGTGAGGGAACAAAGGGCAATGCCATGTATATGCACATCCCATTCCTCCATTAAAAATAGAAATGATGGAAAAATAGATATGAAAAGATGGAAAGATATGAAAAATAAATTAAAAAAAATCACATAAAGAGTTTTTAGTCTTGAGAAAATGCCTTGCCTTGAGAGAATAAAATATACTTAACAAATCATTAAGAAGCCAATGTGTCCAGTGGACTGAAATAATTTTACAGAGAGAAAATACTCAGAAATTTTGGCTGTTGGACGAAGCTGGCATCCTATGTACCAACGCTGGGACGCCAAAACCAGCCAGCTTCAAAGCTGAAGTTGTGTTTTACACAGAGCTGACTTTGTGCTGAGCAAGCTTGGGAACTGGAAAAGCGCCGAGGGAGCAGGACTGGCTGCACTTGCTGTCTGAGTCAGTGTGGGGCATCCTCCTGGAGGAATTCAGCTGTGCTCGACACGGCACGCGATGCTGTCTGCTCTGGGGCTTGATGTGCTGATGGTCTGGAGAAAGAGATCAAGCTGAAGCTGAGCTGTCTGGCAGGAGATGGACCGTGCACATCAGTCACCAGAAAGAAAGGTGTGGGGAGAGGGTTGCCCAGAGAAGTTTTGGGTGCCCCATCAGGGCCAGGCTGGACAGGGTTTGGAGCAACCTGGTCCAGTGGAAAGTGTCCCTGACCATGGGAGGGGGGTGGAATGAGATGAGCTTTAAGGTCCTTTTCCTCCCAAATCTTACTGATTCTATGATAATAAAGCAGTAGTTAGCTTCTCTTTGTGGCCCATCAACTCATCAGACATCAACATTTTTGACACTGAATTTTAAAGTAATTGTATTGGATTTAATGTGAAACTAAGAGTGAAACCCAATGCAATACTCCAAATGCAGAGGAGCATAACACAGCAGCACATATGGAATTGTCTGCAAAACAGGGCTGAGGTTCAGCTGAGGAAAATTCATCGTTAATGCTCAGAACAGCTTCAACAGGTACAGGAGGTACTAGTCTGCAGGAGCATCTGTGCCAAAATTGGATGAGGATTAAAAGTAGGAAATAATACAGTTGTTCAAAAACCCCTACTACACCAAATTCCTAGCCAATGCCTTATTTAAAGAAAAAGAAAAGGGAGATGCCAGCCTGGTTCTCCTGCCTGACTCAGCTCAGGTCAGGCTTTGCCAGCCCTCAAAGCAAATCCTCTGAAGAAATGATGAACTTTCCTCCACAGAACCTCCAGTTTCTGAAAGCCCATTAACACTGACTTTACTGTAGCCTTAAATAAAACATTAAAAACTCTCTCTCTGCAATACTCCTTGCAGTAAACTCCTGTCCAGGTAACTCCACACCCTGCTGTGACTACAGGTGGTTGCAGTGCCAGCTGTGGTTACACCCTCATTTAACTGAAGAGTAACTAAGAGCACACAGCTCCTGGGCTGGGTATCTGATGGCACAGGAGTGATGTGGCCATCGGGCCATGCCTGGCATCACCTGTGTGCAACAGTGGCAGAAACCTGTGCTGACCTGGGAACTGGAGTTCTGGAAATGCCAGTGGAAATGCCAGTGGTCTGACCTTTGGAATTGGGATGCTGCTCATTTCTGATTTAGTGCTTGTCTTGTTTACAAGGCACAGCTGGCTCTCTGCTCTCGCTGTGCTCACTGCCTTCATCTGATGGCTTTGGAAAACTGTCAAAGACACCACAGACTGCCAAGGGTTAGTGAAGTGCTGAAGTGCTTAATTAAACAAGCCTCTGGGATGTGGCAATTTGCTTGGTAGGAGCACCACACCAGGACTTCTTATTTTTCTTTATTTTTGTTTTCTTCTAAAGTTAGTATTGTGAACTGGAATTTTTTTTTTTTCTTTTTCATATATTTTGTTTTCAGCTACAAGCTGAAAACAAATATTTCAGCATATTTTCTGTCATTTGGAAAATATGACTCATAATCCCCAAATTTCCTAAACTCAAAAGACGAGACACGCAAGAGCCTTTTGTGCCACTCAGATGAGTCTTCACCTTTTTTCATTATTTTCTGGAATAAGGGACAAATAAAATCACAAGGGAAAAACACCCAAAGGTAGAAAGCTCCTTTAGTAGCCAGTCACGTCTGTGAGGGCTGTAAGTCACCTGAGCATCCTGTGCCAAGGCGCCGAGGGTCATTAACAGCAGTGTGAAGGCACCACTACATCTTCCTTCTGGGCTGCATGGTGATGACCTTTTGCTGCCACAGAACTGAGTAATGGGCATTAATTCAGCTAGTGCAGAGAGTAGATTGGGCCAAGAACTTAACAAGTTGCACTGGTCCTGCCCAAACCATCCTGCTCTGCTAGTACAGGCTGTAAATCTCACTGCACTGTACTGGGCTGCCAGAATTGAGGGTATTTTGGCCAATGCATTAAGCTGGGCTGCACAGCCAGCTCACATTGCATGGGATAAAAAAAAAATAAATGAATGTCAGGTCTGTATTTGCAGCCCCTTCATCAGATGGCCCCAGCCCAAGCTCAGCTCAACCCTCATCACTCTTGCATGACCCCCAGGTCAGCATCTTTGCATTTTTGGGGCATCCTGATTTCTAGCACACATGAGCAGACGTAAGATTCCTGCCTGCCTGTCATTATTCTCTGTTTTCAGGCTTATTAAAAAAAACTTTATAGCCTTGCTATTTTATTCTTTTAGAAACAAGTGTTAATAAACCAACCAACCCACCCCCCAACCCTCTTGTTGGAGGCAGGTTAAAAAAGAGTGACATTTCATGTGTGTTTTTCCTCTACTAGCAGAGAGGAGCAGTCCCTTCCTGAGCTTGCAGTGCTTGGCTAGGAATTTGTCTGGTCTTCAACACCACACACCATCACACCATCTTGTGTATTAAAGAAACACATGAGTCTTCCTGGTCTCCAGATGGAGAGATGTCCCTGTGTTTTATTTCAGTCTACTTCAAAAAGTTAACAAGGAAAAGAATATAAATAAAAATCCCTTTCTGCAGAAGTGGTTGGGGGAAGTTGGCAGCAGCCAAGTGAGTGGGACACCACAGTGATGGGCAGGAGCTGTGCCCACATCATGTCTGAAGTGCCTTGGGCTACAGATGCACAAAGGGGAAAGGAGGTGTGAAACGTGGATTGCAGATGCTCCATCCCTGGTAGTGCTCAAGACCAGGTTGGACTGGGCTTGGAGCAACCTGGCCTACTGGAAGGTGTCCCTGTCCATGGCAGGGCTTGGAATGAGATGAACTTAAAGTCTCCTCCAACCCAAACCCTCCTCCTCTGATAAACTGTAGAAACAGCAGCTGCTGGTACCTGTTGTGGAAGACCATGACTGGCACTTCTGTAGGTTAGAGGGCAGCTTGCCAGGCTGTAGGAAATGAGCTCCAGTTTGCAAATAGCAGCACTGGAAGAGACAATTGTAAGATTGATCTCTGTTTCCTATACATAGCCTTCAGGTTTTTCTTTGGCCCATGAGAAAATGAGAAAAAATCACTACTCAAAGCAGTGAGTCAGGTGATGGGTGCTGGTTTCAGATGGGAATCTCATACAGAAGGCCAGTGTTGCTGCTTGCCTTGCATAATGCACTTTGTTAAGAAGAGCAGGATTTACCCCCAGGTTTTCTAAGAAAGCAATTACTTGAGAGTGAGACATAAGGCTACGTGGCAGATAGGGAAATCCCTGGGTCCTGGGGGGTCAGTGAAGGGTGACAGCTACACCTGGAACCTGAGAGATAATCACAAAGCCTTGTACAGGGAGGGACAAAGATGGTCTTAGGGAAAAAAATACAAAGGCATTATGGCATGCCCACATCTCATGAATAACCAGGTTAATGCAGAGCTGTCTCCCCAGCCTCTGTTCCTGTGTTCCTGTTCATCTTGTTGACCTGCTGTAGGGTCATACAGGGAATTAGCCATTATTTCCTTACAGAATTGAGATCTTGACCTGTTTTTTCTGTTTTACACAGCACCCAGGCACTACCAGGCACTCCGGCAATTAAGACCTAATCATGGTATAAATCAAGTAAATAAGTACCTGTCAACAGGTCATCAGGACTGGTGTTCCTCTTGGGCAAAGCTGTGTTCAAGGAGGTCAATGCAGCAAAATGGCCCAAGGCCTTCAAGGCAGAGTGTTTTTCAATAGCCCCTCATGAAGTCTCTTTTGCTGGGGGGACCAACCCACGCTGCCAGTTCTCATCTCCCACCCATTCTGCAGACAAGCCCACCAAAATATTTGGGTACTTCTGTTGAATTTTTTTAGTGGTATAAAAAAATAAAGTATTTAATGATACGAATATGTTAACCATCACAGATTCCAAACGAGGGACTTGAGACTTTTGCTTCCAGTTTAAAAGTGGATGGTTTCTGAACAGGCATGTCCATTAAGAAAGTGAAAATATTGGGGGAAATACTAAGACAAAACAGCATTTCTATCATACTGCTGTTTAACCTCAGTGATGAATGGCAAATGCATCTGATTGTGACATTGGAGTCTTAGTGGGCAACCAAGGATTATTTTTCCCATGATTCTAGTGTCAGAACATCCTACTGACATATGAGCATATAAGATAATGAAAAGATCATTAATTCAATTTAGATCAATTTTGATTAATCACCATGATTAATTAATAATTGAGTAACTAGGAATTAAGTGTGAATTGGTGCAGAACCAAAAGGATAGTGAAAGAAATTGCCCACAACGAAATGTAGTCTCTTTTTGATGGAGTTGAAAGGCAAATATGAGTTGAAACATTTTTTTGAGTATATATAAAATTTCTGTGTTGTAAAAAAAAATATCAGAGTAACAAATGTGCAGCACTTTAATGTCAGATTTGACTGTCATTGGAACTGTTCACAAGTAGTGTGGACAATCTAAATTATACTTAATTTTCTAAGTATGATATATAACCATTAGGATACTTTAGAAAAACACATCACCGAAACTTGGGCTGGAGAGGGAACAAAGGGAACATCTTTGGAAGGTCCAAGTGGGATTTTTTCAAGTGAATGTTATTCCAATACTTTGCAACAAACAGGAAAAAGTGAGGTCTGTTACACATCTTTCACAGCCTATATATAAACCAGCCTCAAGAATATTTACCTGAACATATATATACAGGTTTTGGTTTTTTTTTTTTTTTTAATATTCTTAAAAAAGTAATATTTGCTTGATCTATGACACAATGAACATCTCTACAGGGAAAACTTACCATAGGCATAATAAAATACTCAAGAAGTCATAAAAGGTAACACGAGAGCAGTGTTTGGCCTTGGTAAAACACATTTAGGATGGCTGCAATGTATGGATACAGCTTTGTTCAAGAAAGGAGCTGTGCATATTTAAAGGTACTTACAAAGCTGGTCTTCTCCTTTCTTTGACATGGGATATGTTTCCTAATGGGATGAATACAAAATCATGGACACCATGCATTGCTGAAGGAAGGCTATGACCATCTGTTTCACATGTCTGTGTTGCAATGATGGAAGAGTCTCTTCTAACTCCTATGGCTCATAAGTGAAAGAAATGTAGGATTCAGCACATGGATGTTGAAGGACAATTTCAAGGACTCCAAGGTTAATGAATTCATAGGATTCAGCTCCCCTTCTTCGTCTGTCGGAACAGATTTTTATATTCTCTATAGAACTGAAATGGTGTAAAATACCTCAGGTCTACAGCCATGCTAAAATGCTGCTCTTCTGATAATGTTAAACATTTAAAGCAAAGATTGCCAGTGTTATTCTGTATCCTTCTTGCTTAAATCCCTCTGTGTGTGTTGTGGAATGGGTGACTTAAAGCATCTGTGGAGGGAAATAATTACAACACCACTACCTATCACTGCACGTGTTCAAGGGCAGCTTTCTACAGACTCTGGGCAACAAGGTCCTTGGCAAACCAAGCTGGGTCTTTCCAGAAGCCAATGGGTGGCTGCAATGCTACTGATATTTTTCCTGCAGAGAGATTTCACCCACCTCAAGACTCCATTTTCCAAGTGATGGTTACAACTGCTTGGATGGCACCATTTCTTGCCTGGCTCTGCTGCCACAACTGCTTTTGCCCTTGTTACTTCATGGTGATGGACATAGAAATTTAGAAAAATGCAAATAGAAAAGTTTTGTATATCTTCCAAGTGTGCAAATAAATGGCTGTATGTTTTTATGGGAACTCGAGTGAAATTTCTCAATGCCAGCTGTTTCATTTTTGGATAATTCAGCTGCTTTTACATGAATGTCTTTGCTCATAACTAAAAGATAATTGACTATAAACAAATGTACTATAAACAGAAAGGAAAAAAAAAAACACAAAGAAAAATTGTTTCCTGGTTGTTCTGAAAAGAAACGGGCAAATTAAGGCTATGACTAGAAAATGACTGAGTTTTCTATTAAAAATAACCTCTGTTATTTTAACTGTTATTTTATGAAGAACCAAGTGATTCCAGTGCTCCTAAATATTTAATGAGGGAAACCAATGATTTCTAGAACTGTTGCTGTCTCCTATGGGAATAACCATAACTAATTCTCTGCCCCCAAAGAGGAGATTTTGCATATTGTTCCCAAACTGACCACACTCACAAGCCGTTGAAAGACTAATGACACCTTCTCAACAAAATCGTTTACATAAACTCTGACCCCCACTGTCAGTATCTTCTGGCTTTTACCCAGGCCTGGATGGGTAATGGCCTGGATATTTCATGGCAAATTTCTCAAATACAATCACACAGATATGCACTGGAAGAGGGGGGACTCATCCCATTGCCTTCAGTAGGACCAAGAGCAAAATGAAGTGCAGAAGCAAGCGAGCTGACAGTTACTATTTCTGTGATGCCTCCTTCTGAAATCACATCAGGGAATCCTCTCAAAGCCATCCTGCAGAGAAAACTGATCAGTTTTCATTAAATCGCTCTCCTAGGTTTCTCTGGGTTGAAAACTGCTCTGATGTTTACTATCCCTCATCATCCAAAGGTGAATATTCAAAGGTGAATAGTCCTCGCTGCTGCCGTCTCCCTGTGCTGGGGTGGGGTAGTCAGTGCAGCCAACAGGCAAGGGATACAGGGAAGAAAACTGATGCTTGGACATAACATAAAAGCTCCTCAGTATGGAAAGTCAAAATCTGTTTTGTTCTACAGAATTACTAGGTTTCGTGGCTTGTATGATACCTCAGTGGAGATATTACTCGCTTCCCGGCATTTTCCTCATAACCACAAATCATACCCACAAATAAAAAATATCCCTTCAAAACCACTTCCTATTAGCAGAGCATACCTTATATTATAAAACTTGCAATTAGACCAGTGTTGTACCATGAAGCCTATACAGCGTTTTTTTGTCTTTTTGTTTTCCCAGTGTAAAAATATACAATGCTACTGCTCATTTCCTGCAGTGTAAAGGTCCAACTGGTCCTTGCCTGCCGAAGGCTCCACTGCTACTGCCCTTTCATACCTCCCCAACCCAGACCACTGTGTTACCCCTCCTTATACCTGAAACCTCACAGCGTAATGTATTTTGCCTCCCATTTATAACAAACAAGGAATCTTTAGCTGGTGTAATGAGATACTGTCCAAATAATCCACTGTCTTTCATAATTCTGTTGTAGCTGCTCCAGGGCCAGTCTTTGGACGTGATAGGGTCCTTTAAATTCTTCAGTACATTCATTCTCCCCGTTGACAGCTCCACAAAAAGCACATCTGCTTGCAAATGTGAAGTAGCATATATATAGTACTGATTGCCTTCAGTGAAAGAGGGTTGAAATGTCAGATCAGACACGCGTATGTTCGTTTTTAAGTCATAGATCAACTTGATTTCCCCTCGGACAGTGAGAGCCTGGACGGTGATCCTGCCGCTGCCCTGGTCCGCGCTGACCAGGTACCGCCCGTCCGGCGACACGTGGGGCGCGCCCGACACGCGGCCATTGGGGCCGACCACGGCGTCGGTGACGCTGTCGATGACGAGCTGCGGCGAGGCGGCCGCCCAGCGGGTCCTCCTGCACTGCACGAAGTAGTAGCCACCCAGGTGAGTGTAGGCCATGGCCTGAGGCACGCAGCTGTAGGCTTTGAGGTGGATGGTCTTGATGTGGGTCACAGTCTCCAGGTCAATCTTGTGAACCGCGTGTTTTGAGTGGTTAAAAATGAAGCCGAACCTGAAAGAGAAAACAAGGCGCTGAAGTCGCCTCTGGAGACATGGGGACATGCTTGAGCAAAGACAAAAGTCAGCAGAATTGGGAACCTTTTGCTCCGTTGGTTTTGGAAGCGTGTGCAATAATGCTGTCTCTTTTTGTAAGAAATGTCTTGTTTTAGTGCTTCTAAAACATTCTAGAAGGAGGGATATATTTCAGTTCAAATTAGCAACCTGATCCTGAAAATCTGAACATGTGATTAGCTGATTGAATCTTTGAGAGCTGAAATCTTTTATTGGGAAGACCAATTTCTATAGAAGTGATATCAAGATTTGAGTGTACAGTTGGCTAATACTGACAAGGTTTGTATTTAATCTGTCTGAGATTACAGTCATGAAATTCAATATATACACAAGCATTCAATCTCAAAATAGAAAAGCATTCAAAATAAAGCATATTGCTGCCAGGTTGGGGTCAGAGAGTAACTATATATAATAAATATAGCTGTGTACAATATAATGTATAACCACTGAATGAAGACCATATCTAATTTCATCTCTTAACTGACAGCACCAGAGGGAAGCTGTGGTGTGTGTTTGGTACCCATGGTGCCTAGGAACCACTGCAGGAGATGGCAAGGCTGTGGTGCAGAGCAGACTCTTAAAAACCATCCTGCCAGCCCAGGGAAGTGTAAAACATTTCTTGAGGAACACAACCAGGGTGCCCTGAAGATAAGGGGTCTTTATTTTCTGTCTCAAGACAGGGCAAAAAAGAGTAAGCAGAGGATAAATGTTCTGTAAAAGATATATACTGCAGCACATCTGACCTTTGCTGAAGACCAGAAAAGGTCAAGAATAGCCAAGAAAGGTTTCTGCTTAATTTGAGAGGGAGCCCTTAGAAACAGCCTGCTTGTGTTCCGCTGGATTCACTGACAGTGACTTACAAAAACTAATTTTACATTGACTATCTTTTCATCCATTCAATGCAGACAGAGGGAAATGAAGTGAGTGCTTAGGGTTGTATCTCTTCCTCAGAAGATGTAAAAATTCCTTGTGAAATGTGGAGAACAATGTGCTTCTGTGCAGAAAATACATATTTTGCTTGAAACACTAGGTTTATTTCTTTATTCTTAATCCATCTGTCAATGAGACACTCAGCAATGATTTCACTTCTAAAGAATGAGCCAGTGTAGTGTGTGATCCCATGAAAATCACTGGGCTAAGCCTTTCATTTCCCCATTATACTCACATCCATTAGAGACTTCACAAAGTATCTGCAGTGGAGAGTCGTAGTGCACTGTGTGTGTGGAAATTGGATATGACACTTGTATTTCTCCTGGATGAATGAATTTTAAGTACACTTTAAAAAGTGCTTTCCCTTACAGCTTTTTTTTTTTTTTTTCTCCCCAAGACTTCCTTTATACTTGGCCAAATGCCTGAAGAACTTAAGAAATTATTTTTATCATAAACTTCTGTTTAAAGAAGTGGGTCAGGACATATTTTATGTGCCCACAGTTGCAGAAGAGGCTCAGCCCTTGTATGAAATCTGTGATCTGAAATCTCAAAGCAAACCTAGCACTTAGAGAGGTTTTAACAGATAACAGTCTACCCTTGGAACTAATAAAAATGGATACATTTCTACATATCCATCTAAAATAAGAGGCAGCTGAAATACATATGCAGGAGGATTTGCATGCAAATATTATTTGGCTAGTGAAAGAAATTGCTTAAATGTTCACCTTCCTGGGAAATGCTGGTACTGTCATTTATTGTTTCTGACTGGAGAATTTAGAACATCATCTCATTGAGTCTCATTAGCCTCCAAGCAATTATTTTTTTCTGTGCTGAGAGTGAGAGAGAGTGGACAAAGATCTGGCCCCGAACAAATGCAACAGGAAATCAGGGACAACATCTGCAGTTCTGCATATGGAAAACTATGTACAGTAATCTATATTTATTATTTCAGCCAACTAATCACACTGAAGCAAAAGGACAATTAAACAAACAAAAATGTGTAACTGTTCCACCTTCCTGTCTTTGAATTCAATTCTCACCTTCGCAGCTCAGGCTTTAACATTCAGCAGAGTCATCTACCTCCTAGCACTACTATTAGCCATAATGAAATTGTGAAAGAAAACTGGAAATATGAAGTAGAGAGAAATTACAAATGACAGCCATGAGGCATGCATCATTATTTTGTGTTTCAGCAGGCAAAATTATTTATTTTGGAACAGATTCAACACATAATCATTTAAGTGTAACCCCTTCTCTCTCAGTGTTTCCTGCAGGAAACCTAAGATGACTGTAAAGAGTTACATTATGTTTTTTGAGTGTTCAACTTAGTTAAACTATATAGAGGACAGAAGATGGTTAAACAATTGTTATGTTATAACATGGAAATAATAGTATAAATTGCTGTGCAGTTATCATCAATTTTGATAATGTTAATGGGAGGCTTCCTGTGCCTGCTGGGAAGCAGCCAGTATTACTCCAGGTTATTAGTATGTTAGTTACACAACCTCATTAACCACTACATCACATTAACATTCAAAACTGTTAGTTAATGGAGGTTGGTTTTTTTTTTTTTTAATGTGCAGGGCATACAATTTTTCTGCTCCAGCCATAAAGCTCACCCAGAGATCCAATACTTGAACAAGTTGGAAACACATGAAAGAACCACATCTTATGCTTCAGGCAGAGTACACTTTTATCACTTCAAGCAATATATCTTTGACTCAGGTTTCTGCTCAGATCTGTAACAGTTTTGTGGCAAGGAAGGTGATGTTTGGGCCATCAAACTCCTGGCACAAGTAAACTAAGGCAGTGTGCCATAAGCTGCAAGGAGGAATGGCTGACTAAGGTGAGGTTTGAAAGCCTGTGCATGGGAAGGAAAGTCCAGGATTGTTTCTTGCTGTTTTATTGATTAGCTGAATAACTACTGGCAATTTTCTCAACCATTTCTCCACTTCATGTGTTAAATTGGGGATAAATGTAGTTAAGATTCATCACAATTCATTTATTCATTCATTCATTCACTCACTCATTCATTTCTTCATTCATATCTGCAAAGTGCTTTAAGGTTATGAGAAAGGAGCAGCGTGGTCACCATTATTATACATTAAAATAATTTCTCACCTAACATGATTAATAATAAGATTTGTAGGTGGTATAAAAAAATCATCCACTCCTTCAAAGGGTGTGTGGATAACATGTGGATCCTCCCCAGTGCTTGCTTCTGGAATTACCTACAATAAAAACACACAAGGTTGAGCACAGGATAAGCACTGAGTAAGGCAGAAAGGTAAATACAGATTAGAGACATGCATGGTACTGAGTGGCTCTTTCCAGGCTGTAGTAGACTTAATTGATTAATGATTTCAAAACACTGTTTGGTGTAGTTGTCTTGAAAAGGTGTGCTAGCAAATAGTATTTGAGGCAGGACATTTGTAAGGTTAGTACACAACTTGACTTTTATAAGTTGTTTACATCTCGAGAAAGAGCAGTCAAGCAGGAGCTGAAGCAGTATGACAACAGTAGGACCATAATAATTTATCCCTCACTGCCTAAAGTAAACATTTACTTCATGGTCGTATTTATTAATCTCACTTAAATGCACAGTGATAATTTACCACCCTGAAGGATCAAACACTAACTGAAAGCAGTTAATTATCACTTTGAAGGAGAAAAACTGTTTATCCATTGATATAAAGTCCAGGGAGGAGTGGAGAAGTGCCCTTTGGCTGTCCCCTGGTCCTGTCCTCCAGCACAGCACAGATCTCCATGGACAGGGGAACTCAGCTCCTCCACTGCTCCAGAAGGGAAAAGTTTTCAAAAATTAAAATGTTAAACACTCAAATTGTTTGCTGGGTTTAAGATGACTTTAGTCCATTCATTAGGACCTTCTGCTGCTCTATCTGCAGCAGTTGTTGCTTTGAATTTATAGCTACATAACTCATGAAAGACATGCTAAATCCCTAAAAGGTTTATTTCAGACAGCTGTTCTGGTCATGCAATTTAGATTTCTTCCAATTAGATTGCTCAAGAAGGATGCCCACCCTAGCACAGTGCTTTCAAGAGGCCAGACATTTGCCTCCAACAAGCCAGTAATGGCCAAACAACAGCATCCTGTTAGTTGGTTGCACAGGCAGTTTGATAAATCCCTGACTTCCAGAGGAGTGGAAATTTAGATCAACCTCTGCAGCAGCATTTTCATTAAAAGAAGGTATTTTATTGCATGCAACTGAACACTGAAGGTTTTAAGAAGGAACTTTGTCCAATTAGTCACTGCCCACCTTTTGGGAAAGAAGGTCAGAGAAAATAAAGGATCTGCTGATGATGATGCTAATCTCATCTCTATGTGTGTAACTGCACATCATAAAGATAACAGAAAGGACTATCTGAGACCTGGAACCTTCTAACAAGTTTCCAACTGTGCAGTTGGTGTGTTCTCCCTAATAATGACATGCTTGTGCCATCTCTCCTTTAATTACAGAAACTTCTCACAGCTGGATGGAAGAAATTAAGTCAGAAAGGGTAAAAAGAGCCCATTTTGTCTCCTTATACCCTGCACAGGAAACTCACATCCCCAGGTAAGAAAACCTGGTGCTGCTGCCCTGGAAACCCTCCTTTATATGCCTCCATTCTGGTTTTGGCATCTTTTTCTGAAATTGCCCGTGATGAGTAGCTGGTTCAGTCTTTATTATTGACAGTCAGCACTGGATGGAGCACGTGGATGGTGGGGGTGGCCCATCCCATCTTCATCCCATCTTCAGTATCTCCAGCAGAAGCCTTGGGTAGCCCCACAATCAATGTAGACTCCAATTTGTTGGTTTTTAGGTCACAAAGCACAGCCCCCCTTCCCTGCCTGCTGGGGAGTGCTTTAGTGTAGACTTAGCAGCAAACACTTCTGGCAGAAGGAGTATTCACATGACACCTGTTTCCAGAAAGGTTGGGCAGCAAGTGCCAGAAAACAACTACCAGAGAATGAGATGTCTGGATGGATCAAATCAACTGGTGTCAACTCTGTCCTACAACATACAGCAGCAGAAAAATGCCCCACTAGATGGCTATTTTCCATGTTCTCTGTACTGCCAACAGAAGAGTAAATCTGCCAAGGTGATCCAGAAATGGAAGCTAATGTAGCTGTCCAAACTCATGTACAGTGCTGTGTCCCAATGTCACTGTGGGTCTGGTGATGGAGGTGATATCCTTGATATCCATGGATATCACTGGCACCCCTGCACTGGAATCACCAACACCCAATAACACAATTTGTCCCTGAGGTTTTATTTCTCCTGGTTTGGGTTTTTTTTCCTTCATGACCTAGAGAGCCCCTTTTTGCATTTTACTGTGAGAGACTCACAGAATCACTGAATTGTTGAAGATGGAAAAGCCTTCTAAGGTCATCGAGTCCAACTATTTCCCCAGCACTGCCAAGCCCACCACTGAACTGTGTCCCCAGGTGCCACATCTACAGGTCTTTTCAATCCTTCCAGGGACAGTGACTGCACCATTGCCCTTGGCATCCTGCCCCAGGGCTTGAGAAAGTTATCAGTGAAGAAATTTTTCCTAATACCAGACTCAACCTCCCCTGGCATAACTTTAAGCCATCTCCTCTTATCCAACACTTGTTACATGCGAGAAGAGACTGACTTTTATCTGGCTCCAACCTCCCTTCAGGGAATTGTAGAGACTGATAAGGTCTCCCCTGAGTTCTCTCAGCTGCTCCTCATCAGACTTGTGCTCCAGACCCTTCCCCAGCTTATGTTGCCCTTTTTTAGACACATCCCAGCACCTCAATGTCTGTCTTGTAGTGAGAGCCCAAAACTGAACCTAGGATTCGAGGTGCCTCACCAGTGTTGCAGAGCACAGCAGTCTTGTCCTCACAGCCAGCTGCCAGCCCTTGCTGTATAACTTTGGCACTTGGTTCTGTCACCAGCCTTAAAACAGACCTTGGCACAAAGCAGCCCTGCTGCCAGCCTGTGGCACAGTCATTGCTCAAAAACAAATTAAACAGCAGGAAAAATATGTGAAGATGGACAGAGCAGGGATGAATAAAACACACTGGATATGCAAATGAAACAGCAGCTTTATAGTCAGACCATTAAATGCTGTTAATTACCTGCAACCCACCAGCCACCAGTGTGTTACCAGTGATGCTGAGCCCAGGAAGAGCAAAGGCTCCAAAGTGTAAGGACTTACCTGCAGTGTGGGTGATGATTTCCTCATGTCCCCCCAGCTGAGCACCCACACTTGGTCATGGGACTTGTCATAATGTAATTTGGTTGGTAATGGGTCCACATCCAAGGACTTAAAAAAAACCCAGAGAGAGTTATTTACACAGTGACTCAAATGAACATGACAAATCTTACATCAGTTCACTGCAGGCATTCTCATGCACCCCTGTTATGTTCCCTGTGCAGCTTTGCCTTCAAATCAAGTGGGGGATCAGCAGCAGTTGAAAAATTTGGCTGTTTGGTGCCAGTTTCTGGGTAGACATCACTCCATCTTATGCTGTTACTTATAGCCAGTAGATCAAGGGCCAATTTCTGCCTGAATTGTACCCACACCAGCTCTGTCCATTTATAAGCATTCTTTCCAAACTGTTTATAACCCATGTCAGGCAGCTAAGCCAGGAATTCATCCCAGTGTTATTTTATCAGACTCACTGTAAGCTTGGCTGCAGAGGCAGCCCTGAGACTGTGATCTCCAGCCCACAGAGGAGTTTATTTCTGCCAGTGAGGTCACAGAACAGTGAACTCCATGTGATGCCACTGGCAAAAGCAACATAGGCCCAGCTCTTTATTGATCAGCAGATCTTTGCCCAGCAGATCCACTGGGCAAAGATCGAATTTTTTTTGTCCTGTATCAAGTCTTTTGCCATCAGTGAATAATGTGTTCACTTGTAAGTACCTGTATGGCTTTTTGAGTCTGGATATCAATTATCATTACTCTGTTCTGCTTTGGCTGTGTCACATAAATGTACTTGTCTCTGACATTGACCGCAGAAGCCCAGAGGCAGGACTGAGTGTCTTCACCTTCCACTCTAGGACAGATCTCCTCCTGAGGGGTTAAAAAAAGAGAAGGTTTAATTTTTACAAGTTCAGGGCCTGGAGCAGCAAGAAGCTTAGCCTTGTAAACTGCAGGAAAAAAAATCCCTGGGGATTCCATTAGGATGATATTTCTCCCCTTTCTTTCCTGGAAAACATGAAATAATTAATTTATCAGGTACCACACTTCAGCCTGGTTCTATACAATGACATTAAACAGCTGGACCTCCTGCAAACTTATATTGAATTTAAATAACCACAGAGCCTATGAATTGATCTTTTGAAGCACACTGTGGTTCATCAAGACTTGCAGTGCTGTCAGCATTTATTAGTACAGAACTATCACTCTGTGCTTTGAAAAAACAGTGATTTACATTTAATTGTGTCACTGCTTTATATTTTTCATAAAGTCTTAATTTTCTGCACAGGAGTTTGAAGAGTCAATTTTGGTCTCACCAACAACTCTCTGCATGTTTGCTACTCCTCATCGCTCTTCCTTCTGTCAAGATGCCTTATTTGAAAGAGCATTTGTGTGGGACCAGGCTGTGGGAAGGAAATGGGGTAAAATGAGAATGAACACATATAAATTTCAGTGAGCACAGCTGTTAATTTTAGACCTTATGTTGGGTAATAATGGCCCAACCTACCTAAGGGAAATGTGATTTGAGCTGCATCAGAGCTTGTTCAGGGAAAGAGGAGGTACAACAAAAACAATGTCCACATTGTGTCTGTATTGGAGGAATGGAATGGAATGGAATGGAATGGAATGGAATGGAATGGAATGGAATGGAATGGAATGGAATGGAATGGAATGGAATGGAATGGAATGGAATGGAATAGAATAGAATAGAATAGAATAGAATAGAATAGAATAGAATAGAATAGAATAGAATAGAATAGAATAACCTGAGTTGGAAGGGACCTACACCATGTGCAACAATTATGGATAGAAAGCTGTCACCTCTAAACAACACAGCTCTGCTGGCTGAGTGTCTTGGTGGAGACCACGAGTAAGGGTTGAAGATACAAGACTCAATAACTTGGCTGCATTTTCCTTTCTGTTCCTCCAGCCAGGCTGGGAATCTATGCTACAAGTTAGAAGATGCTACAAAAGTTCATACTTGGGCTTCCAGCAGCCATTCATGTAGTCAGGCACCTGCCAGCCTCCACACAGCCCTCCTCATCCTCAGCTCTCACAACACAGCATCCACCCAAGCCAAGGGGAGCAAGGAAAAGTTACCAGCCTTTCTGCTACAGGGTTCAGCTGCAGCTGCACCACCTGCTTTTGTGCCCTCTATGAGCAAATGAAGCAACCTTTTTTCTAGATCTACTTCTAAATTTGGGCTGGTGTCACTGTCTATGTAGCAAACATTCAACATAGTAAAAGGGAAAAGGGAGGAAAAAATGTCAATTCTCCCTAGACCAAGGGAAGGGTCCTTGGAGATCTGTAGGAATCCCTCAGAGGTGTCTCTGAAGAGCAGCCAAGTGATGTTAAAAATCCCTCTCATGCACATCAATGTACTGACATTATTTCCTTAAGTGCCCTCTCTGTTTTGTTCTTTTCGATCTGTTTCTCCAGGACCACCTCTTCAATATTTACAGTTCTTCAGAAAAGAAACACAGGATTTCTGTCTTAGTAAAGCTTAGGTGTGGTTTAATACTATTAAGTCCATGGTAAGGACTAGCCTTGGGGTGAGCATCAGTCTAGACTTCTTCTAAGGTATATTAAAATTTAGTGGGAAAAAACCCCAGTGTCAACCACAAATTTATTGAGATTTAGGAAATACTTAGTACAGACTCATAAGAAGATCTTGACCTATAGCAGCAGAGCTTTACCCAACCTGCAGGGCTCATTATAGTGATTCCAGCCTTTGATTCCTCTCAAAATTGAAATTAAGGCTGAGCCCTTTTTTTTAGAAGAGCCATATTCTTTAGCCACATTTTCAACTTCCCCTTATAAAAATTAGAAAGTAAGTAAAGGAGTGACTAAAAAAGTATTTCTGGATGTATTTCAGCACCTGTGTTTTTTTTAGAACTGATAGTTTCATGGGGATATGCCTGCTGTATGTTCCTGTGCAGGAATACATAACACAGGGCACTGAGAACACTGACCTCACAGAGCCTCCAGGCACGTGTTATCCCACTGGCCATGTTGAGCTCCACTGCCTACAAGCCAGTGCTTGACATTTCTGACACCTGAAAAAATTTTCCTCATAATTTCCTAAATCAAGGGTTAGGTAAATTCAGTGCAGACTGAAAAATGCCAACAGCAAACACATTCAGTGCAGTCTCTCTCTCAGTGCAGAAAATGCAGAGGATCTTCATGGCACAAACATTTTCTGGGCATTCTTATTTGCCTCCCTGCTGCAGTTTATCATGGCAAACCACTTCCAAAGAGCAGAAAGTGGCCCAAAGTAGCTCACTTCTTTGCCTTTGGAGCCATCAGTAAAAGGAGGACCAGTAAATGATGTGCACATCTCTCTGCTATTGACTTTTGTACCTTCCCTAAAGCCCAGTTACAAATTTGGGGCATGGATAAGTAAACAGATCAAAAGGACAAATGAAAATCTTTGCTTATGTGATAAGTAGCCAAATTTTCTGCAGCGTGTCAGTAAATCCTCCATGTCAGCCTTAGAACTTATGTGGATCCCCTGATTTTCAAGAGAAGACGCTGTACCTCAGGGATGCTGCATGAAGCCCACCAAGCCCCAACATCCCTGTGGCAAACAGGTCCTTTAGCAATAACAACCTTTGAAGAGATTAAGAGGAAGTTTCCCAGCTGTCAGCTGCTGGGTTCAGGACTTACATAACTTGTGAAAATCCTCTCTTCGGGCCTGATATGTCTCCGGATTTCACATTCGTTTGGTTGAAGGACTGTGATCCCATCATCAGAAAAGACATAGAACATATTCCCAACACTCAGGCCTTAAAGGGGGATAAAGAAGAAGGAGTTGGATTTTTTTTTTTATCTATCCATAGCTGTTAGGACTTTTTTAAAGAACTTGTCCTCCTCTCCCGACAAACAAAATCTGCCTTACATAAAAGTTGGTCGTTTGGATGCAGTTGGAGCATTCACAAAATCAAATTTCATGTCACAACAAGGGCTTCAAGGAGTGAAGAGGTACAAACACGTTCAAAAATGCATTGCCTTGGTGGCGGTGGTTGCACCCAAACAATTATGGCTGGGTCTTGTAAATAGGTACCAACACAGGATTTGATCCCAAGAAGCCTCTCTGTTGCACTGCTACCCCCCTCAGATTATGAATTTGTTTTTTTCCTATGATTTCATTAAAAACAGCTTGCCAAAAATTTGAGAACTGAAATACAAGCTTTAGTTAAAATTAAAGTCATGAATGAAGGTCAGCCTGTTACAGGCAACTTGACCGCTGGCAACTGTGATGTTAAATGGAAGTGTTTAGCATCTGTACCATGAATGGAAATATACAGATTTCTCTATTTTCTTAAACTATCTGAAAAAACTAACTACAGCCACCAAAATAAATACATTTTTGAAAACTTGCAAACTGTAATTCACAAATGTGGAGTAGTTCAGCATTGCATTAGCACTCATTTATCCAACCGAGGCATTCCAGGAGATTTGGAAAAGTGGCTGATTGTCATTGCTTTGCCATTAGGAGATTGTGTTTTATCACATCTGTCATGCTACACGGAATTGCACTGACAAGATCTTTAAGAAATGTTCAGGATCCTTTCAAACACTCTAGTTTCAAAGATCCAATCATTCCATTTTTTCACACCACCACCAGTGTTTGCAATGACCACTGTCACCCCTAGCAGTGTTGATAGTGTACTTTATCTGCCAACAATATGGTGATGCTATAATTTGTATCTTCTAATTAATTCCATTTTTCCCATGGAGAAATAAAGTCCCCATTCTATGGCTCTAAACAGTGTTTAGTGTTAAAAATTCCCTTTGCTGGTCATGTGGTGGCAGCTCTAAGTACTGCTCACGGAGACACAGTCTCTCACATTTCTTAACTGTCTGCAGGATTGAGATCTAAATCATCACAGGAAATTTGACAGTAAAAATATGAATAATTTGGACAAATACATTTTTGGAAAATTTTGTAAAACACGTTGTATTTAGTAAGGCTAGAAGCGTGTTTTTGTTGCTAAGCCCCCTTCTTTTGATGCCAAATAAGCAGCTTCAGAGAACAACGTGTCAGCATGTGTGTTTGCTGTACTGACATGGTTCAAGTTGAGTCTCTGAACCATAGCACAGAAATCCCCCAGTTAGGGCATCAGGTGGGTACAAGAGCTGTGATCCTCAAATGTGATTGCACAGGGCAGGATCATGCATGTAGGAAAAAAGCTCCATTGAGAGCTATTTCATGGACTAAGGGTTATTTTTTCCCTAAGTATATTGGTAAAACATTTCATTCAGGCACTTTGGACCAAAACCTGCACTCCCAGCATCCACACAACTCCCACTGGCTTTAGTGGGATTTGATGAACACATCAGAGGGCAGAATTTGACCCTGGCCTGGAATGAGTGCCGACATTTCATGGGTAAAGGATTTTAATCCTAAGAAGTGAAAACAGGCAGGCAATCAATTATGACTACTGTGAAGATGCTTATTATTATTTTCATGCACAAGAGTAGCGTGATTTTGTCTGATGATCCTATTACAATGAGGGTGTATTTAAGAAGTAAGACCTTAATTACCCACAAAAATACTTTGATTAAAAATTTTACCCCAACAGGTTTAGAGTCAGAGACTTGGCAAGTTCTGCTACTTATTTTACAGTAAAATGAGTCCAAGTTTTTCTGTAGACTGATTAAAATATACTAAAAATTCCTGAGAGCATTCAATTACTCTCTTTTAAAAAAAAAATTTCATTTAAAATTAAACCACTTTTTTTTTCCCCCCAGAGATTGATCTTCATACTGATATTTAGGCCAAGCAGGATTTTACTAGAAAAACTAGGTGTTTTATTCTGGCTTATGAAACATTTGCCAAATCTTGGTTGGGGTACATCCTAAACAATCTCATGGACATCAGTAGAACAGACTCAATTTTTGATTATACTGATGCAACGCCTTGGTGCAGGGAATTGGGAATTATTTCAGTACAGAGGTGGGCAATGAAGTATTTTGTGTTTTTTTATAGTAGTGAGACAGGTACTAAATTGGGAACTGAAGGACTAATGAGGAGTTCTAAAAATTTTTTTCCTTTTGAATTGAGGACGTTTCAGGTTAGATGAACAACTAGTTCAAAACCTAAAGGCATTATGAAAGGCAAAACACTTCACCTGTATAGCAAAATATCCCTAATATAAAAAAAACCCATTAAGGATGGGGAGGGTTTCCTAAATGTAACAGTTCTTATTTGATCCACTCCAGATGAATTTGGCTCTAACAAAAAAATGTTGGGAGGACACCTGATATCAACAAGAGCTTATTTGAGAAACACAGTGTCTCCCTAGGGTACATTTATACATCCCTCCTTTGAGATCAAAGGGCAAATTTTTCACCATGGAATACTCTCCTCTGATCTGATACTTAAATAGTTTTCCTCAACTTAATTTAAGTACTTGGGAATATTTTACAACTTAAATTTGGTAATGAAAAGTCTTTCAGCTTTTGAAGCGCATACACTCCCATAACTGCTGATTGCCTGCTGGCACAAAATGCTCCTTTTCTCCAGGTATTAAGTAAGCAATGCTCACTACAGAAATGAACACTGTCACGAAACAAAATCTCTGCTTTACATTTGGGCTACTCATGGTTTTCTCTGGACAAATTTAAAAGCTATTTGTACGTTGAATAAATACTGCATGTGCTTCCAGCCCCAGGGTTAACTGGCTGGTTGCCCTACGTGCCCTCATTTCTTGAGGCATTGCTTGTGCATGGTCTGAAAGGTTTTGAGAACAAACTGACAGACTGACTTTTAAAATGACCAAATACTCGTGTTAAAACTTGCAGCAAAAGTGTGTTCTACACCATATTTTGTTTAGGCATTTTCCAAAGGTTTTAATTTCTCCAGACCTTGTGGAGATGAGGTAGTGATCATTTTAAAGGGTTTCAAATCTACCAATGCATTTGTTAATATTGCTACTTGCACATAGTAAGGAATTGAAAGAATATATTAAAATGTAAAACCAAAAATACCATTCCTGTCTTCCAGCTTTCCCTGTGCCAAGATTTCACATGCTGAAGTATATTCTAGAATGAATGTGCCCATCAAATACTACAGAACAACACAAGCAAGGTAATAAACCTGCTTTACAGATACTGAATTGTTTAGGAACATCAATAGCAGATCTGCTTTACTGGCCATGTCTTGCTTCAACATTGCTCACACTTTCATTTAAAATGTGCAAGGTTGATAAGCAGTAAGTCCATTTATTTAGCAAAATTATAATAAGACTTTCTGCAACCAACTTCTGAGCTGTTCTTTAAATATTCCTCTGCTTCTACCTGAGGTAGGATTATCCAGCTGCTTTCTTTAAAAAGGAGCATAAAGGACACTGGATATAAACAGCCATGGAGCATCGTGCAGGTGATTCTGGACTGATGAGATGCATGAGAGATTTCATTTCCAAGCAGAAGGGAAATAGCAATTCTTAGTGCCCATAATGCCATTTACAGGAACCTCAGCAGTGAAGACTCCTCACAGCCCTGCACCAGGAACCTGCAGGTGGGGTATTTAGAAGGAAGTGCTGGGGAGCTCTCCTAGGTGACTGTGCCACCTCTCTGACCTCCAGTGAGCTGCATTTGCCTTGGGTTGGAAGGGACTTTAGAAATAAACTAGTGTACTTGCTGTATGTGTCTGTGGCCAACAGTGGCACTGACAGTGTGCACCAGGTGTTTGCATACCTGGCCCAGGCTGCTCTGGTCACCACACCCTGGCACCTTCCTTCTGCCCCAAAATCCTTTGTTCCAAGCACAAGCTACCCAGAAAGCTTCCTGCTGAGGGCTGGAAGGCCAGCTATTGTTTGGAGTACCTGGAGGCACTACTTACAAAGGGGCTTTGCACCCTCCAAAAGCAGAGTGAGCCTGAAGCCCTTCTTGGAGGAGCACTGTGAGGGTGTTTGGGTGTTTGCAGGGGGCAGGGGGACACGGCTGAGAGCAGTTTGTCACTGCACAGCAACCTTTACCACACAGCTTGAAGGACACCAAGGTCTCAGCTGCCTCATAAGCAGCTGGCAGATGTAAGAACTGCTTTACATCTGCACTTCAACCTCAGAGCTTCCTCCAGGGAGTGGATGTCCTGCTCACAGCCCTCCAGGAGCCCAAAGTCACAGGGTCCCCTGCACACTCCTGGGTTCCACACCTACAGAGTCAGATGGACAACCTGTGTGAGAGCCCCTTGGGCTGTTGCATGATGCTTCTTACTGGGTATTTTGGAAATTATGAGAGCACAAGCTTGTAAAAAATGAGGTGATTTTAAGGGCCTCCATAATATCTTTGAGTCAATTAGCTGCTCAGGATGGTTTTTTTTTACTTTGGCTTCCAAGATACACAGTTGATGACCTTGTGAAGGGCACACTGCAAGTTTGATCAAACTAGAGCTCTTAACTGCCAATTAAAACAAGGAGAAATGGGGCAACCTTTACCCTGCATCGATTCAAAGGATAGAGGGAAGAAAACCTGTTGTGGTTTGGATTTTTGTTTTGCCTAACAGTCAAGAACACAATTTCTGTTGCACACCTAGAAAAAATCAATACATGAAAAGGAAGAGCTTGAATTGCTTGCTTAAAAATGCAGTATATTGAATTTATACCTTACTTGTTCAATTATGGTAATTTGGGAGCACTTCTGACACTTGTGTGATTGCTAATGCAGCTTGAAAATCTCAGGCTACTCACATTTCTGGCAGTATATATAAAATTCCTATTTTTATGTATTTTATGGTCATCTATTATTTCATAGTGGGAAAATGCAAGAAGTTATAGGTACAAGAGTGACATATCTTATTTGAATAATTTAGCTTTTAAAAGTCTGGTCTGTACTTAATCTGGTGACTGTGAAAGTTGATAGGGTTAGTGGCAAGTCAGTGGAGAATGGCCCATCATGGAATTATTAAAGCAGACAAGCACATTATCACTACGACAAAAGAACTTTACTGCAGTACCTTCCTCTCGCCACAGTATGTTTGCAACTGCAGCATCAGAATATTGGGAAAGCCAGAAAATAATCAGGAAAAGAAAAAAACAACAAAACAATGTCAAAACTTTCATTGTATCAAGTAACTGAATAAATACTCATGTTTACATGAACTGTTTACTTGGTGAAAATTTTGTAACATTCATTCAAATAAAATACTAGGAAAGACAGAGAGTTCTAAACACATTTGCTCCTACTAGAGACAATTAAAAAACTCTGACATGGGAAAAATCCTTCCTGAAATGAAGGCAGCTGTGCAAAGATCAATGACCTACTAAAGAGAAGCTATTACCTTCAAATGCAGCTGCAGGTATGGTACAGCCTGTGGTTTTCTGTGCAGGTTCAATGGGGAAACACAACATGGAATTATAGAATCATTAAGGTTGGAAAAAACCTCTAAAATCATTGAGTCCAACCATTAACCCAGCACTGCCAGGTCCACCAGCATCTTTCAGAAGAAGCCTGAGACTGGCAGCTATTTTGTGTCTTGGAACTTCATGCAACTGCATTCTTTCAGGATTCACATAAGCCTTGAAAATACACCTGCATTTGAATTTCTGTTCCAGATAGCTCCAATTATTTTTCAACATACTGTAATTTCCCTTGCTCAAGTATTCAAGGGAAAATGACCAACATTAACAAGAGTACATAAATCTAGTTAATGAGGAATAGGATATCTTTTCCAAAGATTTTCCTTGCAAGCCCATATTTATGGGTAACTTTGTTTCAATTCTTGCTCTATATAAGCAGCCAGAAAAGCAGTAAAAATCCCATTTGCACCTAGACTTTTAGTATCACCATAAACCCAGGTAATCTCCCAGGCAGTTAAGAAAGCAGAACTGGGAAAGATCAGGCCTCTGGGAGCTTTTCTACTGGGACAACTGATCACCTCCTTCAGCAATTCTGTTTTGGGGTCAGTGTGGTCAAGATAACACTGCTGCACTCCTATGGGAGATGTGGGAAGAGTAGCTGGGAGAGTATTTGTCCTTGAGGTGGAAGATAATTTCATACTGAGGGAAACCTATTTTGCCAGTCAGTGATACAAAAACAGGTAAAATAAATAATTTAATCACAACATTTTACATACATCTAAATATTCAAGAATTTTGACTGGTAACTGGCTTCAAAAGAAGTCTTGTACAGAAATCAATGAAATTTATAGAATTCAACGAAATATTACCTTTTGGATTCCCTGATATCTGAAACTATTGCCAATTTCTTACTCCCACAAAGCTGTTACCCATCACACACCCAGCATACTTCTGGCACATGAAAGACACCATCTTCCTGGACAAGATTTTACCTTCTCTGCATGATTCCTACCCCAAAAAGTGTCCAATCCTCTGATCAAAGTGCATTCAGAACTGTCATTACCTTATGTAAGATCCAACTTACTGCATGCAATAGCCTGAACTATTAAATTACCTGTATACCATCAAATTCCAACAGTATTTAAAGAAAGAAATACATGGAAAATTGAGCTTACGGGTCTTTCTCGCTGAATCTTCGATGAAAAGGGAAGATATGTCCTCATCCACTCCCACCTCATTTTTAGCAATGCAGGTGTAGGCACCAGTGTCTTCATAGCGAACACTACTGATATGAAGTTCACTTCCATTTGCTGTAAGAGAGACACTCATAAACTGTGCTCCTCACTGCTGCTAATTGCTGTCCCTGCCTTAATTGCCTTCCATTGCCACAGCCACCAAGTGATGGCTCAATAGGGTGGTTCCACTCCACTGTGCTTCCCCCTGTTTGACTAGAGGTTTTTGGGGATTCTCATGGGAGCTGATGTCTTGCTCCTTTCCTTCAGCACATACATGCTCCAAACCAGAAAACAACAAAAACCAATACCCAGTCAAACTATAAATTACATTTCATTTATTTATTCTTTTTGTTAGAAAAATACTTTGGCTTTAGTGAAGAAAAATGAATTTCAATTTTGCAAACCGTTTTTCATCAGATCACCAAAAAACTTCCGTTTGAAGGGGTCTCTCTACAGTTCCTCCTACCACTTTGTTTGCTGCAGTGGGACCAATGCCTAAAACCTCTGGAACACGTTGAGATACTGTATGTGTCACGCAGCAATATCAGTGCTACCAACACAAGCTGAAGGGTATAATCTACCAAAGCCAGACTGGGGCACGTGTTGAGGATGGGGTTAATATTTTTACACAGAAAATTGCAAATAAATGTTTTTGCCTTTTGCCATGCCTGTTGCACCCTCATTCAAATAGGGACCTAGAGGAGTTAAAAGCCCAATTCCTTCAGCAGGGCCGAGTGGGAGACTGATTCTCAGCTGACTTGCAGTCCACTGTGGGCTTAGACGTGAACAAATAATTTAATGAATTTCTCTTCAAATAATTTAATACATTTCTTTTCTGTTGTGCTGTACACAAGAAGCAAGGCAGCGAAGAAACAGGCAGGCTGTCTTTGAACAGAATGCAATTACCACTTACATCAATCAATAGTGTATTTCCCAGGAAATTCACAGGAGAAAGAGATAAAAAGAAAGAACAGGGGTTTTATAACATGATTTCCAACAACTGTGGCTTAGCAAAGTACAAGAACTTCTGCTTTAAAGCGCAAAATAATCCTCCTTAATCCTGGTCTACAATACTTTAATTAATGAAAATTCTGCTCTTACCGAGGAGCGATAGTTGTTTGGATAGTTTTGGCAGGATATCAATGCCGTTCTTGAGCCAGGTAATTCGGGGATTAGGGATGCCTTCAGCGTGACATTTCAGGCTCGCCGACACGCCCGGCTCCTGCGCCTGCGTTTCGGGGTAGACGCGGATCACCGGAGGCACTGTGGGAAGCAAGGGATTGGGGACGTGAGACCCCACCAGGGCTCCAGAGCTGCTGCTGTGCTGCAGTGCCACGAGGGGCTCTGAGCTGAGAACTGCTTGAGATAAGCTTGGAGATAAGCTTGGTCTGGCTGTCAGTGCAAGCTACAAGAATGATGTCTCTACAGCTTGACTTTGGGGGCAGAAAATAGAAAATAATACTTTTCCAAGCACTGGCATATCAGAGAAGCTGAGGATGCCCCATCCCTGGAAATGCTCAGGGCCAAGCTGGATGGGGCTTGGAGCAACCTGGGATAGTGGAAGGTGCCCCTGCTCATGGCAGGAGGTTGGACTGAGATGGTGTCTAAGATCCCCTCCATCCCAAACCAGTCTCCTTACCAGAAAAGAGTAAACTAATATACCAATGCCAGGGAGCAACCTTGCTATTCAATTCTGTATTTAGACTGTTCTTGCTTTCATTGAGTGACTAACTGAACTTAATAGTTCAGTGAAAACCAAACGTGGGTACTCACATATTTAAAAATTAAAGTCTAAACTTCAGATCTTCACTGAATCTAGGATGGAATTTGAGTTCTTGCCTACAAAAAATAACTTAATCTTCAGTATTTAATTAAATATACATCAGGAAGTAGACTGTGTATTCATTACCTCTTATTCTGAACAAATAAAGTGTTTATCAATTACTTTTTACTGAGAGGTTTTCAAAACATGACTTACCTTGTTCACGAAGGCACTCCTGAACTATTTAATACACTCCATTGGCAGAACTACTAATTATATTACAATTTCAGAGATGTTCATTGATTTTCAATCATTTTTCCTTCACTGCTCAAACCAACAAGGCTTAATACCACCCATTAACTATTTCTTAACAATTTACTTACACACTTCAAAAAAAATTTGCAATATTGCAACATCAGTGAAAGATACCAGTGTGACTCCTTCATCTTGAGGGAAAAATAAAAGGAAATGTGAGGATGTCTCATACGTGGCTGATGGTATCTGTGTTTCACAATGAAGCAGTCAACTTTTCCATCAGATTAGGAGATTTTGGGATTAATGATGTAGCTGCTGAAATCTGTAGAGTTTTGTAAAATCATGGCCAGAGTCCAATGTGGATGTGTCCAGCCTGGACACTAGTAACATTTTTTGAATGAAATTATTTAGTAAGTGAGGTCTGTTGAAGGCAAAAATAATTTATTTAGACTCAGCTGAAAGACAGTGTGCCTCCTACAAATGCAGAGGAAAAAGATTTGCAATATTCAAGAAGGTCTGATTCTCAAATCCTGGTGAAATCAACTGACTTGGCTGAGATCTCACATGGCCAAAGGCACCAGAGAAATTTTACTCCAAGCCAAGTGTCTTCTCACCTGCCAGCTCTCAGAGACAGAGCCCATCCCAGTAATCAACTATTTAATGCTCTCAAAACCATTAATGTTGTTTGCTTTAGGCTTTCCTGCTCATCTGGGCAGCTGTGTCAGTGCTTCCCAGGCTGGCCACTGCCATCAGCTCCCCAGAATCAGGGCACCCCTTCACCAAACTGACTGTACTTTCATCTCTCACGTTTTTGCCTCACACCTTGATAACCTGCACATGAATAATCCACTTATTTTACCTGCAGGGCTACAAACACAATAGATTTATACTGCCAAAGGTAGCTCACAAGTCCTAGACACTGAACCAATGCTCTGCATGAAAATTAACTTAAAATTATAGCAAGGTATCTTTTCAAGAGTGATTAATAAGGAAATTGTTTGTTTTCACCTACAAAGAATATGTGTTTCACCTCCATTTCTGCTCTCTTATCATTTTCCTTCTCCTTCTATTTTTAAACTTTTTATTTCTTCTCCCTTGTCTTGCATAATTCACTGCACAGGTAAATTATTGCATGCAAATGCCTTGTGATAACAGCAAACTGCAGAATATATTTTTATTGTCCTTGCTACAAATTAATACATTCCAGGTAAGCACATTAAACTTGCAAAGGTTTCAGTTCCAGACTTTGGGATATATGGATTACCCTTTGCTTTTCCCCTTGGTGAATATATATCATTGCTAACCATTACTGTGTCTGCAGCCAAGGGCAATATAAAAATGCCATTATCTTAAGCAAAGTAGGAAGAAAGAGGCATTGAAACAAGCATGAGATTGGGTAGATTGCCTACTACTGCATACTGAGCAGCACCTCACAGGTGAGCAGACCAATTCATTACTACAAAGCAGCTCAGGTGATAAAGCACACGATGAGCACAGATGGTGGCACCAAGGCCCAAAGACATCCATTGCTGCTGTTGGAGCTCTATACTCCAGGGTGTAGCAATAATTAACAGATGAATCATTTACTCGAGGTGTTTTACTCTTTCCATTTATGATTTGAAAGGAGTTTGCAGCATTTTATGTTTTCTTCTGAAAAGCCACATTAATGAAACATCCGTGTTCGTAACATCTCGCTTACTGGAAAATTTGTCCTATTGGACCCTTATAATTGGGCTGAGGATCAAATGGTTTTTTAAAAACTATTTTCAAGGAATACAATATTCTGATTTATGTTGATGTTTTCCTTAGTGCAAGGACCAAAGAAAATGATGCCCTACACTCAGCAGTCTCTTGATTTGCCAACAATCAATTTTCATAGTTGATTACTATTTTATGAGATTCTTTATCCTCAGGACCTCTTTCTTCCTCTTGAAAGTGCTAAATTACTTCCTCCCCACAGTCAGTGTATACTGTACACATTTCCAAAGCAATATCCATATATGGAAGAGAACAAAATTTTCCTGCTGTTCTTGGCTCCTCCTGATCAAAGATACCAGAATGCAAGATGAACTTTTAATTCTTAAACAGTTTAAACATTGCCTTTCAGTAATTTCTTTTCCTCCAAAGATCTTAAGGGCAAGCTGTATAAATACACTGACTTAAATTTTACTAGTTACTGTGAATCCTAAGATTGATGAGCTCAACCAAACCTCTCCCATCAAACAGGCTGCATTTCACATGTGCTTCATGCTTCTTGCCCAGATGTGAGCCAGCAGGTTGGGGCATTCACCTGGTGAACTTCACATTTTCTGCCGAAGAGGATTCTCATCTCTGCTTGTCAAAATAAGCATCTGGATCTACCCATGTTAGTTGGGATATCCTGAACCATCTGACACAAAGGGAAACACTGCATAGCATTCAGCAGTTGAGCAGTAGTAGAACACCAAATCTCAGAAACATTTAATGTTGTCAAAATTGGGCTGCAAACTTTCTATTTAAGCTTGTATTTCCTTGTTTTCTATATTACCTAATCCATGTAAGAATCTAGCTTAAAGTTCCAAAAAGAGGCATAGAAGTTAAAGAGCATCTAATATGTTGGTTAAAAGCAGAGGAAGAGAGCACATGTAACTAAGATCAGATTCTTTTGTGAGCTTACTGATGTGTCTCAGTGGGAACAGTAGGACAGGGCCCAGGTGGTATGGAAAAGGATCCAAGGATGCTGGAAAAATTACTGCAGCTTTGAAAACACTGAATTAACTGGAAAACAGTCTAAAAATTAGAACCTGCCTGTAGAGACACAGTGGGCTTGGGAAAGGTGGGGATAAACCCTTTTACTTCCAGCTGGATCTTCTTTCTCTATTCTCTCCCAACAGACAAGCTTAGGACGTATGAAAAGAAAAATTCTGATAATTTTCACAAAATAAAAAGCATCCATGTTTTTGATGTTGAAAGTAGATCAGTGCCTCTCTAGAGGAAACAGGCGAGCAGATACACCCGAGTTCTGGCTGATTTGGTTCTGTCACATTCTCTTACCATTTTAGTCCAATAGAGGAAAGCAACAAAAACCCTTCCATGCTGAAGATGGAGTTTTTAGTTTGATACAGACAGACAGAGACAAGCCCCAGCGCTGAACAGAGCCCATCAACTACACTTAGATTCTCAGCATCTTCACTCAATTCAGTTTGGCTCAGTTTCTTCCCTCTACTCCTGTCAAGAAAAATTCCTCAATTTGTCCTTTAAGTTACTAAAAACCAAGGTTTCCCTGTGAAAGGCTCTGCCTTGGGAACCCTCCAAAGCATTTGAAGGCAAACAACGTTGTCCTGCCATCAGGGCAGTCACCCTCACATCAGCTGCTGGAGGAAACTGTGACACAGGCAGAACAGGAGGGAATGTAGTGATGTGGGCAGTCACATCAAGAATTGCAAAAGCCCAGCTTTGCAAAGCCTAATGGCTCACATAGGAATATCAGATGCTGTGAGACAAAGATTTCTAGACCCTGCAGTGTTTTCTAGCAATCCTGAGTTGATACCAGAATGCAAGGCTTTTTATTCTGTATTTAGTGACTATACAGCATATTAAAAAGCCCACATAGATAGTGTTTTTTGTATAACAGCATTTTTCTTTTGGTAAGAAAACCCCCATGCAGCTATGGTATGAAACTTCCACTTAAAAAGAAAATGTGATCTTTCAATAACAAGTTAAATCTAAGTGGCAAGCGTGAGTGTGGAACAGATCACCCCCTCCCCACACACCATCCAGCTTTCCTCTCATTCTGGTTTAAGTTTCAAAGCCTTTGGGCCTTCTATTCTCAGTGCTGATAAAGTGTACATTGTTGTCTGCCAACTAAACTCCATTCAGGCCTCATAATACATCACATAATAGACATGGGATTAAGTTGTTAGCTGGCTTTTCTTTCAACTGCCATTCATCACACAAACAGCACTTTGAGGAAGGAAACCTATTTTCTCAGCTGCAGCAAATACGACTTAGTTATCCACATTGCTGAGATTTACAGTTTACTTTCTCAAAAGATGACAAATTATTATGTAGAGACATTAAGTCAGCTTTCATTCAGATCAACCAGATACTTTGTGCTCTCCTCCAGGTACTCGTGTGGTGGGGGGAGCACTTACACATGTCCAGCAGACCTGAGCTGCAGTCAAAACAAAACCTCATGTCCACCAATGGCTCTTCTTAAAATTCATAAGTATCCCTCTTTACTTTTTCTCCTCTCACTACTGACTTCTGTGTAACTACCTGCTCTTATTAGTTGAAAGCTCTCGTTTTTGCAGGTCAACAAACACCTAGAGAAAGGACCAAATAATAGTTTTCCTTATAATATACATATATACTCTGTAATAAAGTTACTGAATTTTCCTTAAAAAAAAATACTTTCCTACCAGAGTACATCCCATAGTGTACATCCCATTTCATACCAGAATGTACCCATAGTTAGTAATGGGTGACCCTGTCCCCTGTTCTGGAGACACTGCTGGGCATCATCAGCACACGTGAAAATGGGTCAGGAGTTGGAAAATGCTGGTTGCTGCTGTGGAGGTGGATACTCTGTGAGCTGGTCCCTTGATGAAATGCTGGCTTAATCTAATGTAATTTCAAACTAAATCCGACTGAGTGAGTTTGAGGTCAGGAGACAGATAGTGAGCACCTGAATATAAGCTCCACCAGGCACAAATGTAGTCCAGGGAAAAGGAGGTGCATGAGAATGCTGGAATTGTGTGACTCCATCACCTGTAAAATGATTTTCCCTCATTTTGCGATCCAGTGAGCCAGTGTAAACAGCCCTCAGCAAACCAAGCTCAGTACAACCAGGTAATAACCTGGATATATAGCTGGGGGTTAGCTGGTTTTGGAAACACTGCTGTACTTATTTAAATATCCTGGGCTATTTCATGCAACAGAAATGATTTTCTGGAAGAAGAAATTATTGAGGCAACACTTCTGTTGACAAAAGTAGTAATTACTTTAAGAGATGCTTGGAAACGCTGCTCTAAACTCTATGGAAATGTCACTGACAGCTTGTTTAACAGTGAAGATACCTCCTGAAGCCTAGGTAATTATACACATCCCCCCCTGATACTTTTATTTTTGACTGCTGTGAGAATACTGTGAGTGAGACAGTGCAAGTGAGCCAACCCCAGGCTGCATTTGCTGTCATGCACAGATAATTTGGGCCGTGGCTTTACACATCTCTGTGTGAATGAGGTTAATACACAGCTTTTCTTAGGGAATGTTTTCATTGAATGTCATATATGCCATTTACTAACCATTCACCTGAAGGATGTGGGTCTGATACAGCTCTTCATAGCCATAGGCATGACAGGTGTAATTGCCCATGTGAATAGTTGTTACCTTGGTGATGTAGAGGGAATCATCTTCTCCAAAATCCTGAATGGAACAAAAGACAGGAAAGGTGCCTTATTATTTAGTAACAATAATTTAAGCACTACATGAATGGATACTACCTGTTCAGAGGTTTTGATAGCAATGCAGCCTGGGGACACAGCTTGAATTTTGAACAGTAGGCTATAAAGTTCATAAATCAACATGCAGGGAGAAAATGAGCAGCGATTTAAGAGCAAGGTAAAGTGACTCATCTGAGAATATGAACTTTTGTGCTTGTTGCTAACAAGGTGCTCTTTGCACAAAAAAAGATGGCCATTTCCAGCTGTTTAATTTATGGTGGAATTTAATATCTACCTGTTAACCTCAGATGTATAAAATGATAACATTTGGGTGGGTTAAAGTTTCCTTTATCTGTGCTGCGTCTTAGAAAATGGACTGCAACCTTGAGACTTGATGAAAAAGAACTGAATCTCTTTGTTACTTATCTCAGACAATATCCTAGGCAGGACACAAGGAAGAAGACAAAAAGCCTTTTTCTCAAACATACCTGTTTTGTTCTGTAACTGCTTAATAAGTATCTTTCTTCATCCCCTTCACCTTCCTAGATCTGCTCTTGCATTGATTCAATTTTTGATTACAGATGGGAAGGATGGAGTTATTAGACACATTTTTGGCACTTGAATATGTTGTACAAGCACCCTGCTTAGGAATTTATTTAAATTCATTATTTATTTGTTAATTTACTGAATTATAGCTAAGAGAACCACAGAACTGATGGCTAAATGAAGCAACCTCTCTTGTTACTCCACCAAACTTCAGACTTTCTGCAGCTTCAGTGTTTGTGTTTTTATGCAAACCGAGGAAGATACATTTAAAAACAGTTCATGAGCTGAAAGAATGATTTTTATGTAATCATCCCCACGTGTGAAGTATGCTAAATTGAACTCTTTGAGTAATTTCACTCCAATATTATGGGAAAATTCAACTTTGAGTCAGGGTGGCACAAACCCAGTACAACAGGGTGAGTGTTGGGGAGTGGTTCTGCTTATGAAAACACAAGGATCTGTTTCAAAGCTCCAATGTGCAGCTGGAAGCCAGCCTGCAGGGAAAGGCCAGGGTGTGCAGGGAAAGCCCTTCCAGGAGGTCCTGACTGCTGCCACCCTTGTGTGGACATGCAGTGTGTGCAGTGAGGAGGTGACAGCTCATTGCCTGCTCTGCCATGGCAGAACCCACCAGGGGGGACAGATTAAACAGGAACATCACTTTGATCTGCTGGCTCAGAGTCAAGAACTTGGGTCCTGATTTCTTTGTGCTGGAGGAAGGGAATCCACACACAGAAGTTCTGATGCTGCTCCTTCCCTGCTGCACCCGTGGCAGCTCCAGCTCTGTAAGGAACCATCCACACCCACCTGCTGCTGCCAAGCCCTGCCAAGGACTCAGAGATCACAGGCAGGAGTGGTTTGATCAGCACATGGGCTGATTTCTAAACCCAAACCTTCTGGGGCTCCTTACATCTCACATTTCCTGCCTCTTCAGGGTGCATGTGCTTTGCAGTTTGAACCTTCCTTTCCATACACCACACTTTGAGCACTTTTTGAAGGAAGCTGTGATTCTGCAGCAGATTCTGTGTAATGCCAGCTGGCACCTTTCAAGGGAAGTACAAAACAGCCTGTCTCTTGCAGTATGGATTGATCTGGCACTACTTCTGTCAGCTCATGAACCTGCTCCAAAATCTTCTGTCTGGCACTAAGAATCTTCATGCCTCACCTCTCAGTGGCAGGTCAGCACTGGCAGAGGGGAGAGAATTTTGAGAACCTGCCTAGATTTTAGACATGTTTTAAGGCAGGTTGAAAGAGAGCCCTAAGAAATAAGGAGTTTACAGGCAGGACACAACCCTTCCCAAAGCACAGACCTTCACCTGAGAGGGTGCAGACATATCCACAATCATAACCTGATTCTGCTGGCTGTGCTGCTTCAATGGGCAAATGTATGAACAATCATAAAGAATCAGAGCAAATCCACAGATGATCTGAAATTCATTATCTATAATCCATTATCTGAAATCCATTATCTGTAATCAAAAGCATCTCAGATATTACTGTCACCTTGGTGTCAGGCATCTATGCTATGGGATAAGCTGGTTAAGAGATACAATACACTATTACAAATATCAACTCAAAAATCCCCATTTCAAGCATTTGCCTGTTTTTTGGTCAGTTAGATCTTTCCTGATGGAAAGCAAAGATGCAAGAGTAACTGCTAATGGAAAAGACACCAACCCTGTTCAAATGGTATTTGCATGAGACATAGAAAATGCCTCAGTGGAGGGGACTTAATAACAGTTTTTGTAAGTTAAAAGAAACTAAAATTGAGTTTAGATTAATAAAAGCAGGATGGCTACTTTAATAGAATAATTTATTCCAAGGAGTTGTGGAAAAACAGGACAATATAATATTCTCTATTTAAGTATGTTACTTTCTTTAAAATATCACAGAAAAATATTCTGAATGCTTGGTTTGTGCTCTGTAATTGTCTTTTTAAGGATGATCTGCTTTTTTCCAATGCATACAAATGTATTAATATAAGCAAAAACCCTTGCAGAACCAAACACGTGCAACACTATTGCATTATTAACTTCCTTTCCAAATGTGTTTTTCTTGAAAAGAGGGGCTTATATTGGTAAAAGCACAGTTTGTGACTTTTAAAATCTATTTCCAGACTTCTGGTGTTTAAAGAAAGTAATCAAAGATGATTTGGGTTAGCATATCACCATCCCTTCTAGGCATAGAAGGAATTATCAACCCTGTATTAGAACCTGCACACACAGTAAATTAATATATAACTACAACATTATTAAGAATCAAAAGTGTTTAGGAGTGGGAAGGAAAAAGAGATTGTGGCATTAAATGTTTAATACTGAACCTTTTGTTGCTGCAAAAAGTAGACTGAATTCTCTAACAAATTAATGACTTTCTGTGTGTTTATTGCAGCTCACGGTTTTCTCCTAGTGCTTCCCTGTGGATATAGTTAGTACATTAGGATTGCACTGTTACATTTTATATCTATGGATGCATTCTCATGCACAAGCACTTTCTTTGTGTATTTCATAAGGGTGTATTTGGAAGTGCTGTAAAAACCCAAGCCCTGGAGCATTAAGAAATGATGAGTCTTTGATTCCTTAATAGCCTCTAACTTCACATCTTGCAGTCAGGAGTGCTGTGTTGCAGTTGGAAGCTGTGAGAGGTATTTGGGATGTGTCCCACATCCCCCTCCATGCTGCACTGCCTCTGGGGGCTCTGAGGAGCTGCTCACAGGCCACTGCCCAGAGCTAACAGGGTGGGAGTGAGCACTGACAGCTGCTGAGCTGCTGCTCTGGTTTGCTGGCATGTGGATGGGGTGGGCAGATGGAATGGGAATAATTCACCATGGGAAAAAGCAGAGGAAATAATTTCACATATTTTGACTCAGTTCAGATGGCTTTTGCTTGTTAAGCCAGTTCTCCAAGTCACCACAAGACTGAAAGCAGACAGAACAGAACAAAAGCATCTATAAAACTAATGGAACATAATTCTTCTCTCCCCAGGTCTATCCCAGCTTTAAAACTGAGTATTTCAGGGCTGTCTGGGAGGCTCAGCAAGTGCTGCACACCCCAGAGAGCTGTAACTGCCCTACTTGACCCCAGTAAATTGAAATGACATTTAAATGTATGATCCTATGAAGAAGAACAGGCAATCAGTAGAAAGGCAAAGCCAGCAACTTCTGGGACTTACTTTGATTTTCCTCATTTACCATGGAAGGTGAATTATCATGGAATCATGGAAAGGTTTTGGTTGGAAGGGACCTTTAAGCTCATATGGTCCAACCCCCCCCGCCACTTTTCACCAGACCAGGTTGCTCCAAGCCCTGTCCAACCTGGCTTTGAACACTTCCCGGCATGGGGTGTCTCTGGAATGGATGTGGGTGCTCAGGGATGGGGTATCTCACCATTTTCTTGTGAAGAGGAAGAAAGAGAAGTGATGAAACCAGAGGCAGTACCCATCTAACTCCACAGAATCATAAGCCCTGCATCAAAGCAGCCAGATAAGGGCAGGGTGTTCATCACCTCTACCTTATGAATTTCATTATAAAGTAATTCCTCTAATATAAAAAAAATTCAGAAAGCTATGCTTATAATTTCTCATAATTGATAAAGTCAACTAGTGGCAGCTGTTAAATTGACTTCTCTAGCAGTTCCTAACACCTTTTTTCTCCCTTTTTCAAATAAAAAGTTCTCTGTCCTTCATGAGCTCCTTTCATGTCTTGCATTTACCCTTCAACCAAATGATTGATTAAATGACCTCAGAATATATTTTAACTTTTCAAGATTTAAAAAAATGAATCACCCTGCATTTTACATTGATAACAGCTTGGTAATCTATGAAATATTTTTTAAAAAAGTTGCTCTAAAAAAATAACAAAGCAGATCCTAGAAAATGGATATATACCTTTTTTTTTAGTATAGAATTTCCTTTCCTTTCCATCACTACTGATTACCCAAGGCATTGGTCTCTCCAAACACAAGATTGCTCATATTTATTTATCCCATTCCCATTCTAATGCATTCCCTGGTCATGCACTCTGCCGTGGTTCAGAGACACCGTGCTCAGAGATGTGTAAAACATTGCATATTACTTGTAAATCTTGTTCACATTCTGTCTCAAGTGAATTCCAGCCTGTGATTGTAACAGCACAAATCTCCTGCTCTGACACCCAGGAAGGAGCTGGCAGAGAGGAGCCACATTAACCCTGGATGCTGAGCTGGCTGTGATGCCACAGGGTGCAGGACACTGCCACCACCTTTTGCCTGTTTCAGATGCATTTTCACGAAGCTTCTAACACGCCTTAGGGATGTTCCAACATTTAAAACCCTTTAAATTTTTGTCAAAGTTTCTTGGTTTCCAGGAAGTTTGAAGAGGAATGAGCATAGAGGCTTATTATTTTTTAGTTTAACTTCCAGTTGGTTGAGGAAAAAAAAAAACCAAACTTGGCTTCAAACCATAACTAGGAAGAAGAAACAGGAAATTCAATCCCACTGACATGAAGTCAGAGATTTCCCCACATCCCCAGCTCTCAGGGAGGGCACACTGGCACCAGTCACCCCACAGTATGGCACTGTGGGTTACACACTCCCTTGCTCAAGCCATTTACACCCACACAGTGATTTTAAACTATCCAAGTTAGATACTGAATGCTCCTAAGAAATACTGGGCAGGAGGGAAGCCCTAAAGACAGTCAATACCCTCTCACCATGATGGCTTAAAAGTGTTCATAGCAGAGATAATGGCAGAGGGAATGAAGTTCCCTGAGTGGTTCTTCTCTTGGGAGAATTGCTTTCCAAATGCTATCATTACTCCTACTACTAATAAAAATTCACTTCACTTTTAACCCCTTCCATTCCAGCCCTTTCCCAAGCCCAGGGAAGCGGGAGACCTTCTCCATGTGGTTCCAGTGCCTACTGACAAAACCAGTCCTGGCAAAGGGGCTTGCTGGTGTTATCAGTTTTCCACTAGAACCCAAGAATAGTTTGGGTTGGAAGGAACCTTAAAGCTCATCTAGCCCCAGATCCCTGCCATGGACAGGGACACCTTCCACTAAACCAGCTTGCTCCAAGCCCCATCCAACCTGGCCTGGAACACGTCCAAATGAAGAAAAGACCATCCTGATCTCACAATCACCAGCAAAGCAACCAGTATTAAGTAGTTCACACTAAAAAAGCTTTCCTGATCCTCAGTGTCCTAGAAATATCTCTCTGATAATGTTTACAGGATTTTAAAACAAAATGTACCCAAGCATTTAATGAGATTATTATTATGCAAAATCTACAACAATGGCTATCACTTTGGAAATGATTTCTCCTTACTAATGAAATGTCTCTGATCTTTTTTACAATAGATTTATGAGTGATTCATATAAAAATAATAAAAAACTAAATTAATCATGGGTCCTTAAATCACTTTCTTTGATGCTTTTAATAATTCATTTCTAGAGACAAGCTGAAAACTTATGCTTCATTAATATTATTTGTTCTTGGTTTTACACATCACTTTAGTCATTTCCATCGAGAGAAATTCAGCCTTAAGCAAATGCCAGAATACTATTGCAAACACAGCCTGATGGGGCATTAATTTATCTTTTCTTGTTTTTCTGATCAAAGAATTTAAAACAACATGCTGCTGAGTCGAAAATTTTTTTGCCTTGAAAATATGGACATGAACTTTTTACATAGTTGTGTAATCATAATATAACTAAAAAATGGGTGAGTTTTACACCCTGAGAAACTCAAAGATAACATGGCACGGAAATTGAATAGTAGGTACATTCCTCTAAAAATGCAAGTGGATACAATTTCTGAAATCTTCATTATGACAAAATTTGAGACTTTATTTTCAGAATATACTGTCAGTAGTAATTTTGCACTTAACCTCTATTTTAGAGCCTGTAAATACACTAAGAAGCTATAAGCAATTTTGTAAACTTTGATTTAAAAGAGAAAAAACTTGGTTCTAAATATGCAACTTTTTGTAACTTGTCCCATCAGTGCATCACTACAGTATCTAGGATGGCCCAGTGTTTGATCATTTCAATGGCCCAAATTCTATTAGAAGGGAATTAATGGGATTATTCACACATGAGCTTTTTATTATTTAACAGTGAATCTAAATTAAAAACATCAACATGAATACATTGTCTTCGTACAGACTATTTTAATGAGAAAACTAATCCCAGTGACTTGGACTTTAAAGGTTGGATGCTTGCTTTTTCAAATATTATACATGGAAAAGGGACATCTCCATGAACATACACAAAATGTCTCAAGACAGGCAGGCACAGCTCCTGTAGGGGCCATGAGATGCACATGGAGGGGATTTCCCACAGGGGTGGCAATCCAGCAGTCAAGGCTGTGCTCTGGAGCTCTGTGCTTGGCCCTGGGGGGGATGCTTGGAGAGAGCAAGGCTGTGCCACCCTACCTGACATCAGCAGAAATGAAGAACTCTGTATTTACACAATTGGTTATGTAAAGCCTATTTTTGAACTAATGATCCAATGCCAGTGTGAGTTAAAGGGTACAGATTAAAGTGAAATGAGTGATGAAAGACACTAATGAGTTTAGGCTATAGCTACCTGCATTACACTTGGTAAATCACCAAATTCTTATCTACCTCCAGACCATATTTGTTTTCTTATGGTAATCTTCTCTTGCACCATGCTTCTGAAGGAGCAACTTATATTTATAAATTTTATCAATTTACACGTTTCTCTGGAGATAATGTCAAGTCTTGTGAAACAATACCCTATAAATACTATATGCATTTGACTCCATGAGGAGTTTATTTTATTTTCAAATTGAGGAATGCTTTCATAATCACATACTTGAGAAAATGTATCGCTTGTTCCTAGGAGGCAAAAGTATATTATTTTGAATGATGACACATTTTAACCACTTCACTTTTGTAGTCAGAAATCAATTCATAGCTATAACAAATTTATCAGTTTCAGCTACATTATAGTTATTTTCTGCATGAGAAAAGTTGATGTGACTTTATTAAAGTGGAACTGCAAAGGGACTTCTAATGGATAAATAATATGGATGGGTAATTTATGGAGAAATAATATTTTTATGGTAAAAGCAATCTTAAATGTTTGCAAGAGAAACTGTTTAATTACATGTACCATTAGGATAGCTCTTTTGCAATAGCTATGTGACAACTCATTAACAGAGCTCCCATAGACAGGAGATAACAAATTATTACTAGTTGCTTATGAAAGCTTCTGATTAAGAGAGCAATGAAAAATTATAAATATTTTGTTGCCAATCATGATATCACATAAAAGTGATTTAACTAATGCAGATTAACAACTAGGCTTTATAGTAATCTCCAATCTTTCAGTTCTGCACAAATTTAGGATTATTTAGGTTTTTGTTGACTGTCTTTGTCCCTCCCAGTATTACCCTGGAACACAGGTTGCCCTCTCAGATCACATTTGTCATGAATCTGGAGAGAATAAAGCAACAAAGGACACTTCAGCAGTGCCTTTCCTCTGCTGCTCTCACACCTAGTTGTCAGGATTCTGTTTTTTTCAGACTTGAGCTTCTAATTTCATCTGATTTCTTGAATTAGCATTTAGAAGAGAAAGAGTTTAATTGAAATATAATACCAGGATTTTTCCAAGTGTGTGACTATCCTGTAGGTCTGTATGTGATTAGCAATGTGCCAAGAGCAGGGAGGATTTTCTTGAAGTTAAAAAGGTACAATTAATCTCCTGTTGCACTTCCAATTAGCCAAATTGCCAACCTTATTGTGAAAAGCAGAAATGCAATCGAGTTTCTGCTTGAGGCGTGCTAAAGGAAAACAAGTAATTTAATTAACTACCTTCAAGTACATTAAGAAGCACACTGCCTTTACTTTCTGCTGTCAGTGCCTTTAAATAGATTATTGTTTAATGTGAGTTTGTGTACCCATGTAAGGCTGAAGCTTTGAACTGTCTGCTGCCATCCCCTGACCTGAGCTGTTAGGTATTTAAGAAAAGACCAAAATGAATAGAGGGATGGAGCTGAGAGAATTTGGATTCTTCAGCCTGGAAAACAGAAGGATTAAGGGTGACCTAATTGTGTCCTTCCAGTACCTGAAGGGAACCTACAAGAAAGGTGGAGAGGGACTTTTAAACAAGGGCATGTAGTGACAGTAGAATGGGGAATGAGTTAAAACAGAGTAGGATTAGATTAGATATTAGGAAAAAAATCCTCCCTGTGAGGGTGGTGAGGCACTGACATGTGTTTCCCATAGAAGCTGTAGATGCCCCATTCCTGGAAGTGTACAAGGACAGGCTGGATGAAGATTTTGCAAACTGGTCTAGAGGAATGTGTCCCTCCCTGCCCATGGCAGAGGGGTTGGAACGAGATGAGCTTTAAAGTCCCTTCCAACCCAAATCATTCTGTGGTTCTATGATAAACAAAAGGCTGCATTCAGCAGCTGAAGGACCACCCCTGCTGCCACCAAGTGCTTCAGACATGCAGGTGCCCATCCTCAGTAGCCAGAGAGAAGACATGCCTGAGCTCAAGCATCCTACATAACACCCACGGAGGAAGAGGGAAAATAAAAAATGGCAATCCCCAAATTGTGCCTCCTCAAGTAATCAGACCAGAATACAGGCAGCAGTGTATATACAGAACATAAAATATTTACACAGTGTAATTAAAAATGAAAAAGTTGTGGAGGTGTTTATTAGACTCGAAAACTTGATGTTCACTAGTAGCAGGTGTTATAAGACAAGGTGGTAGAGGTCATCAACTGATCTCTGACACATGAAAATTGAGGCACAAATCTTGTTTTTTCTCCTGGTAACAATCTCAGAGTGCTCTTCTGATATAGTTTCTCAGTGATATACTAGTTGAAACAGATCAAAAAGTGATGTTTTTTCTTGCTGCATTACCCTCCATGGGAGTGTTGAATCATTCAGGAACCAGTCAGCTCATGTGCAAAGATATAACTCTGCCTCCTAATGTAGAATCACCAATGAGAAACAGAATTACTTACAAGCAAACCAGAAATCCACTTGGGCCAGTGCTAAATTATGTGAGGAACTGGCATTTCAGTCTGAAAACGTATTCAACATTCTGTTTAAAATAGTAGGAGTTGCAAATGAACTCTCAGAGCCAAATGCCATCAGTCCTTCAATAATGTGTTTCTACTCAGATTCTTGGACTGTCATTTTGTGTCCAGTTCACACAGGAACTTTAATTCTTTAAGTTTAATGACATCATAACCAAAATTTCATAAATGTAAGGTAAATACATGAAATTTTCATTATTTTTGGCCAACAAATCCTTTAGCCTTCAGAGGTTCTGCTGTATTTCCATATCAAGCTCAAAGCAGTGACAAGAAATACAAAAAATTTTAAAAAGATAATACTTGCTGTGATGAAAAAGATATTTAGATGGTTTTAATTACTAAGTTTGTGCACACAGCAATTACCAATACATGGTGCACATGATTTTCCTGCTAAGGAAGAGTCAACAAATAAAGTACTGAGATTCTGTGTGTATTTCTGTCCCATGTGCTGTAATTTTCACATTTTACTGCAGAAGGATAAACCAAAGATTTTTCCCATTTCAGCAATCCTGGATACACAACAATTTAGGGAGCTGTAGTACTGACTGTAACAACTCTGAACTGAGTGGTTATCAAATTACCAAGAACTGAACAAAAATATAAATCAACTCTTGCTGCAGTGTAATTAAAATAAAACCTGATTTACCATATACTTTAATGAAAAGAGAAATGAAATACAGACCATATTTTTTGTACACTACTTTCCACTCTCTCCGTAATTAAATGTTATTAAATAAATGAGTAAGTTTATACCATCATTCAGGTATTGTTTTTACTACCAACTATGACTCAGAGATCAGACCAGCACTGTGAATTAAAAGAGATTCATCTTCCTTCCTGCGAGGGCATCGCCACACCCTGCTGGATAATCCCATTTTTAAACTGCTCATCAGAAATAACAGCCAAGGAATGAGAGAGGAGAATTGATTCAAAGGCAAGTGAAACAGGAGGATCAGAGATAAAAACTGATTATTTGGTTTAAAGAGAGGAGAGATTCATAGCCACCACAAATGTTTCATCTCCTTGATGAATCTGTTTCATTGTACTGGGAAAGACACCCCTGAGGAGGGAGTGGTCTGTAGAGCTGTTTTCCCCTGAGCTTTGAGGTCTCTGGACCACAGGTCCAGACCACTGAAAGAAGCACCAATCAATGAAAGAAGCATAACTTCATACAACATATTCCAAGTACTCCTGCTCTCCCCTACACATATGCTGCTTTGCTTTTATTCCTGAGACATATTCACATAAAATCTACGTATTGCACCAGCTTCCTCTTTCCATAACGATAAGATAAAAGCTGCACCCTCATAACTACCACCTGCTAAATGAGGTCACGCTCAAGGTCCTGACAGACAACGAGAGGAGAGGCTCAGGACTCACGTTGATGTCCTCCAGGTCGAGGAAGTTGAGGACGACGCCGTTGCGTTTCCAGATGATGGGCGGGCGCAGCGCCCCGCGGATGCTGCAGGTCAGCACGGTGCTGAGGCCAACGGTGATGGTGGTCACAGTGACCCTCTGCTCCTCGGGCAGGCTCAGCTGAACCACCTCTGCAACAGGCAAAAAAACAGGGACAACATCAAATATCACACAGGGGAGCTGCTCCTCTTCTCCCCGCTCTGACTTCCGTTCTCATTCTGGGAATAACTTTGGAGGATTTTGGCGAGGAGATGGGGTTCCTATGCTATACAAAAAACCTTCATCAACAGTAAAGCCAAGTAAGAGACAAATTGAATCTGTCTCAATCAAACTCCTGCACTCCTTTCCTGACACATCTCAGCTGTGACTTGAGGGCACTAAGATGGTCAGCTGGCCAGCCTGGCTGAAGTTATACAAAGCAGTCAGCAACAGGAGGACAAGCAAAGGCTCTCTGGCTTGAGATTTTCTGGGCTTGTTTCTCTAGAAAACTCCTCTCAAAGTCCTTTTAAAAGGTACAAGAATGAGTCATGTTTGTTCCTTGAAGAAGAATTAAGGTCAGACTGCTGCCACTGTAACATAGATAAACTAAACCTAGTTTCAAACTGCCCATACACTGGAAGTCACCAAGCATGAAAACTTGTTTACCAAACACTGCCACATATGGCACCTGAGATACAGATGTCCTAAGATATAAAAACTTTCTAATATTTTATTTAAATAAAAAGCCCAGTTGTTTTGACTTACGTGTGCCACACAAAGAAACTCCTGAGGCAGCAGACCTTACTGAAAACTTCACCACCAGCTCTCTGAAACCATACTATGTCACCACCTTGTTTCCTTCTGGCCACTGACATGAGATGTGGCTGCATCTTTTGCCATGTGTGGTCACACAGAAAGGACAGACCTGATAGCAGAACTACCCTGGGTGCAGATTGCCATTATGCAGCATTTTGGCAGCAGTGAGACAGTGACTGGGCAGTCAGGCCACAGTGTCCAAACTCCTGTAGCCACAGCTTTGTAATTCACATGATGGCTTTTGTTTCCTCTCATTCCCAAGCTCTGCAATAAGAAAACTGTATTGCATGTAAAAGATGAAAACTGATCTTTCAAGGTAATGGCCCATTGAGAGGAACAGGGAATGTTCACAGCTGGTGTTACTTTGCTTCAGCCAACTCCAAAACCTGGGCTGGGGAATGAAACAGCCTCTTCCAGCATCAAGGCTCCTCCTTCCTCATGTTCACTGGCAGCAACAGCAGTAAAACACAGATGAAAGAGACTGAGGCTGCCTCACCCAAGGCCATGTTCTTTGGAAAAAAAAACACTTCAAGCAGTGCTGACACTGTAAAATGACATACAGGGATCAGGTTATTCCCTCCCATCAACTGGTAAAGTTACTCTTCATCCTGTCCACTTACCTCACAACTCTGTCATTACATCCCACACAAGATCTGAACGTCACTTGCATGGAATAAAAATGAAAAAAAAACCTCCCAGTATCGACCTTTGCAAGCACAATTTTCCACCTTTTCACATATTATCTAATTGAAAAAATTGCTTTAACATCTCTTGAGTAGCAAACCTCTTAAATCTGTCACTAAAATATTCAGTGTATTTCAGCAGCCTTGGGCAGCCTCAGTGCTCTAGTACAGCAACTGACTGTGAAGAATTAGTGCAAAACCTGCTTGTGAAAATACTCCAGCAGCTCAGCATCCCTTCTCTTCTGCTTCTTCCATCTAAGTGAGAAGCTAATGTGTCACAAAGTGTTCACCACTGTGGACCTGAGGCTGACTTTGGGCTGCAGAGTCCATACAGCATTGGTGTGTCTGCCAGCACTGAGCATTTCTCTCACTTAAAATTCCCAGTAGTATTTCAGGAAGAGTAGGAGCTGTTCTAAATAAAAGGTAACTACAGTTTTGATAGACGGTTGATCAAAATTAGGAATGCTTGACCAACGTGGTGCTATTTGTGTTATGGTGGCTCCCAGAGGCATTAATTACATGAGAAGACTGACACAGTCTGACCATCAAACATTAAAAATCAAAAGGGGAGATGAAGGAATATTGGGAAGGGAACATTACCCATTCAAGATCACTGAGCAGGCTAGCAACTAAGCTGGGAAGACATAACACATGACTAAATCACACTGCCTTTAGGTACCTCCTAGAAAAAATCAGGGATATGGCAACTCAGGGGTAGTGGGCCATAGGAATAGAGATGTCCCAGGGAACCACTGATTGGTTTGGGTTGGAAGGGACATTAATGACCATCTTTGCAACCCCTGCCACGGGCAGGGACATCTTTGACTCGACCAGGCTGCTCCATGACCCATCCAACCTGGCACTGAGCATTTCCAGGGATGGAGAGCCCATCCCACCACCCTCATCCAGCTGCCTGAAGCATGTAAACAGCACATAGGGGCTAATAATGTAGTTATTTCCTACATAATGAAGAGCTTCTTTTAATGAATAAAATATTTGGAGTGCACTTGACAGGATAAAGAACTGATAATTACAATAATTTGTAGCATGCAGTAGGGCTAATGAAGACATCTCTTCTTGAGGAGAAATGAAATAGAGGGCCATTCATTTACAAGAGAATTGTTTTTTCATCTTATGGCTGTTTTCCTTAATTCCCTCTGCTGTTTTTCATGGTGCCTTGAGTTCCTTGGCTCATGCTGGGCTTCCATAAGCTCTTTCTTCAGCAATGTTTTTTCAGTGCTCTCTTGCAGTGGAATTTAAGGCTTCCTGCCCATCTTACAAACAATTGCTAAAGAGGCTTTGGCTTTTCCTTTTTAGAAGCACAGTAATGAAAAATACATTAAGGTTTAATTAAGAAGACACCTTGCACAGCTGCCATTCTTGGATGAACCATATGAGGCCAAGAGATGAGTTTTTTATGTTAAAGCATGTAATTAGCACAGACCACTTTAACAATAAAAACACACCCCTTTTTCGAGTATTTCTATGGAGTATATTTGACAGCATCTTATTACCAGTACATTTGAGGGACTCTAATTAACATCTAAGAGCCTTTCTACTAATACAGAATTATTTGGTGTGATTTCAGTTATTGCTTTTTTGTTTTCAATAGAAAAGATTTCCTTATACAAGCAGGTGTATTGGGGAACGAAACAGGATTCACTAAGATGATGTGAGGGCTGAGCTTTTAAAAACTTTTTAAAAAGACACAATATTGTATTAAGTTAGAGAGCTTAGACATTGCTGCTGTTGGTTTATGTGTAAAAATTATTCAAGTCACCATAATGATTTTGTGTAGAGCTTCTAGATTAAGTATTGAACACTCTTCATTTTATTTTTAAAAACCTTTAGGAGATAAAAGGATTTTTACCATGGGTATAAAACTGAACAGAACAAATAGGCAATATTCAAAGAGTGCTCATTTGCAGAAGAAAACAAGCTGGAATGGAATTTAGTCCTAAAATCAAGCAATGTTATGTTAATTTGGAAATCCTGCAGGATAAGGCATGGAAACCATTTTTCTACATTCCATAGGTTCAACCAGTATCAGTCTTGCTAACCATAGTTACCAAGTTGTGTCAAACCTGATACTCTTCTCTTCAGCTGAAGTAGCTCCTCAGCTTATTCCAGCTGGAAATAAGTTCCTGCCAACTATTCTGCCATCAGAGAGAGATTTTACCATCAGAGAATGGGCTGCTATCATTCTTCACTCAATTTTTAATGGCTCCAGACAGGGGTAAAGCCTTTGTAATGATCCCCTTTAAAAAGGAATTGGTGTGAGCATGTGCCTGTGCATCAGAGGACCAGGACTAATCCCTGATCATGTAGATGAAAGACACCAAATGTGGAACAAAATCAAGGTCAATGAAAGGCAACCAGGACACCACAAACTCTCCTTTGGTGATGGCAGCAGCTCAGTGTCTGAACAGCTTGTGGTTTAGGAATTAGGGCAGTGCCATCCCCAGATCCATCTGCCTGGTTCAGGAGGGTAAGGGATCCCTCCCTGGGTGATGGGGGTTAGTGCCAAGGGGTTATTCAGGAGAGGGACCACTCTTGTCCATCCTCTCCCACCTTTCCTGCCTGGTATGATATTCAGCCTGAAGCACTGAACACCTTTGGTGACCCAGCTGTCACCATCTTGATGTTCTTACATTAAATTTCTTGCAATACCAGGCCCTACGGTGTCATGTGAGAATATGAAGTCTTAGTAATTCCTTTCCTTGTAAAAAAAGTGTCAAGATATTGCTGAACATTTTCCCCTGTACCCCCTCCTCTCCAGTGTTATTTAAGGTGCTAAGCTGGAGTTACAGTGCACCTCCACAAGCTCTGCATACTAATGCAGCAGGTATTACCTGTTGTGCTGGTTTATCATGGAAATCTTCTTCTCTGCTATCATTTGCAGCCCACCAAAGGCAATCATAATTTCACAATGAAGACATGTATAATTGAGGTCATTACAGGAGCAGCCTGGAATGAACATCTATGGAGAAAACCTCATTGATATAGCATAGTGTAGAGATAATTTACCAGGTGATGTTGGGCACCTGCCCTTGCTTGTGCTGCATTACCTACAGAAACAGATTTCAGACTTTAAATAGTGCTTAATATCATTAATTAGATATCTTCCCTTAAATCTAAAGAAAATACACATTTTAATGCATTGTTGCCACCTTAAATCATTGCTACAGTTGTTCATGGATATCTTCTGTTGCTGAAACAGAGTATCATAGGATTGCAGAATGGTTTGCGTTGGAAGATCATCTCACTCCAATCCCTTGCTGTTGCCAGGGTCACCTTCCACAAGACCAGGTTGCTCAGTGCCCCATCCAGCCTGGTCTGGAACATTTCCAGGGATGGGGCATCCACACCTTCTCTGGGAATCCTGTGCCAGGGCCTCACCACTCTCACAGGGAAGAATTTCCCATAATATTTAATCTACTCTCGTTCTATTGCATAGATCCTGCTTATGAGACAAAGCAATACTTTTTAAATCCTGTAACTCATCCTCAGAAGGGAGACAATGAACCAAAACATAGCCTTGTTTGATGTTCAACAGGAGAATGACTTTCAAAGAAAGTCTCCAGCACTGATTCTTGCCCCCACATTAATGCAGAGAGACCTGTTGTTTGTGAACTGAAGCATGGGTAACACAGCCCTAAATACATCATGTTTCTCCAGAAATGGTTCAAGTCAGGGGTGATTTAATGGGATGGAAACTTTAGTGTCTACTTAATTCCCCAAGTCCTGCAGCTGTGTTTATGCAAAATCTGTTTATTGCCTTGTGGCCATGAAGGTCAGTGGTGATTTTAGCATTTGTTTCAACAGATAAAAGAGTTCTCTAGCTGAACACATTCTCAGGTGAGGAGCTAACTGAATCCAGAAAACAAAAACAATTAATAGAACAAAAGCAATTAATAGTTAAAAACAGAATATACCTTTTATAATTACTCTTTTCTCCAATAATTTTGATGAGATGTATTTGGCTCTGCATGGAGTTTGGAGAAATTTTAGACCCTCTTAAAGCTGAGACATCTGCAGCTAATTGATTTTAAAATGACTGTGTTATTTGTGAGATGCATTTCTAAACATGAAAGTGGAGGGGAAGTTTGGCCAGCCAAGGAGGGACTCTGGTGATGCTGTTGGGGACACACTGAAATGGGAAGTCATCTGGTTAGTCACAGCAGGGAGAGGCTAAAAGCAATAAAGGGCAATTCACACTGGGTTTGAATCTGTAGAACACTGTATAATATGCTTATAAATGACTCATATTAGGATTTGATTTAGTTTTTAACCCTACTCTATAGACCAAATAAATGAATTAGTAACAACCTCAGTACACAAATTACCCCGGGTTTGCACGCCTTTGCAAATCTCTCCCACTGGCTGTTTTTAGGACTGTCTCCAGAAGAAACATTGCCATGCCATCACATTTTGCTGGTTTTTAAGGTTCAACAAGCTGGTCTTACCCAGACACATTTGACATCTTCTTACCTGCCCAGAGTCAGGTGAAAGGATTATCCATCACCCAGTGAAAAAAACTCCATTTAGAATTAGAGGAAGACAGTCATGCTACTAGAATTGTTTATATTATTAATTAACGACCTTAGAGTTGTTAATGAACATGATTAAAGTAGTTCACAATTAATGAACCCAGAGAATTCCTACAGCTCCCACATCAGTTCAGTGCAGGTGACTGGGATGAGGTTTCTGGCTTTATAACCTGTGAAAAACACCACCAGGAGCTGGCTCTGCCTCTGGCCACCCTTGGGGTGACTCACCACTGCCCAGTGCCACTGTGGGACAACTCAGGAGCTTGGAGTCCCTCAAAAAGACAAACCTCTAGGGATTGCAAGCTTAATTAACCTGAACAAGAAATTGATTTCTAAAGCTGAGTAGAAACGCTCGTATCTCAGCTTTATTTTGTAACTGCAATAATTCAGGTTCTTAATGTAATTTATAAATCCTCAGGACTTTTAGTGGGCTACTTCAGAAAGCATTTTATTGTAAATTCTCTACTAAATTACTAATGGTGTTTTTTAAGTCATAAAAAGGCATAATTATATACCTAGCAGAATTTAGTACCTGAAGCACTCTTCTGTCATTACTCTTGATGGCTGCAGGCTATGACTCCCCAAGGTAGGTCCCAACCTTACACTGGAAGCTAAACCCCATCTTGTTGTGGAATTCAAAATAAATGTGTATAAGTCCCCATGACATTCAGCTCTGGTGTGGTGGTGAAGACACTGCCTCTCATCCCTATCTAGCCCATCTCACTGTGACTTTGAACCAATATAAGAGAAAAATAGCTATTGAAATAATTAAGTATTATGATACCTTTTACTTTTCTTCAGCAACTGTGTCCATAAAATGCTATTGATGACATTTCATAGAATGGTTTGGGTTGGAATAGATCTTCAAAGCTCATCTTGTCAACCCCTTCCCACGGGCAGGAACAACTTCCACTAGACCAAGTTGCTCAGAGCAGTTGATTATTTATATAATGAGAATATTTATACAGAATATAAAGCATAACTTGAAAAAAATATTTAATGTCAGAGTTTGGGCCAGCTTCTAAGGGGATTAGAACTTCACACTGTCCTGCTTCTATGAAATACCTGCATGTTCCCCTCTGGAATAGTGAAGAAATGCCCCAGGGGAAGATGAGCATCACTTCCAGCAGCTGGATTTGAGACCATCTGAGGATCAATTCAGATCTCCTGAACCTGAGATTTGGAGTCTGGTACCATGTCTGAGAGGGTGCCTCAATCTCCTGAGCTCACTTGGGACCCTGGGTCACCCTGCCTGGCTTGGAGATCTGCTCCCAAGAACTGAGTAGAGAGAATCTTCAGGTGAGTAATTCTGAGCCACCTGCACTGGAAACGTCACATCTGGAGAGCCCAACTCTGTTCAAACAGCTGCTTTAACAATTATCTAAATTATACACAAAGTCCTCCCAAAAATGATACATATTTAAGAAAAGAAGGCCAGCTCTCTGATATGAATTTGTATCAAGCATATTCACATTGCTAATACATTTGCTGAAATCCGTTTATATTGACTTTTAACCAAACACAGATTTTTAATGTACTTTATCCTAATGATCAATTTGTTTTCCTTTTTTTTAAAGGAAACAAGCAACACACTTTCCATCACAAAATCCCATCACTGTCCTCCTGCTACTAATCAGAGGGAGAACATTTAGTTTGTGCAGGAAGGGATAATTAATTCATTCTTGAAGGTACATGAATAAATATAAGTTGTTCAGTGCTTAATTATCTAATCTCCTGAGGGTAGTGATGGATTCATTATGTAAATAGGCATAAGTAGTCTATTTTAGAGAAAAGTTTACATAAAAGCATTTGTTTTTATTTTAAATTCCTATTTCCCACAGATTGAGAGCAATGTTGACATGATTAATTTCTCATAAAATATTCCCATGTTGTACCAAGAGTGTCCTGCTGAAATTGTAGCAGCCATGCATTTCCTCAGCCAATTTATTAATCTGGAAAGTAAAACTGCTAATGGTCTACCTGGCTCAGAATTCCTTCAGGGAGTCATAGAATCACAGAATGGTTTTGGTTGGAAGGGACTTTAAAATTCATCTCATTCCACCCTCCCTACCCTGGGCAGGGACACCTTTCTCCAGACCAGGTTGTTTCAAGCCCTCTCCAACCTGGCCTTGAACACTTCCAGGGTTGGGGCAGCCACAGCTTCTCTGGACAGCCTGTTCACATGACTTTAACATGAGACTCAAAAGACTTGTCTCTTTTTTTTTAAAACAGTCAAAAATCACACTACAAGGTTGTCCTCTGCCTCTTTCCAAATAAATGTGAATAAAATAACCAATAACCAGAATTAAAATCTCTCACTGACCCCACCAAAAAATAAAGAACATTATGAGATTTTAGGGACAGATGTGAAGTGTTGCAGCTGCTCTCTGAGTTTCACATTTTCTATCCTACTGGGACTGTAAGACACAATTAGCATCAGTTGTTTCATTGCCAGAAAAGCAACAGTTGTCTCTTTTAAAAGATTCATTTCATCATTTTTAGGAGTTAAAAAGTATCTCCAAATCCAGAAATTCCTTAGCTTCGAGACTGGGAACTCTTTAGCACAGGCAGGTTCTGTCAAAACAACAAGACTTTGAACAGCCACTATCTATATTTAAACTATGATATTTCAGAGTTTCAGAAAAAAAAAATACGAAACCACTAAACTTATTTTTGTAACTTTTCTAAGTTACAACAGCTGAACTGATTTATACCTGATTTAAGGTAGAAGAAGATAGCTTCTAGTGGATGATGTGGCCTGCCAAGTTTCTCCCTGAAGTGAATTTTTATGGATGTTCTATAAACCCCTAGGGTTTATCATGGAAATACTGTCAGAACATTAAGTTCAACATGACTTGTGGGAACCACTAAGATGTGTAGAGAAATTACTTCAAATATAGAGACAAGTCAGGCTATAGGATATTTGGGGTTCAAGAAACATTCACATATAATTCACAATCCCTGAGTCATCAGAAATGGTCTTATCAAACTGCTCTAATCTTTCACTCTCTGTCCATTTTCCTTTGAGTTCCTGGCCAGCATTATGAAATGAATGTGATACACAGAAAAAATGGATGAACCAGGAAACAAGGATCCTAGAAACTAACCTTGCACTTTTTCTAAACCGCAGATTAAGGGTTTGTAAAAAAAAATTCCAAGTGTTTAAAATCAATTATGCATATTTCTTTCACATTCTTATCTTTATTGTGCTCATGAACAACCAAATCAGGGTGAGCACACCTTTGGAGTTGTAAATAAGCATTAGTAATGTTTTTCATGGAGCTTTCATTGCTTTCTATAGATGACTGCAAATTTAGCTATGGTGATTATCTGGATTTTGCATCTTTCCTGACTAAAGCTACATACAGGATGCTTTATAAATGCAAGGACTCTGCTCTCCTGTGCTCCTGCCAATTCCAAGACATAATTCAGGTTGGATGGGGCTTGGAGTAACCTGATCTAGTGGAAGGCATCCCTGCCCATGGCAGTGGGGTTGGAACTGGATGATCCTTGAGAACCCTTCCAACCCAAACCATCTGTGATGCATTTCTTCTCATCCTGAGGTGCTGCTGGTCCTGCCCCAGAAGGTGACCAGTCTAATGTGTGCTGCAATGATGTACCAATCTGGAGATGACACAGAAAGCACAAATTTGGCTAGTGGGGATCCTGCAAGGTTACAGCAAGGTTGCTCTGCAGCAACATTTATCCAGCTAACATCTTGCATTTTCAAAACACATTAGGTGGTAAAACCTTTGGCATCAGCACTCTCACCATGTCCTTTCCTCATTCAGAACTACCTGACTGAAGTTTAGGAGATAGTCAGGAATGTGCAGAGGAACAGCAAAGAACCAGGTAATTCAATGACATTCCTTTCTGGAGAGAATGATGCAGGAAAGCAGAAAGCAAAGTACAGTTCCTAAAGAAATTCCCTGGTTTCCTGGTATCAGCAGTAAATGCAGCATTGTTTTTTGTGGTTTTGTCCTGCTTAAACTCTTCTCTGCACAAACCCCTGCAGAGAAGACCCTTTAACTGGGTAATTCATCAGAACTCCAGTGCAATGCTGGGCAGGCAGCTGGGGCCTTGGGACAAGATTTGGAATCAAGGTGGACAACAAAAGGTTTGAAAGGGACCAGTAAGGAACAGGTAAGTACAGCCACCAAAGTGGTTTCTTCAGTGGGAAGAAATCTCTGCAGAGAGCTCCAGAGAGAGTGTCAAGCTGTAATCATAGCAGGAGAAGCAGATTTAATCTTTGTCTAGATAGTTAAACCCTACTCTGCCTCAATTTCCCCCATATGAAACCTCTCCAGGACATTCTAGGAATAAGCTGTCTGAAAAGATTTCTTGGAACCATGATAATAGGGGTCACACAAATACCCACAAGCATGTTGGATTTCTTATTAAAGCCCCTCTGAGGTTTACAGATAAAATCCACATATAAAACCAAAATTTAATTACACAAAAATACTTTGAAGCTGAGATGTGAAGCCTCTGCTGCAAGAAACTTGAATTCCAGTAAAAAAAAGATAAATGCTGCATCCTTGAAAGTAACAGGAAAAACAAATCACCTGGACTACCATATTAAAAAGCATATTGAAAAGCAAGATATGCTGGCAAAATGTGGCCAGCTGTACTTTGTGTACCAACCCGACACCGGCGTCTTTAAAACTTTTACATCTGCAGAGCAAAATGATTTATGGAAGCTGTTCTTTATCATTCAGGATTATAAGTCTTATGTCACATAAAACCCCTTGGCACTGGAAGCATTCTGATTGTGATGGGAAGCAGCTGCAGGAGCGGGGGGAGGTGACAGCCTCCATCACCTGGGCTGCCCAGCACCCTTCTCATTCTGCTGGCGTACACCAGGTTTGCACAGAACAGACAGGATAGGTAGAGAGCAGCTATTCAACAATTTTATTTTTCTTATCTTATATCCTCAACCTTATTTTCAACTATTCAAATGCAGCTCTGAAGGCAGAAATGATTCATTGCTCCCTGGATTTTTCTGTAACACCCTTCACCATTAAATCGTCTTCAGAAATGCTCGTGAGCACCTTTGACATGTTTGCTTTAGCTGAGTTATGTGGCTTCAGAGAGGGTTTATTTGCCATAAAGAATTTTTTAGCCCTTCTGCCTCATTTCTGCTCAGCATGCTCCCAGCTCTGACCTGTCCAAAATCTCCCATTCCTGCTGAGCTTCAGTCACCCCACCTCACTGACTGAAACTGGGACTGACAGCCCTCACCAGTCATCCCATGGACAGCTGGTGCCCATCTCCCTTCCCCACAGCCACAGCAGAGCTCTTGCATCACCTCTAGATTTGATGCCTCTCAGGTTCAGCAGAGGCTGAGGGAACAAAGCATGGCCTGGTCGTGCTCTGCCTCTGCAGGGACAGCCCCCACCACCTCTCACCAAAGGAATTTCTCAAAAACCAGAAAAGCTTTCCCCCAAGTCTGTGCAATCTGTACATGAGTTTGCACCTCTGAACTTGTTCTGTGCCAAACCCCCCAGTGCTCAGCCCACCTCTGCTCTCCAGACCACCAGCCTGCTTCAATATGTGTTTCATCAACTCTTGCAACCAACAGTACTTAAAATCATAGAACCATAGAACTACAGAATGGTTTGGGTTGCAAGAGACCTCAAAGAGCATCCAGTTCCACCCTCCCTGCACCTTTCACCAGACCATCCATCATCTCTCTAAGCTCCATCCAACTTGGTCTTGAACATTTTCAGCGATTGGGCAGCTACAGCTTCTCTCTAATGGGCACATTTCCATTCCTTCTTCCTATGAAAATGGTCTTTTAATTTTTTTCCTATATTTTAATTGTTTCCTTCTCAATTGCCATCAATTGTATCTCGTTATCTCTTTGTGTGTGACATTAAATGGCTCCATGCTACCCACGACCTTCTCCCTATACAAGTGATCAAAGACTTCAGCACAGAGATTTCTCTTGTACTGAAAGAACAGGATCCTAGATCTCACCATTTTGGTGAGGGCTGCTAATCTTGACTTTTTAGGCCAATTGCAGTAGATACATGCCTTGTTTACATTTAATGATCACAAATTAAAATCAGTTCAACGAACTGAACATTTGAGGAATGCACAATGCACTATATATAATGAATTACTGTTGATTAAGTCTATAAATTAAATATAAACACAATCTTTAAATATACATTTAATTTAAAACAGACCAGAAAGCCAGTGGGCCAAATGAAAGACTGTTTAATGCTAAGTTATTTGCCAGCATAGTCACCATATGCCAAACACCACAAATAACAGTATTCATCACATCAAGAGTCTGGAGACAGTTTCTTTTTAAGATCTTTAGCACAGCACTCATCCCAAATATTGTCAGCCAGATGCTCTGTTTTCCCATGAAATAATGCATTCTTAATGTGAAGAAGAGCTGAGAAATTCTTTCAGAATGCATGACCATGTGCACATCACAACAACCATACCACAGAAATGGTTAAATGGTGTCCATCCTCAGAGATGGTTCCTGCCTGAACATGAGCCTTCCTCACCTGCTCCAACCAGGCCTTCCTCTGGGTCTCCTTTATGAAGAGACACAGAAATAACATCCACAATATATTTATTTACTCACCAAAGGTCAGATACAAATTAGTATATCATAAAGAGCCAAAACATCAGCCCTGATGGCTCAATTGCTTTTGAAATATCTTATTTAAGTTAAACCTTGGTGACAAGAAAATTACTGAAATCAACATTAAAGTGTATTTACTGCTCACAATGGTAATGACAAATTAAAAAATTTCCAATGCAAACCCCTCAGCCAACACATGTATTAATAAGATCAGTGGTTGACTTGTAGATGCCAGTATTTATTATCCATTCTGTAAATTATGGCTTTGCTAATGAAATGATTTTCACAAACACAACATGACATTCATTCACTAAGATATAACACATACCTGCAGGGCATGCAGTGAAAAGCCTTCTGCTGTATTTTAATTGATGCATAGTCCTTTGTGGCTTATACACCTTCAAAGTAATCAAATTCTACATTTTTAATTGGTTCAACTGTGTTATTATTAATTTGGCAAACAATTAATGGTAATTTATGGAGCTATTATTTCATTAGTCCCAATGCTGTTACATGTGCCACACATGATGCCTGACAAGGTTTGGTTTGGATTCTACATGTGAGCCACAGACATCAAAAGGGCCCAACCATGGCCAGGGCTTCACAGGGCAAAGCTGTGTTCAAAAAAATATTAAAAATATTTTAGAAATGCACTTCATGCCCTAGGGAGCTGCAATGAAAGTATGCAACAAAGCCAGAAGATGGAATGGGAAATCAAGGCATAGTTAGAGAAAATGACTTGTGTTGAGCAGAGCAAACCTCATCTCCCTACTCCTGAGCTGTACTGAAAAAACCCCAAAAGAGTCATAAACTAGTGGGGGAAGAATTGTTTTCTTCTTGCCACATTCTGATTTTGTGTCTTTTCACTCTGGTGACCAACTCAGCTACCAGTATTTGGGATTTCTCTGTCTCTGGCAAGACCCCAGGTGAATGAGTGAATGTTCCTGTCAGTGTTCCTGTCAACAATCCCAGATGGAAGGGATTTAATAAGCATCAGCTAGATTATGCTATTTAAACAGGTGACATGAATATTCTTTCATTTGTCTTAAATTTCATCTTTGCCAAAACCCTAATTTCTCTATCTTCTCTGCTATTTTCTCCCTTCCCCTCACCAAGACTACATTGAGCAAGGCAGCAAAATGCCAACACACGGAATTGAAAAGATTGCCTCTGATCCTAGAAAAAGAGCATCCTGTAAGTGAAAATGCCTCCAACTAGTGCCAAAAGCTGAGACACACTGCTTTTTAGTCCAGGTCAGATCAAGGAGAATGTGATTTTCCACCCTGATTTCATTATAAGAAGGAGATGACAGTGCTCCTGCCATGAGTCAGGCAAGCCTCACCTCCAACCATGGGCAGGATGAACTTTTCAGGAAAAATCCCTCAGACAGTTTGCAAAGCAGTGCTTGGATTACACAGGCTCCCTGCACAGCAGGGCTATGGTAATGCTTGATAAGCCTCACCAGATAGGCTGGAACAAAAGCGTAGGATAAAGCCTGTACATGCCTGAAAACAAAAAGCATCAGTGGTACCTCAAGGTGTGCACCAAGGTGTGCCTGTGACTTCCACAGGCATCCCTGTTCTTTGCTCCACCTAAAGCTATTCCTGTAATTTTAAATCCCCCTGCTGAAGATATGACTGTCTCACTTAATGCACTGCAAATCAGCAAAACTCAGTGTAAATGTGGATATAGGAAACATCAAGGATGAAGTCAGGGACATACTGTGAAAAAAGGCTTTTAATGATCCAGAGTAATATATTTCAGATGTTTAAGCAAACAAAACATTCATAAACTGCAGCAGAACTGCTCCTTTCAGGCTGAAGGGGGTCTCTATTCCCAAGTTATGGAAGACAGTGATTGAAGGAAGGAGAAAAGCTAAGGACACCAGCACAGGGCACACAGTGCTCCCCAATATTTTCATGCTAAGAGGCACAGAAATGCTGATCTTTCGTGATGCTGCCTACTGTGGTGTGGACACTTGGTTAAGCTATTTGTTCCTACCTTCTTCTCTTAGCAATAACTGAGGGAGTGAACTATTCACTGGAATTTGTTTCGTGTTTGAGGGTAAAGCATCCTTATCTGCTGCAGGTTGGCAAAAAGCACAGAGATCCCTTCTTCCTAATCTCCCACTAATGTAAGGCACATCAGCCCTGCACAGGCTTGAAGACCACTCCAAGGAGAGGTCTGGCTGCCACACCTGCTGGAGCACTACTTGTGCAGGACACGAGAAACCTGCAGGGGACAGTATCTTGGGGACACTTTAGATCTAAAGCAGCCTCACTTCAGGATTATGTGGATCATATCACTGAATCTTATGGTTTCCTGCAACTTGCAGTGGGAGTCACAAACCTGCACTTGCTCAAGACATGAACAGCATCCAATGTCCAAGAACTCAAAAGAGTATTTCATGAGAGAAGAGGATGTGAGTTGTTTATGCTTGATGATCGACTGAGTGGGAGAAGCAGGATGTCAAGGTTAACAACCCTTCTATTACAAAAAATTTTATGGGTGAATCTTAAATGACTACAGATGGTCAGGCGTTGATTTTGCATGTCCTTTGAAAGACAGTGCTGTCAGCAAAACAGTGCCTTCTAACCAAATTTTGAAGTTCAATACTCTGTCAGCAAGGAAGAGTGTTGGCTCTTTAACTGACTCATCAAAATACTGTTTCTTTAGTTACCTCTAGTGACTTTCCATTTGAGTACTGCTCTGTGGCTGGCTCACCAGGACAAGAATATCTGCACAATTCATAGCTGGTTTTTTTTTTTTTTCCTTTTTCTCTCCCCAGTAATATTCCTTTATGGAAAGAATGTAAAAATCCTTGCTTTACAGATGGTGAGGTGAAGCAGAGACAGACGTTATTTAGCTGCAGTTACACAGTGTATCTGAACCAGAACCAGACACATGCCTTATTTCCCAAGGTTACTTTTCCAGCCTCTCTGAGATTACTTTATAATCCCATTATGGGTGGAAGAGCAATGTGCACACAGCTGCCTCCTTGGATTGCTCCTCTTGAAATGTGAGCAAGGTGTGAGTTCCCAGTGATCGTCACGCCCTGTTTTGGCCATGGCTCCTGTGGGGGCTTGCAGAAGGGCAGAGTGGGGACAGTTACCATCAAACCTGAAAAAACAGCCTCAGAGGAGACTGGGGGCTGGGTTAAAGTACACAACCACTGAACTAACAGCCTAACACCACGAGAAATGTCAGCTTAAGACTTTCTGCACCTTCATGCTGTTACATTACACTGTAAGTCATCTGAGCTGGTATTGCTGGAGTCTTTTGATCTTTGCTCAGCTTTTCTATGTGCTCTGAAGACAAGCTCCCCCTCCCAAGAGGAAAACAGGATGTGCCACCCCACGGCAATATTATCTATGGGGCAAGAACAACAAATCATTTTCTTTGCTGTGCTGGCACCTTTCCTGCCTATTTTGTACTTCAGCTAGAAGCTCTTCTTTGTCCCCAGATCTCATTGAGAAGATGGCCCTGTGTCCTAGGGAGGGTGGGGTCCCAGCAGCACTGCTGTGGGGTGCTCTGCTCCTCCTGGGCTCCCTCCTAGCCTCATCATCCCAATATTGGTGTCACATTTATCACTGAGTGATGCACACAAACAGAAAATACAATAGACTAACTCATTTATTTCCACTTGTTATTGATGACCTTTCACGACTTTCACAACTCCGCCTTGTTCTAACACTCATGAGTTATGGGGTCATCTGTAACTCAAGGAAATAAATGAAGTTTCCCATCAGCCTTTTGTATATCCCCATTTATTACCCTTTTTATGACCAACCTTTAAAGTTTTATCCCCTAGTATCTTGTTTTACAGTGGTGTAACATTCAGATGCAGGGATGTATATGAATCAGGCCAAAGTTGGGTTTCACTGGAGAAGAGCTATGGTCATCCACAGGTACAAGGGCTACTTTTTCCACACCATCAGACCATGTCTGAGCCTCTACAATGAAATTATGCCAATGCTCAGGCTCCTTTGTTTCTACTAAATGAGGTACAGTGGTTGTATATGACTAATTCACCTCAAGATCATTTGTGGAACAAGCTTATCCATAGAAATAACAAGATACATCATATAAATTATTGGTTCAAGGTTTGGAGATGTTTGAGAACTACTGCTAGAGGGTATGATGTGTATGCAGTGTTGCCTACAACATGCTGAATAACAATCCTTTAAAAAACTTCAGCTGCAGCATTTCTGAGCAAGTGCAGTGCTGCTTTACAGAATACCTTTTGTCTTTGACCTGTCAGTAAAATGCCAGAACACTTAAATCAGATGGTATAGTAAGGCTCAAGGTAATACTTAAAATTCTTTGTCTGTATTTATCACAGCAGTCCTGGCCCTAGGTGCTTCAATGACCAGTTCTGTGGGACAGGGCTGCCTCTGTGTACACCCTCCTGGCTGTGCCAATTCCCACAGAGGTGCTGCAGCTCCCTTGGGACCCTGATCACAAATCATTAATTGAGCCATGGCCAGTGCTGTCCTTGGGACAGCCATCCATGAGGTTGTGGGGAGAAATGTGGAGCTGGACTTGCTGGACTTGAGGCAAGTGATGTCCCTTCTCCGTGCAACAGAACACCACTAAGGTCTAGAATCATAGAATTGTTAAGATTGGAAAACACTCTGAGATCATCAAGTCCAAATGTCAACCCAGCACCACTACAATATTTACCACTAAGCCATGTCCACCTTATCCACATGTTTTTTGAACCCTTTCAGGCATGGTGACCTCACCACTTTCCTGGGCAGCCTGCTCCAGGGTTTGACAACCCTTTCCATGAATAATTTTCTCCTAATAACTAAACTAAACCTTTCCTATAGCACAACTCGAGATCACTGAGGTCAAGTGGTTTTCTGAAGAGTGGCCATAGATTAAACCATGAAGAACACTAGAGATGTCTCCAGAAGTCTTGTGTGACAAAGAAGCTGCTGGTGCAGAAATCAGGTGCTGCTCAGTGCAGGCAAAGGTGAAATAACCAGCCCCAAGCACAGACCCCTTGGTGGGAGCAGCTGCTGACTGAGGCACTTGTGCAATTCTCGGCAGGATGTGAGGGTTAATTTATTCATCTATTTTGAACAAAAACCTGTAAGACCACCAGTTAGTGCACAGCAAGAAAGTCAAAGCAAAGCTATTTTGCCATAAGAAAACGCACAAAACCTTGTGACTTCTCTTTTTATTGCTATTTATATGTAGTCACAGCAAGGAGCAGTGTCACTGCTCTGTCAGATACTACTGCCCCAGAACCAGCCCAAGACCAGATAGGTTGAGGGTAGGGCATAACTAAAGGACATTTCCTCTTAACTTATGAGGAAAATACTGAAAATGCCCACTGAGACTTTCCAAAAGTGAAAGAATTGGAGACCTGATAATACTGATATATTGCCACACTTCCAAGGAGTAAGTGAGTGCTATAATAAGGAAATATGGTCAGACTTCAGAAACCACAGCAGCTTCACAAAATAAAACAAACAGACCTTCAAAAATATTTTTTTCAGGCAATTAACTGAAGTCAAGAATATGGAAGGAGCACTACCTTCTTTTTGAAGGGAAGGCTAGAAAATAAACTGAAAAGACAAGAAATTGTCTCTGAATCAGGACCCAATTCCACAGCTCAGGGGACCCCTTTCTACTGACTTTGTGGAAAATAGTTTATTCTACAAATTCAAATGTAATGTCCTTCCTTAGACGCAAGTGAGTTTTCACCCTACCTGGACTGCAGGGAGCTCCCCAGCCCCAGTTCATGCTGAAGGGCTTATTCCACCCAGATCAGAAGGTGGAGGAAAGAGGGGACATGGGACTTGTGCCAACCTTGAACCATGCCTGTGACCTGATCCTAGAAAAAGAACCATGGAAGAACCACGATCCCCTTCCTGAAAGGATGGAAAAAGGAAGAATACCATGTGCTTAAATACACACAGCACCTGGGAACACAGATCAGGAATATGACCCTCTGCTCTTCACATGAGTTCCCACTGCAGATCACACTTGTTTCACTTGTACTGGGAAAAAGCATTTCCTCAAGTACCCTTTCTTTGCAAAACTATTCCTTGCTTTGCAAACCAGCATCTTCCCAAGTAACATTTCCCTGCAAGTCCAGGTAGCAAGGGTCTGGAGGAGCGGAGCAGCGGAGGACACGGCTTGCTGAAGACTTTATTGGCAGTAGGACAGAAGTCTTTTACAATCCTTTACAGGTGAATGGGGAAAACTCAATAACATTCACTATCATTATTGAGTATAGTTATTAGCTTTGAACGTTTTCTAAAGTAAGCCTGTCATTAAGACAAATGTCTTAGTAATGGTAGGAATTTCCCAACTGAAGCATTAAAAATCCTGTAATGCCTGCATCATTAGCTGACTTGGAAGGCTCCTCCACCCTCTCCAGCTCCATGCCACAGTGATCAGTGCCACCTTCAAGTCCATTCATCCACCCTGGAGTCTTTCCCATCATGATTTCTACTCCCCACAAAGCCTTTCATGGCCCTGACTGTGTGGATCCTTTCTGTCTGCAAAGAGGATCTCTGCACTAACCTAGAGTGGAGGAGAACAACATTAGAAAAATTATATGACCCCCACAACTGAACTTCCTATGTAAGGAAAAGACAACTGGAAAAAACTGGGCAAAACTATGCTCTCCTGAAAATACAGCCCAATCATCAGCCAGATCTTGTCCAAGTCTGTGCCCCTCTGCAGCTCTAACGTCTTCCTCAGCCTGCTCCCGCAGCTCCCCATAACAATATCCTCAGAACTCCCTTTTTCATATCCCAGCTGATTCTGCCTTCATTTGTTGTCATTTATATACCAAAATGACACTAACCAAAACAAATGAGTAGGTGTCTCCTAACAGATATGATCTGTAAGTCAGGATTTTGAAACTGGAGGTGTCCTCCATAATGAGCAAGAAAAAGTTGGAGGTGCCCATCTCTGACTTGTGGAGGTAGTGAAAGCTCGAAGTAACCAAGGAATTAATTTAAGCCCTTCAGTCAGATGTCCTGGATTAGGTGGGATGAAAAACAGGTGCCTCAGGACACACTTACATCACTTTTCTGTAAATAAAAACCATGTTTTCCATTACAAAATGCAATAAAAGTAAATAAATATTTTATAGCCCTGAGGGGAGCTGACATTGTTTTTTCTCCCTGCTAGGGTGATGCCAGCTTTATACTCCCTGTTTCTGTACAACAGAAGTAAATATTTTTAGTATTTGTATATGCTATCCATGGAATTCAGGTTCATACCAAGTGTTTGTCAGCATGTATCATGGAAAGGGTCAGCATTAGAGAAAAATTGCAATGACTTATTGAAAGATTTAACATTTTATACCTATAAGTCATGATTCCTGTTTTCCATAGCTTGACTTTTAAATTTACCCTGATAATCAAAATTTTCATTTTGACAGAGGTATCACTGAGCCTCTGCTCTGGTAATACCACCTGGAGACAGCAAAGATCACCCTGACTTTGAAATGACCTTAGCAAAGTGACTTCTGTTGAAATAACCTGGCTTCCTAGGTTCTTCTCAAAATAACAGAAATACATCTTCTGTAATGTAATTTAAGAACTAGCTACTAGGCTGTGGGTAGTTTTGATTTTATTGATATTAGTTTAGTGAACACTGTATATTGTAAAACTGATAGAGTGGGAAAACGACTTTGCTAGATTATCAAATTTGATGGAGCTGGTGGCTGACTGCAAACATAAGTATAGGAACTATCACCAAAGAAGGTACTCAGTATTTCATTGTGGATTTTTTAATGTTTCATATTCAGAACAACCTAAAACAGTGGCCCTGAAAACAATAAAATATGCTTGTGCAATACTGCCATTTATGTGCAGTTACACTTCATTATCCCTGTAATCTAACATGGTGGCTCAAAAGGAGAAGGTGAACATTTTCTGAGTGATTTAGCAGGATGCTTTAATGATGTATTGAAAATGAACATTGACCCTATGTAATAGGTGCTAAACTGACACTCTTAAAGCACTCCATCCGTTTCACTCAGACTGACTATCCTCCTTAAATCATCACTGTGTCATTTTTATGATGCAGATCCATCTACTGAGACTATGGGACTGTGAAATGTCATGAAAAAAGCAATAAGAAAAAAAATAAAATTAAGTTGCAGGTGGCAAGTATTAGCATTTCAAATTTATTCTGTTGCATTACACTATTATTCCATCTCTGTCAAGGGGCAACAAGATTCAATTCTCACCTTGAACAGCCCGTGTTGTTGAATGCATTAGCTCAGGGCATGAGAAGCTCCTGTGCCAGCTGAAGGGCATTTTAAAATAAGGGTAAAATATATTTAGGACTAAATTTGATAGTATACAAGGGTCAGCCTCCTCCTCAGAGGACAAAGCCACAATTCCTTCTTTTCTTCCCTGTTGTGTTCCTTAGCTCCCAAGCTTTTTACAAATTAAAGCCTTGCAACTTTTTGTTCACCAGAAAAGCTGAAATAAAAGGCAGAGGGTCAAGGAGTTAATTGTAATCCTAAAGGTCAGGCTCTCCAGCTGGCAGGGCTCTCTGCTGTTTATGCAGTGCAGACTGAGGACACCAGGACAGTACAAAAGTGTGTCCCTTCAGCTCATTTCTAAATCCAGCTTTAAGCTGAAGGGAGATACCTGACTCCAAGTGCAGCCCAACTGCCAGGTTTAAATCCAGTGCTGCAAAACATCCAGTATTAAACCTTTACACTGTAGTAGTAATATTTTTTTTTTTCTGTAGCAGGGACTAAACACTGAGCATTTTTCTAATCTTGTTACCAAAAGCTGCTGAGCAATTCTTAATGCAATTTCCAGAAAGCAAATAAAAACTCCAAATTCATTTTCAGCAGGTTCCTGGCATGGAGCATTTCAGCACCAATGGATTTGGATTGGCAAAGGTGGGACTGGAAAGAAAGTCTCTTTGGGAAGCATTGAGTGGATTCTGCTCCCAGTCTCATGGCACATGAGACAAGGCACATGATCACCCAGAGCCCCACAGCAAATGGGCAGGTGTGGAAAGCTTCATCTTTTCCCCAAACTCTTCTCTTTTCTTGCTTAATTTGCCCTTTCATGGCTCCTTCTGAAACCATGTTATAATTTCAAAGCCTTGTCCCTATTCCCCTTGTCCTATTCACCTCCTAAGAAGTCCTCCCACCTCCAGTTTTGTACCTCTTCTCCCCATGACCAACACTCTGTCCATTCCACTAAACTCATCACAGGCTGAGAGAGTTGGGGTTCTTTAACCTGGAAAAGAGAAGAAGGTCTCCAGGAAGACCTTAGAGTCCCTTCCAGTGCCTAGAGGGAGAAATAAGAGAGCTGGAGGGGGACTTTGGACAAGGGCATGGAGTGACAGGGTAAGGGGGAATGGCTTTAAATTGAAGGAGGGTGGATTTAGGTATTATTGAGATATTTAGAAGAAATTCTTTCCTGTGAGGATGGTGAGGCCCTGGTACAGGCTGCCCAGAGAAGCTGTAGCTGTGCCATCCCTGGAAGTGTTCAAGGCCAGGTTGGGCAGGGCTTGGAGCAACCTGGGAAATTGGAAGGTGTCCCTGCCCATGGCAGGGGGTTGGAACGAGGTGAGCTTCAAGTTCCCCTCCAACCCAAACCATTCTGCAGTTCTGTGACCATCGAGGAGGCAGCTGGACCACAGGATCCACTGTTCTCCTCTTGGATCCTACAGCCTCCTGCTGCCCCTGCTCCTCCAACAGAGGCAGCTTCAGTGATCTGAACAAGGATTCAAAGTCTGTCAGTGACTGGGGGTTGGAGCTATTTCCACTGCTCACAATTCAATTTATTTTACTTACTTCTAACTGCAAATCTGACATATGATGATTTTCAAGTTCTTGAGCTGGTAGCCTCTGACGTTCCCAGTATATGAATGTGTGAATTCCTGTATCTATATATGCACACATGGCAACACACTCCTAAAGCACACATCAGTTTAGACACTTCCCTCTAAACCTGTTCAATTCCCAGATGGAAATGCACAATAAACACTTTTGCTTTGCCTATTTGTGCAATGACTGAATTGGGAGTGATTCACTCCTACAGTAAGGAATTTGCAAAACACATTCTAACTGTTTACTATATCAAACAGCTGAAATTATGACTGCACTTTATCTTTCTATTCACAGAAGGCTGGCTCTTCCTTCACAGGCTTTCATCTAAGGATATTCTGAGTGTGCTGCTTCTCCCGTGACTGGGAGCAGGAGTCTTCAGTCAGCAATTTTTCTCCTGGAAAAGGTTTTATTTCTGTGGGTTCTGGAGTACGAGTTACTCAGCAGTAAATAAGCACTAACCAAGCTGGGGCGACTAAAGATCAATTAAGGCACAATAAATTTTATAACAGATTGTGGCAACAGAAGGTTTTTGTGCTTCTTGACCTAAGGACTGAACCACATAGCACTGGAAAAGTCAAATGATGAACAGTTTTTCTCATTTTCCTGGATTACTCAATGGAAGATGGTTTATTTGGTTGCAGTGAGGAGGAAAAACGTGAAGAAGGAAGGTGGAGGGTGAGAAGGGACCAGTATTCTCCATGCTGTGCTACTAGCACAGTATATTGTCCTTGAGTTCCCTGAGGAATGCAGTTAAGGTTGTGTCCTTTACTCCTACTGAAATCAAGCAGGAAAGCCCATTTCAGGGCTTACATAAATATAAAATATTATATATCTTACATATAAAATGACTGACTTCAAAGGCAGCTGCATTTCTGCTAACAAGAAGCTGACAAGGTACCTAACACAAAGCAGGTTCAATGGCCAGTGTAATATTTTTCCTACCTGAAGCTTTCCCAGCAAATGCTTTTTTTTGCCAGTAATTAGCATGATGGGTGATTGAATTGTATGAGCTCTACAAAAGCATAGGACAGGGCTGTTTAAGTGAGTCATCAAATCTCCAGGGCAGACAGAAACAATCTCCATCATACTGGAGTCAGCCTGCTTGCTAGCTACATCCCCTGCTGCTCAGGTAAGTCACCCAGGGAGAGTCACCAGTGCACATAAACAAGTTTAACTAATTCACCAACACCAACAAAAGCCTCCCACTCACTCCAGAGGATTTTAGCTCTGATGCTGAGTACCCAGTCCTCTCCCAGAGGAAATTGGGATGGAACTAAGGTTTTTCCATGTGACCATTACCTGAGTATTCTGGTAGACTTATACAAAATATATTATAGCTAATGACTGCACTTAAGGTGATCCCCAGTACTGCTGTTGTTGGGAAGAAACATTTAAAACTGACAACAAACACTTCAAGCACACATCAGAGAGGAGCTTTATGACACCACAGAGCCAAACAGCAGCAAATTACTTGCCCAGTTTTGAGAATCAACGGGACATATATACATTATGGGCCTTTTACCCAGCACCAGATCTTAGTATTTCAGATGACTCAGGTTTTAAATATATTTTATTATCCTAATATTCTTATTATTAATATATTAGTGAGATTAGATTACAATTCAATTAAAAATTTAATCAGGAGATAATTTATTCCATTCTCATTACTAATGGAATATTGTAGCCTTGTTAGCATTTTCATACAGCAATGCAACTTGCAGTACTACTCCAGAAAAATATAAATTATATTTCATCCCTTGACCATCATTGGAAGAGCTGGATATATCTTGCTTTGCATTTCTTCTGCCCTGTGCTGAGGGAACACTTAAACTGGGAGTTTGTTAATGCATCAGCATCATTGTGTTGGATGATGCACCCAGGAGCAGGATCAGGATGGAAGCAGAGTGGATGGACATGGGGCCCTCCTAAGCAGCTTACATTCATAATGACCCCAGGGAACAGCAGGATGTGTAGGCAATAATAAGAATATTAGGATGATAAAATGGTATTTAAATATTAAATGCTTAAAAGCAGTAATGGATAAAAGGCCTTCAGCAAGTTATTCCAAGATTTTCAAAAGTCTTCTTGCTATACAGGGGGCTGAGGGACAAAGTGGAAATTGAAGATAGGTGCCTGCTAGGAAAAGGCTGCTGATAGGAGTGCAGCTGTGATAAGGCACAGCAGCAAATCTGCCTTGTCCTCATGCCATTTATAGGGGCATAAAATGAGCTTTGCTGCTACAGCTTATACCAGCCCTCAATGAAATACCTATCCTGGCAAAACACAAATGTGCTGAGTCCAATGCATTGATGCTGGGGTTATTTCAGGTATAAAAATATTACAAAAACCTTCTACCCTGGAAGGGTGGAACGTGTCCTGATCAATGGTCTCACTGACTGCAATGAAAAATAACCAGTTTCTGTGCTGGAATAACTTCAAGTAAATTACAGAAAGGAGAAAAGTGCTGGTTTTAATTCTACTTAGCAAGTCAATGGCATCCCACCGTGTCCCTCAATACTGACTGGACATCCACGGGCATGTGGAGGTTGGACAGAGGGGTGAGTGACATCTTTGGTCCCTGATTTTGAGAACACCAGGTTGCAATCACCCAAAATTTCCACTTAGTCATCAGCAGTGCACATTGCCTCTTCATCCTGAGTGTGACTGACCTATGCAGTGACTGCCTTGTGGGACAACAACTGCCTCCTGTGACAGTGCCTCGTGCTCCTCCCCAGACCTGGGGGTGCAGAGCACCTGACCATCCCCCAGCACACAGGGAAGCACAGCTGCACCCCACATCAGGTTTGGAGGGTGAGGATGTTGCACAGCTTGAGCAACAAGATGCACACACTTGCTGTTCTTAACTGATGAAGGGCACTTCATGCTAATTTGCATCAGATATTTTAAAAATGCCTGTTAATAAGTTTCTGTAAGCTGGAATATTGCAGGTGTCAGGAGAGAACCACATGGATTGAGCAGAACAGTGTTATTTCTGCTGCTGGGGTTTAGACACAAGGTTAACCAGACCTCTGCCCACCCCCACCCCTCGCCTGCTGTGGTGACCAGGGCTGAGATATTTCCCTGCTCTTTCCTAATTAGAGGCAGATAATCACTGTGACAGTGAGAAATGTTACTGAACACAGTAAATTTAATATTACAAATATTACGGTGTGGTTTTAACTGTTGGGTCAGAACCCTCTGTGGCACATTCAGCACTTAGATTATGAAGGAAGGTTTTAAAGATTTTCCTTGTAAAAAGCAACAAACCCCAGAAAAGGTTACCCAAAAGCTCGTGGATCTAATTAGCAGACTGCTGCTTAAGCCAAGCACACCTCCAACTTCCTGGTTATATTCTTGCACTGTGTTTAAATTCCAGCAGTACATGTAAAGCAGCAATTTAGCATTAACACCCTGCTGGATATTACAGACTTACTTTGATTTAGTTTGCACGAATACAGAGAAACCCCAAATCCAGGAACAAATACTGCACATTACTTGATAGGTAAATTACAGATTTTTGGAGGCTTTTTTCCTAATTACACAGCCATGAAAAAACGATTTTATAACAAAAAGGGATACAAGATCCCACAGCATTTGAGTAATGCTGATGGTGCTGGCGTGATGCACTGGTGTTTGCATCCCACAGGAAGGCTGTGGATGTTTCCTATAGACAAACTCAACCCATATCAGAGAAGGATAAACTCTCTCCAGTTCTTTGCACACAAAAAAGCCAAACAGCAGCTTGCACAGCCCAAGAAAGACTGGGAAAAGTGCACACTGAGCAAAAATAGAGTAAAACTCCAAATTACCAGCAGGAAAATAGCACCCAGGGGTAGTGCAGGATGGGAAAGGGAAGTGCAGATAATGGCTCAGTAAGGAAAACATCTCAAAATCCTCTCCCATATGGAAAACAGGAAAAAGCATGGTGTTACTTTCACAGCACTATATCAAGACCCACGGCAGGGATCAATAATATTTAATTAACTAGCAGCACTAGAATTCTAAAATTATTAAAGTTAAGGTTTGCCTTTAAATATGGGCAATGTCACACTTGCAGGAATACAATGCCTCTCACTGCTTGATGTTCCCAACTTAATAGTCCAAAATATCCACTTTTCTATAAAAACCCTTGAATCATAGTTGAGCACTGATTAAGGGACCAATTTATGTCTTTCTCTACATTATAATGCTGTGTATTAGACTGTTGGGAACAGAGAGAAAAGGTTACTCAGAATCTCCTTAGGCTCTGTAGATGTTACATACGATTTTGATTTCCCAGACCCTAAGCAGCTTATTTCCTCTGACCAGGATTTCCACCTGGGTTAGCAGCAGACCCCTGAAAACATCTAATAAAGGATCAATAGGAAAACCACATAAAATCTTAGCAATTATATCCTTTTTCACTGTAGCTACACTATTAATGTCCCACTCCTTGAAAAGGACTGTACATGCTACTTGAATGGACAATAAGGTAATGCAATTAAATTGACAGCCCTGTGTGTGGCTCTTATAGACTACAATAGTCTAATTTTCAATTACAATAATTTAATGTAGACATTGCCCAAGCAAGCTTCACCTTTTATATCTATCTTTTAATTTTAAATTACTGCAAGGTAACATGCACAGATGTTATCTACATGCTAGCTAAAACATGACATTTTAATAAAAACCCATTGTAGCAAACCTGTGCAATGAAAGTTGGTGCAACTGAGAAAATAAATCAGCAGATTGATTCACCACAAGGCCAGGTCCATACCAGGTATGTCTTTCTCTAAAGTTCTGCATTTTTAACTGAGGTACATCATCAACCCCCCTACTGAACTTGCCTTTCTGCCTTTTTACTAAAACAACAGTGTTGTTGTTTTTACAACAGCAGTGAAGGTGACCTGTCTATTGCATTCATTTAAAGTTCCATTTGCTTATTTTCTTAGGAAAATAAAAGTTTCCTCGTCAGTACAGCCCTCCAAGTGAAATCTGCAGCACAGCATGAACCCAGCAATGCCAACAGCAAGAGAGGAACAACCTCAGATTGCGAAAGAATGCACACGGTTCCAATATTCAAATTATGGTTTGATTTTCAAGTTTTAACAAATTTCCCAGTTAAGTTATGCACATACAAAAAACACCAAAAGGCACTGTTACATTTTGGGATGGAAGATAACAGTGCAAACACATCTACACATCTTTTAGTCAGGAATATATTTGCAAAATAATGACGTGGCAAGAAATCGAATGTAATTAAAAATAATGTAATATAAATGGTTGTGGAAATTAAATATTCTAAGCATGGCTTATTTCTTACTCTACTGGAAATGGCTTTTACTTGATTCACATCCAGATGGCACAAGGTTGCAAATAAACCAAAACACACACAACACTGTTATTTCAATAAATAACATGATACAGAAATAGTATTTTGGGACTTATTAATAGTGTTGAAACAAAAATATTAGTGTTGGTATTCCATTAATTTTTTCTGGAATGCTTTAATGATTTCCAGGTTGTCTGTGATTTTATCTTGCTCTTTTTTTTGTTTAAATACCACTTCGTACAAGATATGCAATTAATGTGTGACTCTCCAATGGAGTCCCTGCCTGGCACAGAAAGATGTTCACTTAGAATTAGTGAACTTAGTTCATCAGAATTCAATTTTCCTTAGATAACAAAATAAGCAGGAGTACACAGCAGCATCCTTTGACTGGCCTGCACTATTCAGTTCAGAGTGTAATTTTTTACCCCATCAGCCCTGCTGGCAAAAGCTCTCTCAAGTTTATACCTCCTATACTGGTATAAAAATCACTGACACTGGAGGAGAGCACTTGCCTTCACTCCCCATGGTAGGTTTTTTGCCCCAGGCAGCTTTTCCTACTCTTTGCAAGAACAGTCTTGCAGTAGTGGCTCTTCCACTCCTCAGTGTAGCTATGAAATGTTGGAAAGGTCATCTTGGCTGTTGGCCAACAGTTACTACCAGGAGTAATAACTCTGCCATGTCCTTCAGATGTGCATGCCCCTCCCAGCCTTTGAAGGTTTTTGAATTTAAAATTACTACAAGCCAGATTTTATTGAACTGAAGGAATTAGAAGAGATTTTATGAGGTTTACAGAGGGACCTCAACCCACTGGAGAAATGGGCCACCAGGAACTACATGAAGTTAAGCGAAGAAAATTGCCAAAGATGGAGAAACGATGTTCATTCTCACAGGACGGAGAGACCTGACTGCCTCAGCCCAAAGGCTGTGCTCTCCTTGGGCAGCTTCAAGACACAGCTTAGGCATGGACTCATGGCAGCTTCTGACAAGCTCTGAGACCTTGTGTTACCCTTTCCACAGGCAGCTCTGCCACATTAGGGCCCACCAAGAGAGAACAATGCTTTTGTCCAAGCTTGGAGCAAACTGATCTGGTTTAAAAAAGGGAGGTGTATCCAAAGGTCTCTGCATGCATTTCAGATATGCAGTAAATTTCCCATCAGCAACTCCATTTATCTCTCCCTTGTCATAGAGCTGTGTGCATTCTTTACAGATAAATGAGAATGAAATGTAAACTCCTCTCAGATGAGTATGATATACAGGCTGTCTCACTGGGGCTCTGCAGCAAGCATTTATATAAAACAGCCTATGAATGGATGGAAGAGCACATACTTCTATTTTCTGGAGACACTCATCCCTGTCTGATACAGAAATATTATTACAACAGGGCCCAGCTAGAATTGTTCATAAAGTTCAGGATTTTATTTCAAGTGAACCAGTCTAATTTCACAGATGTACACATGAGTATATGAATTTCTGCAGAGACATGATGTTAGCCCAAAGATACTGAAATTTATTAAAGTGGTTCTAAAATAGCAATGTTACTATTTCTATTCCTGCAGGAATTATATCAAATGTTGTCAACATGAATCAGTTGGTTGATCTGGAGATTTTTGTTGATGAAGAATTCAGTCATCTTGCACTGATGAAAGTGAAAGTGTGCACCCCACTCATGTGCTCCACATGCTCAGCACCTACCAGCAGATGTAGGGACAAAGATTTGGGCAGCTGGGGACACTTTTGGATCTGGGGAGGGAGCACTGGAAAGGCCTATGGGAGGACTGTTGGGGGGTCCCATCAGAAAAAGGATGCACATCTTAAATAATTGGCAACTGAGTTCTGCTCAGAACTTCAGGAAAGACAAGCAGGGTGCTAAATAACCAAACTGCCATGTCTCCACTCCTCCTGTTGCAAATTGAGAGCTTTCCATGGCAGCCCCATTATTAACACTATAAATCTGTCACACGTTTTATTCAAACATGCAGACAGGGATCCACAACCCTTGTGACAGGTAATTTACTTTAAGAGACCTTAGAGGAGAAGCCTTGTAAATCAGTTTGCCATTTTAAAAAGGTAAAACTCTCAGCTTGAGATGAAATAACTTAAATTATCTTTCTATGTATCTTAGATTGCTGAAGAATTGTGGGTTTAAGAATTATGCTGAGATTTTATTAGTGCCTGGGACACTGGGATAGTTTGCTGCACTTGAGTGCTCCCTATGCTTTGAGAAAAGATATCCAAAATAATTTATCATCTGTAATGTTTGCACCAAGCATTTGTTCTCATTGATCCTTTTCAAGCACAAATGAAAAATAAAGATATGAATGCATTTTTCTGACACACACATTTTTTTATTTCTGATCACTGAACAAAGAAATCTGATTCCTCTCTTCAGTCTGCAGAATAAATCCCTGAACACCAGGCTTTCATATTTGAAGATGACACAGCTCTTCATCCTGGGCTGGAATAAAGACATCCTGAGCATTTTCCTTGCTTGTCCCTGAGTTTGTGCCCCCGGAACCTACATTTGATTTGCAAATTTAATCAGTGTACAGCCCTCACACACCTACAACTTGGGCTCTGTCTCCAAGCATACCACACCAGATGATCCATCTATTAAGGCCCTAAACAGGATTTGATGAATTTGCCACAAATCAACAACAACTAAAGAGATAGGCAGGATTTTGTGGCTTCACTCCATGCAGAATTGCAAATCGGGATGGTCCTTCTATTTATTTTTTTCTAGATCTGGCTATTTATTCTCATTTGACTATTTATTAGCATTTATTTTTTAGCATCATTTGGATTCTTATGAAACTTCAGGGATGCCCAAGCAGATCTCCACCTCCCACTGAGAAACCACTAAAAATCTGCTCTCACTTCTGAACTCCCACCAGGTATTTACATCCTTTTTGAGTGTCTAAATGCACGTGCCAACACGATCTGTATCACTTGGTGCTGTCCTCTAACTCTCCCTGGAACAAAGAGTGAGGCCCAGCAAGACATTCTGGTTTTAAAAACTATATCTAAAATTAATTAAATAATTATGCTATGGTAAGAAACTGCTTGGCAGGCAGAGCCAGGCAGGTTGCAAGAAAAAATGGATATAAACCCATGGTCTTGAGAAGAACACAAAGGTTGTTCATGCAGAGCATTCCTGTCTCCAAAACAACTCCCAAACACCAAGTTACCATCTTGGTTAGGCCATTAGTTACCATCTTTTTTTTACCTTCTACGTAAACCAAGTTACCATCTTGGTTAGGCCATTAGTTACCATCTTTTTTTTACCTTCTACGTAAAGCAGTAGTGGTAGGTACACATTATGGTCTCAGCCTCAGAGTAAACAAGAATAATTTTCATTTCAATAATCATATTTGTGGCTTTAAATGGAAAATGGAGAAGTAAAACCTTCTCCAGCTCAGTGCATGCCTGTGAACAGCTCTGCTCTCTGCAGTGTCATTTCACATTCATGAAATAAATGAAATATGTAATTGGAAAACTTGAAATGAATTTTAAACCTATTAGCAACAGTATAATATTTACCCTAAATGACAGTGTTTCTCATGAGATAAGAAAAAACACAGGGTCCTACAGCAGTGGTACTGTCCTGGAGTGAATGCTCCTGCTTCCTGGGAGGAAGCAGCTGTGGGTTACATTGCAGGCTCTCACCATCAGGGCTGGGATCAGGAGGAGAAAACAGCTTGCAATCCATACTTGGCAAAGAATTCCTTACCAAAGAAAAAAGCAATTTATTTCTCCAAGTTCTACAGCACTTCATTTGTGAAATGTCAACGCCACCAGATTGCCAGAGAGTGCTTTAGGTTTGTCTTCAGAGCTCTTCCCTCTACATCAGCAAATGTTTCTAACAGAACAGGTGATACAAACACTTGCAAATGGATCCACATTTGTGTAGAAGGTTTAAACAGGCTGACTTGGAATAATATGGAGAACTGCTGTATTAATATTATGAATTCTTCAAGTACCATAAAAAGTGTGCACACACAAACACATACATACATATATATATATATATACACATATATGGACATATTACTGTGCTGCAGCTGGCTATAGAGCATCCTAAGTGTTAACTCACACATCCAGAAACCCAGAACTTATCACTTCCATTGCTGATCCTCACATAGCACAATCAATCTGCTTCCTGATTCAACAAAAGAGGCTTAAAACAGTTTTCCCCCCACCAAGTAACTATTTTTGGTGTCCAGCAGAGGCCAGGAGGAAAAATAAGGCTGGGAGATGGAAAAAGAAGTCTCAGAAGAGCTGAGATCTTACCAGTCATCTCAGAGTAGGACTCTTTGGTCTCCAGTCCTGTGCCAGTGGGGAATACAGTGCACTACCATTCAGCAAACACCAAAAAACCAAACAACACTTTCCAAAAAAACCCCAAGGGGGGTGCTAGTCTCAGAATGTCCTGTCCAATGCCAGCCACTATCATTTAACCTAATCTCTTCTGGATTATGTTTTCTCTCTCCCCTGCTCAGCCCTGTGTTAGCTATTCCTGTCTAGCACAGACAAAGACTCAACAGTGATAGTTCAGCAAAGGCATGGGCCAGACACATTGCTGTCTGATTGCTTATCAGGTGTGGGCTGTTACAGCACCATGTACAAAATCACGTGATGCTTCTCTCCAAAACAGAGGGTCCCTGCACACTACCTGCCCTCAGATATCAGGAAACATCTTTCCAAAACTGTCAATCCCCTGTTCAATCTCCTACTGAAAGTCACAGGCTAAATTTCTCCAAAAGAAATGTATAACCATTCTCATTTTCCAATAAAGAAGTCTCTGTCCTGTGGGGCACCACTTGGTCCTTTTGCAGCTCCCAGCAGCACATGCTGAGCCCTTTAATTGATGCACAGAGCATCCAGCTCTGCTCCTTCCCCTCATCCTCATGAATCCCTTTGCAACTTGGGAAGAATATGTTCCTGCTGGGACTTCTACTAAGCACCTTCTCTTAATCTTACAGGACTTCTCACACTATGCAAGCTACTCCCACAACATTTATTTCCCACAATTGTTAAAGAATAAAAAAGAATGGTGTCATGTTGAATGAGACAGGATTTCAATCTTTATCTAGTTTTCAGTTCTTATAAAAGAATGCTTCTAAGCTTCCTTTCCTGCAGCTTCACAATCATTTTCTTTCATGTAAAACATTTGCAAAAGAACCCCACATGCCACTAACTAAACACTATCTTCCACTGAATCAAGGCATTAGAAACAGCCCAGTGCTGTGTGTAGTGCAGTGGATGTGACCACCCTGTTGGAAATAGCTCACATTTGTGCCACCCACAGAAGGAACTAACCCCTAATCCCACTAATTACATCAGGTAATGAATTTTAAGGTATTTGTCGTTCCGTACTGTGGCGCTTTCTGCAGGTCAGATCACCTGGGAAGAGAGTGAGCACCTGTACAGTGATTAAGGGATTGCCCATGAGTAAACACACACCAGCTCACAGGATGGATGGGACAGTCTCCAGAAAGGCTGTGACAGGAGGAGTCAGAGCCAGCAATGTCAAGTACACGTGAATTCAGCTGTTGAGTATCAGAAATAAACCCCACCACACTACAGAAAACATCCAAATGTGGAGCTCAAGGAACCACTGTCTGAGTCTGACAGAAGTAAGAGGAAAATTAAATCTGTCTCTTCTGAAAAGATCTCTGACCTTTTAGACTGAGAAGAAGTTTGGATGTTTGGGTTGCACACAGAAGCAAGCAGACATGAACTGTACATTTGCATAAAGAGTATGGATATTAGAGAGAAAAAGGTAAAGGTTAATGCAATCTGTATTTCTAAAAAAACCTCTTTTTTCAATTTTAAAAATATATTTTAATCTTTTAAAGTTGATCTGGTTTATGGGTGATGGGCAGTTAATGCTATATACTCATAGTAATAAATATTCCACAATAATGTTAAAAGGATAGGATGAAGACACATGCTCCAGGGCTGCATCTGAATTTCTAAAATTTAAGACTAAATCAATTCTCTGTTTACAGCAATCAGTCCATTCCTGGAGGGACAGAAGTGTTCTAGTAAACTACAGCTGACACACACAATGAACAATTCAATTTCTTCAAGATTCAATAAAAGATAATCTGAAGGGTGAAGTTCCCATTGCTGACAGCTGCCAGGTGAGAAAAGGGATTTACTTTTATTAAAGACAGAGAAAGAACCAATAGGTTTTTATTCACTGGGATCTAAACAAATATATGCTGACGAGTTTAACATTTTGGAGGGGTTTTTTGTTGTTAATTTTTGAGTATTGTCTTGGTTAACTTTTCTTTTCTCTGTGAGGTTATAAAACAACAAGGCCAGGTTGGATGGGGCTTGGAGCGACCTGGGATAGTGGAAGGTGTCCCTGCCCATGGCAGGGAGTGGGAATGAGATGAACTTCAAAGGTCCTTTTCAACCCAAGCAGTTCTGTGATTCCATGGCTTGCTGATGACAGTAATGAGCTGCTGTGCACAACAGATCTCATGGCTTTGACCTGTCATGTTTCTCCCTGTCTTTCAATGAAACTATAGGCATTTCCACACAGGTAATCCTGTTCCAGGCCTACACAAAGGGCTACTTTTATACAATCAGGAAACTCACACAAAACATTAGAGTTTTCAAGAACTATTTTCCCTCCACTGCCACAATGGAGAGGTCCTCCCTCCTCATCCTGAGCACCCAAACTGCCAAGCAAATCCTTGCAGAGCCAGCAAAGAAAAAAAATACCACGAAGAGGGGCAACTTTACATTAGGCTGTTATTAATGCTAAGTCCATGACAAATCCATTAAGTCCTGTAAAGCTCCATAAATAGCTTGCCAGACTGTAAGAACAGAATGGTCCAAATACCTTGTGCAGCAATTTATACTTCTGTATAAAAGAACTGGTTTTTGTGTTAAACCTGTGACTAGAATGATTTAAAACTACATTGCAAAATACACTGTGTTGTTCCCATTTCCCAGCTACTAAAAATATTTTTATAAGGTATTAATCTCTAAGAAAAAAAGGCAGGTATTTTGAAAGTTCTCCAGCAAAAACTATGTTTGTAGCAATTAAAAACCCACAATCCAGCAACAAGCCAAAATCAAAACCTCACTTCGAAACTGATAATATATAATGCTTGGAAACTGGCACTTCATGCTTTTACTCAAAATATTGCTGGACATCTGAAGTTATTAGATACAGTAATAATTTCTACTTTGCCTCCAGTCTACATTTTCCCTCTGGGTCACTCATGAAACATTTTTAATGCTATAAAATAGAAGCCTAAATCAAAAAGTATCGATTCCAGGCATCTTTTTTTTTTTTTTTCTCTCTGACTCAAAGCACTCTCTCTGCTGGGCCCATTACCTGCATGGCTCCATTGCATACTCAGGTGCACACCATGATCCCAGATGTGCAAGACAGAGTGACAGAATCCTTGGATTGGAAGGATCCCTAAAGATGATCTCATTCCAACACTCCTGCCATGGGCAGGGACACCTTTCACTGTCCCAGGTTTCTCCAAGCCCTGTCCAACCTATTGTTGAACAAGGGATAGGGCAGCCACAGCTTCCCTGGGCAACCTGTGCCAGAGCCATCACCTTTTTACTTTTACCACCCCAAAAAATGGACTTGGCTGAAATGTTACCCCCTTAAACAAATGTGTAGGTGATATTTCACAGACACAGAAATATTTGAAAGAAAGTAAGTTTGAAGGTAGGAGTGACAAAGTCCTAAATCAGTCCTACAGTATTAACAGTGAACAAAAGGCAAAATATCATCATCTGGATTAATGTGAAACTTAGGTAGTTCTCAACCAACTATAAATATTAAAATCCTCATACATCTTCTCACAGTCCAGGTATAAATTATGACTATTTGGCCAAATTCCAGTTTAGTTAATTACAATATCACATAAAATAATATCCTGTCTAATTTAATTGCAGTATGACATAATAGGGGATTTATATTAATCAGAAAATTCTGGAATAATAATTCATTTAAGGAGCAATTTCATTACAGAATTCTATTAGTGGCAGTTTTCACCAAAAATGTAAGCTGTAACCACCATCTTGTTATATTTTTGCAGTGATCTGTCTTTGGGTTTATACAATTCGCATTCCTGTAGCACTTGAGTATCTTCTATGTGAAATCAATAGCAATATCAAACCCCATAACTGGATAATGAAGTTTCTGAAATGACAACAGAGCTGAGTTCTCTTCTCTAGCACCCTTATTCTCTTCTGCTGTCATTTTAATTTCAAGGTTTTGCTTGTGGGGTTTTCTTCGTGTTGTTTTTGTTGGTTTTTTTTACAACCACACAAACACTTGTAAAAGAAGTCTTGCAGAATCTGACATCAGATCTGATGCCTGGAAAGCATTGGGATTTTCTGTCATGGAGCTTTTAACAAGTGGATCAAATCCTTAAAAAGCAATGACATCACTGCTGAAGCCAAGAGAACAGGGTGATGGGGTGAGAGTTTAATGGAAGGAGGAGAACACATGTTGGCAACACAAAACTGGAAATTAGCTCACAGAAGCAAAAAGAAGCATGGAAGAGACTACCTGACATCACTGCCCACGACAGCTGTGTGGTGGCCAGGAGTGCTTCCCATCTGTTGGCCATGGTGAGCATGGCAGCCCTGTGTCCATTCCAGACAGACACGGGCTGCACACTAGAAAAACTCCACTGATTCCAACAGCACTGCCAGTCCAGTTATGCCACATGTCCCTTTGCAATTAAACATCCCAAAACAGCACCAGTGCATCAAGTTATGCTCTTTGGGCGTGATCCTATGGGGATGGGCAGATGGATGCCAGCCCTGATTCAGGGCAACACCTGCCTGAGGAACCCAAGCCCCTGATGTTCACCCTGCTGCTGGGCTGCCTGTAACACACCTGACACACAAAACTGGGGCTCCAAGCTGAAATTCTGATGCACATAAGGTTATCAACCCTTTAAAATATCTGGCCAAGAGGTCTCCAGTGCTTTGGGCAGTTGGTTCCCTTCTGTGCCTGGCTGGGCACAGGCATCCAGCCTGAACTATGCACAAACCACAAGCTGGGTAATAAAACCCCAGGATTTGTGTGGCTCAGGTAAATAAATACAACTCAGAAGAAGTAGATGCTATCGAAGTTCACAGCTGAAACAAAAGCTTGGTGACAGCAGGTAGCAGCACAGAGTTAGCTGGGAGTGGCATGGCTCCCACCCCAGACACACATATTCCCCTTTTATTTTAATGCTGAGAAAATAAACTTTATTATAGGAAGAAGCTTAGATAATTTCTTTTCTGAGGTTAGATGCTTCTTTGACTACACTGACTGCTACCTCCAGCAATAATGCCTTAAATCCCCTTGGGCAGGGTTTGATGGCACAGTAATAAAAATGTCTGTGCCCTGTTTATACCCCAGGTGCTCCCCCTGCAACAGCAGTGATGAACAACATGTTTGATTTTTTCCTAATATGGAAACACCCTTGCCTGCCATCCTTATTTGCTCTTGGTTTCTTTCCTTTATTTTCATTACTGGAAAAGCAGATTTTACAGTTTGCTGGGTGTGGCTGGCATCTCCCAGGGGGTTTGCACATAGCCATCAGCACTTTGGCTCACTGAGGTACCTCTTTGTGCAAGGCTCTCTGCATATCTGCCCACCTGAAAGGGAATTCAGACCACATCTCTCTAGTGAAGAACCCTGAACATCATTTCTCCATCTTGGTTATCCAGCTCAAAGGCCCATCTCATTTACATCAAGTAAGACAAGAGGATTCTGGCCCCCAGGGAACCCAAAGCCCAAATTTAATTTCATTTAGCCTGCAGTCACAAGATTTTTTTTCCTTTTGAATTGTTACTGTTAGCATTAAGATATATGGCCTGCCAAATATGTTTAAATGACTTTCTCGTCCCCATCATCACCAGGAGAAAGCTAACAGGATCTGTCCAATCTATCCAAATAGAGATGGGAGGGAGCTGGGAGGAGACTGCAGCATTTAATGAAGCAGTAAAGAACTGAGGCTTTCTGAAGAGATGATAGACACTAAATAAGTAAATAAAAAATGGCAACAATGGCCTGAATGCCTAATTACATTGTCACCATAGGCCTATTTAAATCAGTTGTATGTGCTTATTCTCTCTGGTTTCTAGGCAGACACAAACAATCCTTAAATGATGCAGTCCTCTGACTGAAGAACAGCAAAATTTTATTAGAAATATAAAAATCTATAAAAAAAGCTGCACAGGTCCCTACCTCACCTGTTGCCTGCCACCAGAGCAGAATGGTGCATCTGAAACATGTGATGAAGGATGTGGCAAAAGATATCCCACCTCAGCCTCAGGACATGTCACACCCTGCAGGTTCTCACCATCCCCTTAGCTTGGATGGCCAAGCACAACTGGCAAGTATTTACTTTTTCTTGTGAAATACACACCTTATGTGATTAATTAAGGCCTTGATGGGAAAGCTGCTATGTTGTTTGATGAGGTAATGGACAAAGGGAGCAAAACAGGAAACCACCTACTGTTGTTGGAATTGTAGAAAGGGAAAACATTCTTGATTTCCTTGTTAGACAGTGCTTCAGACAGCCCACACCTCCACTGTGTGCATTCCTTATCAAAACAGGGCCACAGACCCAATCTTTATGCAAGCATGCATAAAATAGATCCTGAGAAAACCACAGAAAGTTGTTCTACCTGAAATCACTCAAAATAACTGGTTTTAGCTCAACTTCAAGCTACCAGAATATCCCATGCCTGTATTTAAGCATCACACTAACCAAAACAAAGTAATGAAATAAAACCAGTTTCATACTTATTTTAATTAGTCCAGCCAGGCTGAATCTATCCAAAAGGTTCATGGAACCAGATTTCCAACTTTCATTCTTTATTTTCTGCATGAGATGATACAGAAATTCTGAATGTATTGTCACACAACACTTAGCATTGAACAAATTTAGATGACTCAAAATTTTCAATCAACTTTTAAGAACATAGCATCTGATTGCAGTGTATAGTTTAGCTTAATACAACAATACCCAAAGTCAATTGGTTTTCCCAACTCCCAGTTTTCTCTACACCATGTGAACAACCAGGGCACAATTCTTGCCCTGAGAATTCTGTGGTGTGAATGACTTTGCCATGTTACAACACACATCAATTTAACACAACTGTGTCTGTTTTATTTTTCTCATTGTGGAGAGAAAAATATGAAAAAAGAAAATAGTTTCAATTGTATTTTTATGCAAATGCAGTAAAGATAAAATCTATGTCCTCTCTTAACATATTTCTGCTTGCCCACAGGTGTAATAAAGAGCTGACTACTGAAAGCTTTTCATGCCCCCAGGAAAAGTACAGACTAAAAGAGAAATTATTTCTCTAAACAATTCTAAGCAGTCAATTTGTTAAGCAACAATGCAAGTTCCCTCTGCTTGGAGCAACAGAGAAATATCAACAAGGCTGCAAGCTGCCACATAGGCTGCATCAGGATTAATTATTTTATATTACAATGTCTGGAAGTAGGGAGAGCAAAAGAATTAAATGGGACTTTATATTTTCAGCCAGCAAGTGCTGTTCAGCCTACTGGCTTCTCTAAGTGAAAAGACAGCTTAAAGGAAGATGAATTTTCCTCCCTGGCCACATGTAACCTCTTGGAATCTGAACACACAACAATGAGCAAAGCTGAGCTGCACGGTTTGAAACACAGCTGTGGTGAGACATGTTTAACCTGGACTGGGGGAACTGCTCAAACCCCTATTTCCAAAAATCTTTCAAGAAATAGGAACAGATGATTAATAAATACCCTATGAGAAAACATCACGTCCTACCAGGGGAAGTACTGCTCTTACTGTTATTACAAACTAATACAGTGAGAAGGGAACCTAACAACAAACATCTGAGCATCTGATTATGCTTCTGAAAGAGCATGTCTCAGCACTGGAACTGAAGCAGTTTTGATTTATCCAGCAGCAGGCCAAGGTAGGTTGACTTTGGCATCTAAGATGATGTGAGCTCCCAAGGATGCTCTCTGCCTGTGGGAGGTTTGGCAGGACCTTCTCATGGGTGTGTTCCCTCATGTGTACCCAGGCAGTGAGCTTATTCTTTAGCATTCCCCTCACCTGGGACAAAAATGAAATTTTTGTTTCCTTTTCAGTTGCTTTTAATGATATTTGGCACATTCAAAACTTTTGCCTCTCAAGAAATGTGACTGAAACTAGTGCACAGACACAACAATTTTAGAGGAAGTGGGAAGCAAATAGCTACCTGCCAAATGCAGGAAAGTGATCAATACTGAAATATGGCTGTCAGATCCTGGACTAAACCTTTCCAGACAGCCCATCAAGTCAGAGATGGAGGCTCCTTCCTGCCTCCTGTAGGAGAGCTTGCTCAGAAAAAAGTAAAATCTTCCCATATGTCCTTATTTGCTGTTTCCAGCCAGGTAACATGCTGGAAAAAGACCCATTGTACTGCCCTGACATGCAGATGATGTAAAGGAACATTGTTGCTTTTAAAAAGAATCCCCTACAAGGGAAATGACAGGTGGTTCACTTCTATAAATTCAGGTTCACCGATTTAAGGATACAGAGCCTTGGAGCACAGATGCTACTGGGTTCTCTTTCTTACCAGGTTCTGCAAGAGATGCTATTTTTCTGGGAGATAGGCTGGACAGTTCCATATTCTGCAGGGCAGAGTTACTCAGTTCTGCCTCAGAGGTGTTTTCCACAGATCCTTTCTTCATCTGCTCCTGCCACTATTACAGCAAATTTAGCTGCAGAAGAGGGTAATGCAGCTGTTCCCAGACACCAGAAAGATTACCCTCCAACAGTCAGGGGAGCCAGGCAACTCCTGAGTGGCTGCAGCCAGCTGCCACGAGTTCCCAGTGCAGGTGTGCCCCTAGCCCACCTTGTGCTACAGCTCTGGTCCAACAGAGTCTTGCTTAGTTATGAAAACCAAGAACTGCCTCTTTGCCTTCTTCCACACAATCAGCCATCCTCTCCTTGCTCCAACCCTGCCCTGGGAGGCTGCTCCTGTCCTTTCCTGAAGATGCTGTCTAGAGGCAGCAGCCCCCATGTCTTCCTCAACTTTCCCAGAGACATGCCATAACTCTTGGTGTCCATCCAGGACCCAACACTCCTTTTTATGCATGCTCTGGAAGATGGCTGTAAACTTAGTCTGTATCCTCCCTCATCAGCAGAGCTGCTTTGTTCCCAACACATGATGAACAGTTAATTCTTTTCCATAAAGATGAAACAATATCTTCTCTTGTAAAAAAAATTCTTTCATGGTCCAGGGTCCTCTAACTTTTATGATCACAGTTAGGTTACTAATTGCAATGAAATGATGGCATTTAAATAATTGTAAAATCTGGCACTTCTGTCCTAGGGTTTCTTTTTGTACCTGGTGAAAGTGGGGGGGCTTTGAGAGGAACAATCTATGGCAAACACACTGTTTTTAAAAATCCAGAGCATGATCCTTTACCAAGTTTGCAAATCACTCCTCAGCACTACCATTACCTTGGCTTTAAAGTCACTCCAGTCCCTGTGTGTGGCACATGAGTGTGGCTGTCTCACTTTAGAGAGAGATGAACAATGGCTGCTGGCAGCGATTCCCCTGGACCCCCAGCTCCCACAGCAGCTTCAGCTGGAGACAGCAAGGTCAGATTCTGGGGAGAAGTCACTCTGAGGCACAGTGAAAATGAAGTATTCTTCAAAAGTTTCATTTGAGCTAGAAGGCAGTTGGGCTTCAGCCAAGAGGGGGAAAAAACTGCAATGCTCAGCATGACAACCCTCTGCAGCAGTGAGTGACAATGTCCTTGTGAGGGATCTGTGTCTGCCAGGGCCACAGCTAGCACTGAGCATCCCTGGTCACAGTGGGAGCTCCCTGGGCCAGGGCCATCTTCAGGCACTGGCCCTGCTCCAACTCCATTGACAGATGCCAACAGCTGCCTGTTTGGTGCTGGCTGCAGGGAGGGCATCTTTATGGCTTCTAAGGTCATCGCTGGAGGGCAGGAAAGCAGAAAGTCAAATACTATTAAAAACCCACACAACAACCACTTTTCTGAAAACTGAGAGGCTAAGTCAGACTGACTGGGCACCCAAACCCTTCCCCTCGTCTGGCCCTGCTGTCCTGTGGAACAAAGGGAAGCCTGAATTCCATTTAACAGAGACTGATTACTGTCAATTCTAGGAAAGCATTAGACTCAGTGGAAATGTGTAAGTAGCTATGGCAGAGAAGTGGTTAATCCCTTTGCTGCAACGAAAAGAAAAATTGAAAAAATAATTCACAAAGATAGGAAGACCAAGAAATTTCTCAGGTAGTATAATAAATAATTCCCAGTCATAGTTTGCAATTTTAGAAATTAAATCTTAATAATAGAAACTGTAAGGAAGTTACCCATGTAGGTCTTGCTATTTCCAGAAGTTCCTCAAATTCATTTCAATGTGTTTGCTCTACAAACTCAGACTCCAACCAATTTCTTCAGGTGATGAGTAAAGTCCAAGGAAATGTCTTGTCATTTTGGTTTAACTAAAACCCTGTGATCTGATGAGATTGTGATGTCGACATTGTACCAGTGCTCAAGCATACAAAATCCTGAAGACTTTACCTAATATATGGATTATTCCATCCTTCACCTTGTAGAGGACACATATTCCTGCCAGGAAACACCACTCCCATAGCTACATACAGACCACACAAATCAACACTGACCAGAAAGACCCTGGTTTTTGTCAGGGGCATTTCCATGTGGCTGACACCAACCTCCACCATCATGGCACAGGCAGTCCCATGGGATGGTGGAGTCCCTCCACCAATGGGATGAGCAGTTATAAGAAAACTATATAATCTGAAATCTGGATATAGCTCTTGATGTGCTGCCCAAATAATTCAGAGAAAAGAAACTCCTGAAGCACTGCTGCAGCAGGGAGATGCTGTCCATCCACTGGAGCACAGATATCTCCCATAGGAATCCCTCCTTAGAAACCAGCAGAGCTTGCAACATCTAATTCACTTGGACAAAATCCCACTATTATTTCCACATCTAAGGCTGATGTGGATGCATCTAAGAAGTCTGTAGCACAGGAATGAGCAAATGTGTAACCTTTCCATGTGTAGTGCCAATGTATTTCTTCCTGCACTGGAGAGCACAGAGACAGCCCATGACCAGAGGAGAAGGACTTGGCAAATCCTGCAATAGATACGTTTAGAAGGATTTAAAATGGTGAAAAAATGTTTTTTTCTCTTACTCTGGTTAGAAAGAGATTTGTGAGATAAGAGACAAAAGTTACCCTTGACTTTTCCAGCTTTTCAGCAACTGTGAATTGAAGAGAGATGCTATAGGCCCTAACAGCTGAGACCCATCTGCTGTTGACCCAGAATAATTTCTGAGCAACAAAGGAAACATCTCTTAGACATCCATAGTCAACCTTTTAATGAGTTATACAAGGACAAGGCTTAGAAGTACAATATTTTGCCAAAATAGGAATTGTTCCTGTTCCTCTTGTGCCTTAATTTAAAAACCTTTCCCTTTATTTCCATCAGAGTAGAAAGAGGTGGGTAGGAAAAAATAGACTAATTGAGAAGAGAAAGCCAGGCATGTGAAGATGGGGGTGGGGACGCTGGTGGCCATGGGCAGTCAACTTCTGTGGCCCTGGGTGGCAGTGAGCAGGCACAGGAAACCAGCAGGCTGTAGGATGGGATGGAATGCCACGGGGGATCCCTGATCCTGCACTGTATTAGCCTGCTGAAGGTAGGGAGTGAGTCAAAAAAATATAAATTAGCAGCTTCTATTTCTCCCTGGGCTGTTTTTCCTGCATGGCTGTTGCTGGTTTATTTATTTATTTTTAAGGCAGGCTGCCCTGGTGATCAATGTCTTGTTGATTTTATGGAGTGGGCAGAAGAAATGGGTCAAAAAAGACCACAAATATGTATAGACAGGTGAATTGGGACCCAGGAACAACTCCACTTACAAGTAAATGAGCTTTTCAAAAATGATTAAAGTTACAGGCAGGGACAACTTCCACCAGACCAGGTTGCTCCATCCAAGCCCCATCCAACCTGGCCTTGAACACTTTCAGGGACTGGACATCCATATATACCCTGGGCAACCTGTTATTCCAGCTTACAACTGGAATAGGCAAGGACTCTCAGAGTGTGCAGAATTTGTATTTCAAACACAAACCTGATACATAACAGATTTTCAAGAAGTAACACACTTCAAAGTCAGACACTGCTGGGTTTGCTGGAGACTGGGCACGCCAGCTGGGGGCAACCATGCAGCCCCTGCATAACCTGGGGCTTACTCAGGCTCTGACAGCACAACCACCCAGAAGACTAATTAGATAAAACTTCAGCACAGCAAAATCTCCTTGATTACTCTGACTGATTATTAAGTAATTCTTCACAAGAAAATGAAAAGAGAAACACTGAGTCTCACACAGCACTACCTCTGTCTCTGTAGAGATGGTACAACAACTGCAGCATTTACTGGGCTGCTTGCAGAGCCCAGCACCAGTTACCTCCACTGCACTGAAACACATCTGTTATTTCAAGCAACTTAAAATGGACTTTATCTGACAGCTTTTGATGCTGGAATTTTAAATTAGTTGGGCCTCACAATCCAGTTCCTATGGGGCATCGTCCACAAAAACTAATAACAAAAGCAATAATAACTACAGGAAGTCAAACATCCCCACAAGTCGTATAACTGCTTCATAAGATATTTCAACCTCTTCTATGAGCAACTTTGTCTATTCTTCAGAGTAAATTATCCAGTGGGCTGACATGAGACATGTAATGAAATTGCTTTGCCACTGGCCCTGTTGATTTCTTCAAAGTTTCTTTCATTATAGGAAATTAGTGGATCACTAACACTTACTAAAGCACTTTTTGTTTCATGGGGTGCTTGCAGAGCCTGCTGGAAGATCTGCCCCCAGAGAGTGACTGCACAGGAGGATGAAGGTAATGGCTCAGTACAGGGTGGTACCAAGTCCCCCAGCCTTCCTTCTCCCTTCCCTCCTGGCTTTCTCCTTAAAGGAAATTACACCTGCCAAGTCTTCTCTTGCCTAATGTTTAACAAAAGGAGTGCTGATCAATGATGGCTCAGAGCTGCTGATCCCCTCCCAAGAGCCAGAAGAATGAAGCTCACCTGCCACTTTTTTTTTTTTTTT